>CM039138.1:19437075-20021725 GCA_022036555.1 Microstegium vimineum | reverse complement strand
CCATTCCATCAATGATTGCCGAGTGTTCAGAATGCGAATCTAGAAGGCTATTTAGGAGGGGCATCTGAACTTTGATGGCAAGATGAAAATTGATGCTAATCCTTTTGCACAGAACATGGTGACTTTCTCTATGAACATGGTTGCCATAGATGACCCCAAAGGCAAAGGCAAAATGAAGGTGTTAACCTCAGACAGAGCAAGAAGAGCTGGTGCTGTTGACCCTGATCGGCAGATTACGAATGAGGAGTTTCGACAACAGGCTCAGTTCCAGAATAGCTGAACTGAGAGAGGGGAAGCTTCTAGGCCCAAGGTTACGACACGGATTCTATTAAGCAGATGGCGACGGGAGCAAGAGCAATATCAGAGGCAAAGGTATTACGAGGAACAGGAGTTCATGAAGGAACATCATAGGTACGAGGAAAATATGTACCGAAGAGAGCAAGAGTACATGAGATAGTAGGAGCAGTCTCATTGGGGATGCTCGTTCTTCAACCATTGTTGGAATGAAGGCCTAAAGCTGCCTGCTAGGAACAATTGCCCCGAATGCAGTGATCAATATTCAGGGTACAGGCAGTCCCGGGTCAACCGTCGTCCGGTCCATGAAAGACTTGGAGCATAGTTTCTTGAGTACGTGGTGGCCGATAACCTGACTATAGGATCAGCCCTCATGCAGGAGTTTGAGGGAAAACAAAGAGTAATAGCTTACCTTAGCCGAAAGCTGCTAGATCCAGAGATAAGGTATTCGGCTACAAAAAGGCTTTGCTTGTGCGTGTATTACTCGTGTACCAATTTTTGGCACTACTTGTTGAATGTCGAATGTGTGGTAGTTTCAGAGTTTGATGTAATAAAACATATGTTATTAATGCCAATTTTAAATGGAAGGATTGACAAGTGGATTTTAGCTTTGTCGGAATTTGATTTAATGTACGAATCGGCAAAACCAGTAAAGGGTCAAATTATTGCCGATTTTGTTACCCAACATCGTGATCCTTCTGCTAACATGATAAGTATTGCACCTTGGACTTTTTTTGATGGTTCATCTTGTAGCAAAGGTGGTGGTGCTGGCATTCTCTTGATCTCTTCACAAGGGGTGACTTTTAAGTATGCCATCCCTATTGAATTCTATATTACTAACAATCAAGCGGAGTATGAAGCACTGCTTAGAGGACTTCGGCTTCTTGTTGAAATAAAGACTGTTGCTATTGAGATCTTTGGAGATTCTGAGTTGGTAATTAACCAACTGATCGGCCAATATGAATGCAAGAGCGATATATTAAGAGAATATTATGAAGAATGCCGAGAGCTTTTGAAGAGTTTCCAGGTAGCAACCTTGCATCATATCCCTAGGGGGCATAATGAAGAAACGAATAAACTGGCTCAAGCTACTTTGGGATACCGAGAGGATCAAGAGATTCATGCTTTGGATGAAAATCGGGTAGTTGATGACTGAAGAAACGAAGTTGCCGATTACTTAAAGAATCCATCACAAAAGGTTTCTCGAAAGCTCAGATACAAAGCTCTCAAGTTCGTGCTCCTTGATGACCAGTTGTACTATAAATCCATAGATGGGGTACTCCTCAAATGTTTGAGTCAAGAAGAGGCCAGAAAGCTGATGTATGAAGTGCATGAAGGGATGTGTGGTGCACATTAATCGGCTTACCGAATGAAGTGGATAATTAGGAGAACCGGTTATTTTTGGCCAACCATGCTTGAAGATTGTTTTGAATATTACAAGGGGTGTCAAGATTGTCAGAGATTTGGCAATATTCAAAGAGTTCCAACATCGGCTATGAACCTGATTATCAAGCCTTGTCCGTTTAGAGGATGGGGCATAGATTTGATTGTTCAGATTCATCCTCCTTCTAGCAAAGGACATAAGTTTGTGCTATTAGCTATAGATTATTTTACAAAGTGGGTTGAAGATATCCCTTTGAAGAAGGTTACATCAAAAAACATGGTCAATTTTGTTAAGGAGCATATAATTCACATATTCGGGATTCCTCAAACTATAACAACAGATCAAGGAACTCAGTTCACTTCATCCGAATTTTGTGATTTTGCTGAAGAAATGGGAATCAAGTTGTACAATTCTTCTCCTTATTATTCACAAGCTAATGGGCAGGCCAAAGCATCAAATAAGATCATGATTAAGATTATTCAGAAGAAGATTGATGAGAAGCCGAAGAAGTGTCATTCGGTTCTTAATAAGGCTTTATGGGCTTACCGAATGACTTGTCATGGGTCTACTCAAGCGTCTCCCTACGAGTTGGTTTATGGGCATGATGTTGTGCTAGTGTGGGAGTTGAAATCGGGTTCGAGACGAGTTACATTGCAAAACAATTTGAAGAAAGAAGATTATAAGGACCTAATGATGGATGAATTAGAGGATTTGCATTTAGTTCGTCTCAAAGCGTTGGAAAATATTGAGAAAAACAAATTATGTGTTGCCAAATATTATAATAAAAGGGTCAGAGAAAAGCAATTCGCGGAAGGAGATTTGGTTTGGAAGGTTGTATTGCCCATTGGGACAAAGGATAAAGTGTTCGACAAATGGTCTCCAAATTGGGAAGGACCTTTTCGGATAGTGAGGTGTGCGTCTGGCAATGCGTATGTTTTAAAGACTCTACTGGGAGAAGAGTTCACTAGAGCTATTAATGGAAGATTTCTTAAGAGATTTCATCCCAGTGTTGAGGTTGGTGCATAAACGGACTTAAGAAGTTTTGTGCACAAATAGCCGATGTAGAAGCATCTCCTTTAGCCAAAAATACTCTGAAAGCTTGGAGAATAGCCGACGCGGTATGTGTCGCCTTTAGAGCAAAAATATAAACACAATCGACTAAGGACAATGTCATGCAGTTCAGAAAGCATTCTTCAGAGTTACTATTATGAGAAAGATTCAAAAAGGAAAAACAAGTGGAAATGGCAGATGATATTTCACAAGATAAGTAGTTTTTACATAGAATTCCTAGGTACAAACTACTCCTCAAACAACTTGTTGAGGATAGACTGGGCGTCTATGGCTTAGGCGAGGATGGTTGCATGGTCCTCATAGCTTTCCAGGAGCTCGTCGATGTGCTCGACACCTTCTGGAGGCCCGCCACCAAGGAAGCCGACTGGCATAAAGGAGAAGTCTTCACAAGCCTGGGTGGACATTGCCGCTAGCCCCACAGCTACACCGTGATGCATGCCGTGAATGGTGACTTGGTCGATGCGGCCGTCCGCATCATCAAGGCGTGCCTCGGCAGTTTCTCCTTGGGTGTTCACCTTGTCGGCGATCTTGTTCGCCACAATCTTTAGGCGCTCAACCTCTGCAGAGAGCATTGAACAAAGGAATACAAATCGGGTGAACAGGTAGAATCAGAATGGGGGAAATCGAGCAAGATTATTTTTACTAACCGGTAATGGCATCGCAAAACTGCTTCCGCTGGTCCTCCCATTCAAGTTGGTCAATGCCGTATTGTTTGGAGATCTTTTCCAGCTCTCCTCGAGCCTCGTCCCTTTCATCGATGAAGATGAATGCCTCCTCATGAGTGAAAGGAACATACATAGCATCCGAACCAGAATCCAAATCCCAAGGGTTGGAGTGGTAGGAGCTTGAAGAGCCGGAGGAGCCGGATGACGGAGTCGCCGGTTGAGCTGCGGTCGCCGGAGGGAGAAGATGGCTCTAGCTGCTGGAGATAACCCTTACCCTGTGAATAAGAAGAGAAATCAGAGCTAGAAGGATGAACGAGAAGTAGAACTGCGAGGGGGCAAGAGGTCGATTCTCACCGACGTCATCGACAACGCCACGCTCGGCTTCCTTTGGCTTCTCCCTCGGCAGGGCACTTGCCACGATCATCGCCTCCCTCCATTGCTACTGTGGAGGTTAGGTTTCCCCCTGGATTGGTTTAAGCAAAGAAAGTGAAAAGACGGAGATGAGAATGCTTAACTGGAGTTGTTGATAGAGGCTGAGAAAGAGGGTTTATTTATAAGTCGAATGAAAGGTAGTGGCGTATATCTCGGAGTAGTGGGGTGAGAATGCCAAACGACGAGCTAGGGTTTTTCCCTCTCGAATGGGCCGTTACTGGACTAGGACAGGCTCAGATAAGTCAAGAGTCGCTCGGCTATGTCCCTGAACCAGAAGGATAAGAACAATCGTCTATGTCTCTGATCGGAAAGCTAAAGGCGATTGGCTATGTTCTAATCGAGAAAATAAAAAAGAGCGAATTATATTCTCATACAAACAAAAATATATAAAGGTGAAGAGTAAGGACATACGATTGTTCAGAGACAGAATGTGTCGTGTTTAATCTATTACAAGCCCATGTTTCTACTCGCTCAGAAGCTGGCTAATGGCATCTAAGGCCTCGGCCCTGATTCGGCTAACATTTTTCAACACTTTCTGGTCTTCATCTTCAGAGCTTTGGATACTAGACAACTTTGCTTTGAGTTGTTGGTCTTTTTTGAGGACGGTTGATATCTTTCATGAAGTTGCTTCTATGGAATTCGGCAAATCTACCATCTTGGCTTTATGAGACTGAATTCTGGCATTCAGTTCGATTAGTTGAGCCTCCATCCTGATTTTCTCATCCTCCATAACTTTCAGCTCAGACTCCAAAGTTGTCAGTGAGTTCTTGGCAACTTAAATTTGGGAGTGCAAGACTTTAGCTTCTTGCTTCTTCAAGGACCTATTATTCTGCAAGACAGTTATGGAGACTATATTTTTATTTGCTCTCCTCACCATAGCAAAATGATCATCAAGGTGGGCTACAGATTCCAGAGAAGCTTTAAGATCAGATGGAAGGTCTTGGTTGATGAGCTCGAGAAGATCTCTTATCTGATCTGAGTCTTGGACCAGAGTGTTGATATCCTTCAGATAAGCTATATCCTTCAGCCGAGCTTGATTCTCCACTGACAGAGTCTGCTAGGATGTAGCTTCTTCACCCTTCTCACTAATGTAGTCTTCAACAGTGAAAGAGTAACTGGTAGTAGGTTTGATAGTGTTCTTGAAAGAGGGAGAAGTGTTAGCCGACTAGATGAGTGTGCTAAAAGAATAGCTTAAGGCAAGATGTTACCTGTTGTGTTGATTGATCATCAAGATGGATTGTGTCCTGGTCTGGTTGAGGGCTTGATTGGATATCCAGAGATGGTGAACCTGGAACTAGACCAGAGGAGGGTTCTTCTGCTAGATTATCTATAATTTCATCTATTTCCAATAATGCAGATGATAGAGTATAAGAACAAAGAGTAGATGTCATATAAAGAGAAAGAAGTGATTAGCCAATTGATGTTACCAATGTGCTCGGAGGTTTCATGGGCATCTGTACCTTCATCTTCATGAGCTTCTATATCTTCAATTTCATGAACCTCTACATCTTCAATAGAGGCTTGAGGAGGGATATCCACCGTTATTGAGACATTGCTTGATCTTGGAATTTCAGCATGTGGCTGCAGTAGAGGTGATTGGTATGAAGACGGTCAGAGTTGTTGCCGAATGAGATTTATTGCCGAATAAAAGATTCATACCTTGGGAGACCGCTTGAATTTCTTGGACCTTGTCTTTCTAGCCACATTAACATCCTCAAGTGTCTTCCTTTTGCCTTCTCCTCCTGAAGGTGCAGTGGCCGAAACTGTAGGGGTCTTCATGAAGGTTGCTAGAATTGGAGCATCAAAACCCAGGACAGGTTTGGTCCCAGCTAAGCAGGATTGCTTTGGTAGGAGGAATGGGCTCAAAATCCTGTGCATAACCAGAGGTTAAAGTGAGAAGTAAATTCAAAAGCAGAAAATGATAAGTACAATGAAATTACCTCACTGTCAGAGGCAAATTGGGGTTGCAGATGTTGGCATAGAGAGTGCACTGGTGCGTTGAAGATGTGATTGTGCCATTCTTGCCACCAGGAAGCAAAAAGAGGATGAGCAGCATCTACTAGCCCAAATGGAGAGGGTTCATATATTGGCAAGTCCCATCGAAGCTCAAAGACTTTTTTAGCTTCTGTTTCACTTCTGATCAACTCCCAGTATCTTATGGTTGTTGAAAAGAAAGGTCTTGGGGGAAAATGTCCACATCCTAGTTGCCTGGCTGCCATCTTTGGGTAGTAGAATTCATAGGTAGATTGCACTAACCTCCCATGATAGAATTCGGCTAGCAAGATGCAGGTTTTGATGAAGGAGTTGAAGACCTCTGTGGACACCTTGTCAAAACAACCAGATTTATAGCTGAATTTGCAAGGGAGAGTTAAATAATCATTTTCTCTGTAAAGAAGCCAAAGCACATTGTCGAAACCCTTGAAAAATAGCTTGAAGAGATGACCAATGTCCATGCCAATGCTGATGGAAGATGCTGCTTCTCCATAGGTTTGACAGCCCTTAACTCTTACCGTGCTGCTTTTAGCATAATTGACTGAAGGAAAGCTCAAGTTATGAAGGGGCATAGAGATTATCTGATGCATGTACAGTTGCAGCCACATCTGAACAAACCACCAAGGGCCACTTATGCAAGAGATATCCCCACCTTGGTGCATCTGGGCAGTGATTTGATGCATCATGTGATAAACGGATCCTAGAAGATATTTGCCCAGGGGGATCAGAGTGCCTGCAGCTAGGTCCTCAACCATCATCATATGATTTAAGGTTGTCTCATTGGATTTTCCACAGAAGATGAATCTGCACAGCCACATGTTCATGAAGGCCCTGCATTCCTTATCAACAACAGCACCAGATGTTTCCATATAGGTCTAAATATATTTAACCCATCCACCTTCAGATTTCACAACTTTCTGGCTGCTTTTGCTCTTGTACTTGAAGGGATATACTGGTTGTGACACATTTAGGCCAATCATCATGAATACATCGGCCAAAGTGAAAGTCATCATGCCATGGCCGGAAACAAAGGCATTGATAGCATCAGACCAAAAATGAGAAGCTACTATTAGAAGGGATTCATCTCTGGCCATTTCTGACAAAGACAATTCCAAATAGTGGTTGATGTCTTGATCATCCCAATGGTTGCTGCTCTTATCCAGCATCCTCCGGTACCAGTTTTGCCATCCGGTGATTGGGGGAAACGGCTAGGTTTTGAAGGTGTTTGGCCATTGGTTTGGCGGGGTGACTCCAGACTTGAAGGGGATTCTCGAGGTTTCCTTCTCATAGATCTCAGTTGGGTCACGGTCTCCCATTGGACCAAGAAGGTAGGAATCAGGCTTTGTAGCATAGGGGATCAAAATTTGGTTCTTGTATTCCTTCAAAGAATAATGAAATTGTTGACACCGTTTTTCGACACGTGTCAAATGGGCTGAAGCTTGACTGCTCAGCGGCCGTTCTCCATCGGTATCAGGAGTCGATAGTGCCGATGGAAGGGAGTTACGGGAAGACTAAGTGTTTTGCCAATGGAAGCTGATGAGTTATGCCGACAAGATTGGCGGAGTCTCGCTGAAGCTGATTGCCGGTGAAGAGTCCTTGCCGATTGCCGATGAGGGGTCATTGCTAACTGCCAATGGGGTCATTGCCGATTGCCGATAAGGACTCGTTGCCGATTGCCGATGGAAGATAGTTGCCGATTGCCGATAAGGACTTATTGCTGATTGCCGACGAGGAAATGTTGCCGATGGCCGGTCGGGAGGATGTTGCCGATGCCGATGGGCGTGACTTAGTACTTGGTGGCAGCAGAAGACTACAGGTAGCCAAAGAAGGAAGGTGCAAACTAAACGGGTCTGCCGATGGAAAGTTTCCATCGAGAAGGAGTATAAGGAAACTGGTGTTCTGTGCCAGTATTAACGTAATAGTTTGAGTCTGACTCTTGCATGGGTGGGTCGCTTATTTTCCTTTAAAATAGGTGTGTTTGGTTAGGGAATAACTATTGTTATCCGACTCCTGCGCGAGTCAATTTCCTTTAAAATAGGAGTTTGTTTTTAGGAAAGATATGTGTCGTGTCTTTGTACAACTCTCCATGCGGGAGTATAAATATGAGCCCTATGGCTATGGAAAAAAAAGTAGAATCCAATCAAAAACAAACCAACTCTACTTTTTATCCTACTTTTACTGCAATTTCCCTATTTATGCATTAGTCATAGCTTTAACGAGTTCTTCAAGCTTTCGACGGGCTGCATCACCTTGATCTCCGTCAAAATCCTTGTTAGTTCCGCTTGGGAGTACCTCTAGGCTTTGGCAATCCGAGCGCATCGCTGTTTGCCTCGTCTAGCTCTGCTCTAGTTATCCGTGATCAATCTGAGCCTTGACGTCCGGGCGCATCACTGTCGTCTCGTTCAGTTTGTCATAGTTATCATCCTTGTCGATTGATTGGTGAAATCGACTGGCACGCCCTCGACATCGAGCTTTGGGTAATAGCCCGAGGTGTTCACAGATCTGACGCTTTTCGTGTCAACACCTCTTTTGGAACGCTCGGTGGGACCGATTATATAAATATATCTATCATGACTAATCTCAGGAGTGTCATTGAAGTCTCCACAGCAGATCTGACAGGTCACCAGAGACAGGCTCTGGAGCAGGCAATGGAGGAATACAAGCGCTCGTATCTTAGATCCTTCAGCCTAAACGGGATCGGCGAAGCAATACAGAAGCAAGATCCGCCGTCGCCGCGGCAGACCATTCTCAACGCCGATCCTGGTAAAATACAAGAGATGGTTAATTCTGCATTCAATAATGCATTAATTAGCCAATCCAATGTGCTGTCCGACGCTGTATGCAATGCTGTCAAGCAGACGTTCAAGGGACAGGCACCATATTATGTTGGTCCAGAGCGTAAACTCGGATCGGCATCTGTTGCAACCCCATTGGCGGTTCCAGGAGCGTCTTCACCAATCGTGAACTAATCTGCCAATGAAGTCGTGCCAGCAAGATCGAGCCCATCAAGCTTTATTCAGGTGAATGCAAATCCGGCGGCTTCAGCAGTATTCGGACCTGTCATCCAGAATGAGCCAACTTCAGCCAACTGTTGGAGGTATGATACGCATCTAAGTCTATCTGCTGATTCCAGATTGGTCCAAGTTAACCATGCAGGAGGGGAAGTTCCTATAGCATCGGCAATGTCTGCACAGCCGATGGTTTCAATGATGCATTACACTACGTCCTCTCCAACAGTGCAGTCGCCAACAGGGAATCTACAAACGGCAATGCCCAGAGTGCCGCGTGCCCAACCATCGGCAGGCCACTTGCCGATACAACGAAGCCTGACAGTTGCAAGTCAACCCATGGCGGCAATGGTTCTTCAAACTGGGACACCGGCTAATCAAGGTAGCTATGTCATTAATTGTCCGGCGCCACAAGAGCAGCAGGCATCAGCCGGCTATCAGCCGTTGGCAACTTTTTGGCCGATGCAACAAGGTACGCCAACTGTCAGTCAACCTGCATCGGCAATAGCTACTCAAGCTGCGGTACCCGTGAGCCCAGGTGATCAATCAAGGGTACAACAAGAACAAACACCCACCGATTATTGGTTATCGGCGAATGCTTGGCCGATGCAACAGGACGCGCTGATAGTTAATCAGCCTACATCGGCAAATTCTTGGCCGATGCAATCAACCATGTCAAGCGTCAGTCAGCCTGCATCGGCCGTAGCGGATCAACCAGCCTCAACTGGCTATCAGTCACCGGCAACTACTTGGCTGATGCAACAAGACATGCCAATTGCCGATCAACCTGTATCAGCCGTAGCTGCTCAACCCTTGGCACCTACAAATCAAAACTATCATCCAAGAGTACAAGGGTTGCAGGAATCAGTTGGCTGCCAACCATCGGTAAGTCTTGGGTTGGTGCAACAAAACGTACCGAGTGTCAATCGGTCTGCATCGGCAGTGGCTGCCCAGCCCATGGTATTCGCAAGTCAAGGCTATCATCTGAGTGTGCAAGAGCTGCAGGAATCAACTAGTTGTCAGCCATCGGTAAGTCATGTGCCAATGACACATAATGTAGGTTGGATTAGTCAATCGCCGATTCAGCGGCAATATGTGCAGCCTGAGCGCCGAGTGGTGAGAGCTCTACAGTATCATCCGACGAATTTGTATAATGAAGCGTCGGTACATCAACCGACAAGTACTAAACCACAATACTCGCAAGTGCACAATGAGACATCGGCGCAGCGACCGATGAACGTAACGCCACAACGCGAAACAGTGACTGTGCAAGATGGCTCATCGGCGGCCCTGCCGATGCATGGTGTTCAAACAACTGGTACTGTGTATGTTCCAAACACTTCGAGTACTTTGACATCAAGACCGGAGGTAGTACATCAACCTAATCAGCTAGTAGACGTTCGGAGTTGCCCATTGGTCAATCAGCCGATGCCTAATGTTCATCAGATTGGTGCTATAGACGTGTCAGTTGCTTCAGCTCGTTCACCACGGAGACACGAAGGGGAACATCAACCTGTTTGGTCGATTGGTCGGCAAAGTCGAAACACAAGGGTGGTTCCAACCGAAGGAATGAAAGTTCCAGGCTCGGACAGAGAACCAAGTATCGGCGATGCTGAACTAGAAAGATTCACCTTTGATGTCATAGAGGCCGATCCAGACGTTGAATCATTCGAGTCCAGGGAGACTTGGAGCGCCAAGGTACTCTTCGTTGGACAGGAGAGCCCTGAATCAGATGATGAGGTGAGTGTCGACACTGTTGAATGGGTGAATGATGAGGAGCCGATACCTTATGCGTTCGACCAAAAAAGGATTGGGAAGTTCGCCTTCGATGTCATGAAGGCCGATGGGATATTTGACTTATTGCTTCGGGAAGGGCGAATTAAGCTGGCCCCTAATCAGGCAATTCCATCGGCCGAGGAACTCCAGAAGACCAGGTACTGTAAGTGGCACAATGCAACTTCTCATAGTACCAATGACTGCGAAGTATTCAGGCAGTAGTTGCAGTTGGAGATCGAGTCTGGGCATATCAAGTTTGAAGACTCTAAAGTCCAGAAACCGGTGGAGGTAAATCAGCACCCGTTCCCCAACAATATGGTGGAGATCAGCGAAAAAACTAGAGTGCTGACATCGGAAGCTGCCAGGAGGAACTCATCGGTAGACTCTGGTTACCAAGTACCTGAGCACGATGTAGGGAGGTTCGCCGATGACAGAAGAGGTAAGAAGGTCGTCGATGAAGGTAATAGTGCCGACAGAGCTCCTGGAGTTGTGATCACGCACAAACAGCCAAGGCGGTATCATCGGCAATCACGTGAGGAACGGTATCGACGAGAAGAAGAAGAGCATCGGGAATGGCTTCGACATAAGGATCACTGGAGCTGTCCCTTCTTTGTTCATTGCTGGGAGGAAGGCATCAAGCTACCCACCGCCGATAATTGTCCAGAGTGCAACGGATACTACGCTGCCGATCGGTCAGGTAAGAGGCCTTGTTTTGACGATCAGGCACCTAGATACGCCAGGCCGCTCAGAGAGGACAGATCTGCACACGACCGACTGGGGGGCAAGCTCAGTGCCCATGATCGGCTTGGCAGGCGTGTTGACCAGGAGGAGCTAGAGGAGATGGCCAGTGCTAAAGTGCCCGACGAAAAGGTGGATCCAGAGATCCCAACATCGGAAGAAGTGCCGATGCGAACGGTGGAAAGCAACACCAACCTGTCTGGAAGACTAAGCTTCCTCCATGGTGCCCAAAGGGACTGACCAAGACCAAGAAGAGGAGGGTTCAGCGCCAGCGCCATACGACCTGTATGACACTGCAGAAACCTCGGGAGAAAGGCGGTGGAGGCCGAAGCGCAAGGACAGAGGCCCATCGGCAGACGCCGATGATTCGCCGATGGTCTGATTAAAATCAATCTTGGACATGTTAGTTTGGGGGTTGTATTCGGCAAACCGACGAGTCCAATTATTATACTTTGGGCACCTGCCGATGGTTTGTGCACGGAACGCCGCACTGCCGATAGATTCGTTAATTGTTGGGAGATAGTTGTAAGAATGGTTCTGTTGCGCTTGCGCATGATAACTAAGTATGTGTTGTGCGCGTCCTGGGGTTGCATGCTTTGCGGTGGGTCTATCGGCGTTATCCTGATTCTTATCCGATAGAAATATGAAGCCTCGTTGCCGATTGTTGTTACAATCAGGCCAAGTACCAGGGTCAGTTAATGAGTTGGATTACTCAAGATTTTAGCCGATTCGATGAATTATGCTATCGGTAATGATTGCCGATGACTGGGTAAAATAAGTTTTCCGATGGTACTCTAGAATGGAGATTGATCTTACCGATCAAGATTGAGTTCTAGGTCTAGGGGTTTTCTAATCAAGTTACTATCGGATAAAACAGTCTACCTCCAGCGAAGCATACATGCCAGAAGTTCTCAAAGGAGTTGACATATGACGTGCTCGTTCGAATGCCGATGAAAAAGAATTGTAATACATCGGTAAAAGCATGCAAACATTATATTACAAGACGGGATCAAGTATCAGATTACATTCTTGCCGATATAACATGCATTACAATAAGGAGTGGATGAGGTTTATCGCACGCAGGCGAATTTGATCTATTTCGTCTATCTCCTTGGCGTCAGCATCGGCAGAACCCTCAACCGGCTTGATTTTCTTCTTCCACAAGATGGCTTGCCGAGCGTACTGGTCCCTTTCTTGCTGCAAGGCCCCGATAGAGTCAAATAGCTGGGCCTTTTGTTGATTGGCGGCCGTTAGATCCCCTTCAACCTTTTGCAACTCCGCCAGCAACTCCTCTTTCCTTGCCGATAGGCGAAAGATTTCCTGGTCGAGTTCGCCGATGGAAACTTTGACTTGACCAATGCTTCTATGCTTCTCATCGGCAAGACGTTTGAATTTGAACTTCTCTTCCTCGCTCTTGGCTTGGGCAGCTCTATCGGCAATGCGGCGAACAAGCCTCTGGTACTGAATCTGTTTAACGTCAATAGAAGCTGCCTGGAGGAGGGTTTCTGCTGCATCGGCGGAGAGATGGCTTTGGATGTCTTTGAATATGATCCTTGCCGCCGATGAGTCCTGGACGAGTTGAGAGGTATCTTGTAGCAGCAGGGAGAGCAATTCATCAAGTTTGGACTTGATTGCTGCCGATAGAGCTAGGATGGAGCTCTCTTCCTCCTCGTCATCGGGTGCGGCCACCGAAAAAGAAAATAAACTGTCTGCTGGAGGGGAGTCTTGGCGCCTATCTTCGTCCTGCGGATTGAGGCTGAAAGAGAAGAGACTATCTGGGGAGTCTTGGGCCTAAAAACAGAAGGGTTATAATATGTTGATCGAAGGATTATGCTAGAATTTTCAGGTGATTAACTTACCATCTTGAAGCGAATTTCTTGCCCAGGACTTGGCATTCTAGATGGCCCAGCCTCATCTTGGACGTCGGTAGCGGTTGCCGATGAATGAGCTACCGGCGCTGTTGGTAGCGTTGTCACTGGTATTGCTTCTGGTATGATACTTGGTTGTGGTGGCGATGCCGCTCTTTCATCGGAACCTTCGGATGGTACCGATGTCGATGTTATCTTTGCCGCTACGATGAGCGGAGTTGTCTCGTCAGCAACCTCGATTGACGGCACCGATGCTGATGTTGCTTCGGCTGCTGCCGTGGTTGCGGTCGCCTCATCGGGGACATCAGCCGATGGTACCGATGCCGATGCCACCGTCGCCATTATGGGGGTTGCTTCATTAGGAGCTTCGGCTGACGGTGCCGATGCCGATACTGCCTCTGCTTCTGCAGCGGGTGGAGTTGCTTCCCGACCAACGACGTCGTCCATCGGCTGATCTAGAATAAGAGCCGTTGGAGTTTCTGCCGATGACATACCGGCAGTTGGTAGTTCAGTTCGTGCCGATGACGAAGATGGACTGGCCAGCCTCAAACGTCTCTTCTTCCTTGGCGCAGCAGCAGATCCAGCCCGTTTAGACGAGGACTCGGGGACATCGGCGGACGAACTTTGAGGTACTTGTTTGCTTGGAGCAGTTGCCGATGACCTCATGGCCTGAAAGTATTCAATGCAAATTATACGAAGCAGATGTTGCCGATTAAACAGTACATAATCGGTTGTGAGTGAAGATGAATTTACTGCAAACACCCGCATCAGGGCAGCAGCAGCGGCCGATGTAGCCTTGGCTTTTGCAGGTGTCGGTGAGGGTACCTGTCGTGGGATGAAGGCAGCTAACGAAGGAGCCTTATGGCCGATGAGCGATACGGGACTCATTATTCAAAGCTTGAAGGGCTTGCCGCTCTTGCTCATTGGAGGAATCGGGTCATCAACCTGTTACACGCAAGAAGGTTAAATACCGATGGCAAAAATAAAAATAAGGAATGCATCGGAATGAAGACTTACTGCATCATCGGGGATGATATGATCGGCATCGATCATGTGCCGATAATAGTGCGACGACTTGGCGAATAGTTGACACCTCCACTCTTGCCACCAGGACTTGTACTCGTTTGTAATAAAGGAAGTTGGTGACCAGAGGACAAGTCAAGATCCGATATATCAGCATCGGCAGCGAGGTTGACAACCTTGTTCCAGTCCAGAGCGCTGAAGAATGTCTGCCTAGGCTGCACTACCTTGGAATAACAAAGCTTGATCGGTAGTTGGCCGAACGCCAATTGTCTTGCCGCTACCGATGGGTAGTAAAACTCAAATGATGGAGGGGCGTTCTTTCCCGATCCAAATATGTTCACTGGGATAGCCCGAGTGATGCTGGCCTTCATCATTGTTTGGTTTTCAGGTACATTCCCATCGGTAAGATTAAATAGCAGTGGGAACTGGTTATCTACATCGGCATATGGCCACCAGAGCCGTTCTGCGACAGGAATTCCATTATAAAACTTCTGAAAGAAGAGACCGAATTGCTCTGCATCGGCATCGGTTCCTAGCAGCACAATAATGGCCTCTTCAAAGTTGAGTGGAGGGCGAGTTGCCGATTCCTCTTCCCCACACTGGTGGTCTTCTGGTATGTCTCTCAGGAAGCGTTGGGCGAACAAGTCAAGTTGGAGTACTTTCTGCATATGTGCGTTTAGCCACATGTTGATGAACCACCAGGGGCCTCCAAGATTGCCGATGTGCTCACCTAGCAGTAACTTCTGGGATACTTGATGGAGGAGACGATATACCGATCCAGAAGATATCTACCTAAGAGGAGCCTTGTCCCATCGGCAAGCATCTCGGCTGCTGGAAGATACATGGTAGTGGTTCCAACTGCCCTACCGCAGAAGATGAATTTGTCCAGCCACATGTTCAGGAAGGTGGCGTGCTCTCTTTGATTTACCGATCCTGTTTTCTGGTATTCTTGAATATAACCCGTCCAACCGCCAATGTTCCGGGTATTTACTCTATGCTCAGCTTTCCTATTGAATAAGGAGAAGGTGTCGGCAGAAGAGATGTCTAGGCCAGTCAGCATGTGGACATCGGCAAGAGTGGGGGTGGCTGGTCCATGTCGGAATAAGAAGGCATTCAAGGTGTCTGACCAAAAGTAAGAAGCAGCTATTAACATGTTCTCATTCTTCTCCATATCGGCAATGGAAAGCCTGATACATTGGTCCAAGCTGCGCTCTTGCCAGTAAACTTGTTGCGCCCTGGCAACCCTGAGATACCAATTTTTCCACCCCTTAGTGGGCTTGGGCCATGATCGGAAAACATCCTTCAACAGTCCTAAACCGAAACATTCAGATCTGAAGGGGATTCGGTTGGTTTCTGCGTTGATTATGTAACTGGGATCCGGATTGCCCATGGGGCCTAAACAGCTAAAGGTGGAGCCAGTAAGTGGAATCACTACTTTGTTGTATAGCTCCTAGAGTTCGAAGGGAAGAAAAGGAAAAATCAGAGAAGGAACAGGGATAAATCTAGATTTGTGCGAGAAAAGTACCAGCGGAAGGTTGGGCTGGGAAGGAAATAAGTCTCACCTTGGGGATATCGACTTGGATTGCCATCGGAGTTGAGGGAGTGCTTGCGGTTCGTCCTTGGGTTGCAGGAGTACTATTGCTCGAGTTCGTGTTCTTCGGAGCGGCTGGAGGTTGAAGACGATGGCAAGGGAATGAAAGAAAGTGAACTCAGGGTAAAAAGTTGTGTGGACCCCGGTAACTCTTATAAGCCTGCTCAGGGGCATTTTGGGGTTCTAATTCACATTGTACGGGAATGTGGAGAAGCCCGCGGTAGATACGCACGGTGATCGAGGTGGTCTGCAACTGTTTGTGCTACAATCGAGGGATTTTATTATTAAATTGCAGTTCCACACGCGGGGATCGAGGAAACTGTGCGCCTATCTTGGGGGTAACGGCTACAGCAACGGCTACAGTAACGGCTACAGTGGAGAGAATTTCGGCACGTAAAATTATATACGCTCCGAAACTGGGGGGCATGTGTTGACACCGTTTTTCGACACGTGTCAAATGGGCTGAAGCTTGACTGCTCAGCGGTCGTTCTCCATCGGTATCAGGAGTCGATAGTGCCGATGGAAGGGAGTTATGGGAAGACTAAGTGTTTTGCCGATGGAAGCTGATGAGCTATGCCGACAAGATTGGCGGAGTCTCGCTGAAGCTGATTGCCGGTGAAGAGTCCTTGCCGATTGCCGATGAGGGGTCATTGCTAACTACCGATGGGGTCATTGCCGATTGCCGATAAGGACTCGTTGCCGATTGCCGATGGAAGATAGTTGTCGATTGGCGATAAGGACTTATTGCTGATTGCCGACGAGGAAATGTTGCCGATGGCCGGTCAGGAGGATGTTGCCGATGCCGATGGGCGTGACTTAGTACTTGGTGGCAGCAGAAGACTACAGGTAGCCAAAGAAGGAAGGTGCAGACTAAACGGGTCTGCCGATGGAAAGTTTCCATCGAGAAGGAGTATAAGGAAACTGGTGTTCTGTGCCAGTATTAATGTAATAGTTTGAGTCCGACTCTTGCATGGGTCGCTTATTTTCCTTTAAAATAGGTGTGTTTGGTTAGGGAATAACTATTGTTATCCGGCTCCTGCGCGAGTCAGTTTCCTTTAAAATAGGAGTTTGTTTTTAGGAAAGATATGTGTCGTGTCTTTGTACAACTCTCCATGCGGGAGTATAAATATGAGCCCTATGGCTATGGAAAAAAAAGTAGAATCCAATCAAAAACAAACCAATTCTACTTTTTATCCTACTTTTACTGCAATTTCCCTTTTTATGCATTAGTCATAGCTTTAACGAGTTCTTCAAGCTTTCGACGGGCTGCATCACCTTGATCTCCGTCAAAATCCTTGTTAGTTCCGCTTGGGAGTACCTCTAGGCTTTGGCAATCCAGGCGTATCGCTGTTTGCCTCGTCTAGCTCTGCTCTAGTTATCCGTGATCAATCTGAGCCTTGACGTCCGGGCGCATCACTGTCGTCTCGTTCAGTTTGTCATAGTTATCATCCTTGTCGATTGATTGGTGAAATCGACTGGCACGCCCTCGACATCGAGCTTTGGGTAATAGCCCGAGGTGTTCACAGATCTGACGCTTTTCGTGTCAACACCTCTTTCGGAACGCTCGGTGGGACCGATTATATAAATATATCTATCATGACTAATCCCAGGAGTGTCATTGAAGTCTCCACAGCAGATCTGACAGGTCACCAGAGACAGGCTCTAGAGCAGGCAATGGAGGAATACAAGCGCTCGTATCTTAGATCCTTCAGCCTAAACGGGATCGGCGAAGCAATACAGAAGCAAGATCCGCCGTCGCCGCGGCAGACCATTCTCAACGCCGATCCTGGTAAAATACAAGAGATGGTTAATTCTGCATTCAATAATGCATTAATTAGCCAATCCAATGTGCTGTCCGATGCTGTATGCAATGCTGTCAAGCAGACGTTCAAGGGACAGGCACCATATTATGTTGGTCCAGAGCGTAAACTCGGATCGGCATCTGTTGCAACCCCATCGGCGGTTCCAGGAGCGTCTTCACCAATCGTGAACTAATCTGCCAATGAAGTCGTGCCACCAAGATCGAGCCCATCAAGCTTTATTCTCGTGAATGCAAATCCGGCGGCTTCAGCAGTATCCGGACCTGTCATCCAGAATGAGCCAACTTCAGCCAACTGTTGGAGGTATGATACGCATCTAAGTCTATCTGCTGATTCCAGATTGGTCCAAGTTAACCATGCAGGAGGGGAAGTTCCTATAGCATCGGCAATGTCTGCACAGCCGATGGTTTCAATGATGCATTACACTACGTCCTCTCCAACAGTGCAGTCGCCAACAGGGAATCTACAAACGGCAATGCCCAGAGTGCCGCGTGCCCAACCATCGGCAGGCCACTTGCCGATACAACGAAGCCTGACAGTTGCAAGTCAACCCATGGCGGCAATGGTTCTTCAAACTAGGACACCGGCTAATCAAGGTAGCTATGTCATTAATTGTCCGGCGCCACAAGAGCAGCAGGCATCAGCCGGCTATCAGCCGTTGGCAACTTTTTGGCCGTTACTGGACTAGGACAGGCTCAGATAAGTCAAGAGTCGCTCGGCTATGTCCCTGAACCAGAAGGATAAGAATAATCGTCTATGTCTCTGATCGGAAAGCTAAAGGCGATTGGCTATGTTCTAATCGAGAAAATAAAAAAGAGCGAATTATATTCTCATACAAACAAAAATATATAAAGGTGAAGAGTAAGGACATACGATTGTTCAGAGACAGAATGTGTCGTGTTTAATCTATTACAAGCCCATGTTTCTACTCGCTCAGAAGCTGGCTAATGGCATCTAAGGCCTCGGCCCAGATTCGGCTAACATTTTTCAACACTTTCTGGTCTTCATCTTCAGAGCTTTGGATACTAGACAACTTTGCTTTGAGTTGTTGGTCTTTTTTGAGGACGGTTGATATCTTTCATGAAGTTGCTTCTATGGAATTCGGCAAATCTACCATCTTGGCTTTATGAGACTGAATTCTGGCATTCAGTTCGATTAGTTGAGCCTCCATCCTGATTTTCTCATCCTCCATAACTTTCAGCTCAGACTCCAAAGTTGTCAGTGAGTTCTTGGCAACTTAAATTTGGGAGTGCAAGACTTTAGCTTCTTGCTTCTTCAAGGACCTATTATTCTGCAAGACAGTTATGGAGACTATATTTTTATTTGCTCTCCTCACCATAGCAAAATGATCATCAAGGTGGGCTACAGATTCCAGAGAAGCTTTAAGATCAGATGGAAGGTCTTGGTTGATGAGCTCGAGAAGATCTCTTATCTGATCTGAGTCTTGGACCAGAGTGTTGATATCCTTGTTCAGCAGATAAGCTATATCCTTCAGCCGAGCTTGATTCTCCACTGACAGAGTCTGCTAGGATGTAGCTTCTTCACCCTTCTCACTAATGTAGTCTTCAACAGTGAAAGAGTAACTGGTAGTAGGTTTGATAGTGTTCTTGAAAGAGGGAGAAGTGTTAGCCGACTAGATGAGTGTGCTAAAAGAATAGCTTAAGGCAAGATGTTACCTGTTGTGTTGATTGATCATCAAGATGGATTGTGTCCTGGTCTGGTTGAGGGCTTGATTGGATATCCAGAGATGGTGAACCTGGAACTAGACCAGAGGAGGGTTCTTCTGCTAGATTATCTATAATTTCATCTATTTCCAATAATGCAGATGATAGAGTATAAGAACAAAGAGTAGATGTCATATAAAGAGAAAGAAGTGATTAGCCAATTGATGTTACCAATGTGCTCGGAGGTTTCATGGGCATCTGTACCTTCATCTTCATGAGCTTCTATATCTTCAATTTCATGAACCTCTACATCTTCAATAGAGGCTTGAGGAGGGATATCCACCGTTATTGAGACATTGCTTGATCTTGGAATTTCAGCATGTGGCTGCAGTAGAGGTGATTGGTATGAAGACGGTCAGAGTTGTTGCCGAATGAGATTTATTGCCGAATAAAAGATTCATACCTTGGGAGACCGCTTGAATTTCTTGGACCTTGTCTTTCTAGCCACATTAACATCCTCAAGTGTCTTCCTTTTGCCTTCTCCTCCTGAAGGTGCAGTGGCCGAAACTGTAGGGGTCTTCATGAAGGTTGCTAGAATTGGAGCATCAAAACCCAGGACAGGTTTGGTCCCAGCTAAGCAGGATTGCTTTGGTAGGAGGAATGGGCTCAAAATCCTATGCATAACCAGAGGTTAAAGTGAGAAGTAAATTCAAAAGCAGAAAATGATAAGTACAATGAAATTACCTCACTGTCAGAGGCAAATTGGGGTTGCAGATGTTGGCATAGAGAGTGCACTGGTGCGTTGAAGATGTGATTGTGCCATTCTTGCCACCAGGAAGCAAAAAGAGGATGAGCAGCATCTACTAGCCCAAATGGAGAGGGTTCATATATTGGCAAGTCCCATCGAAGCTCAAAGACTTTTTTAGCTTCTGTTTCACTTCTGATCAACTCCCAGTATCTTATGGTTGTTGAAAAGAAAGGTCTTGGGGGAAAATGTCCACATCCTAGTTGCCTGGCTGCCATCTTTGGGTAGTAGAATTCATAGGTAGATTGCACTAACCTCCCATGATAGAATTCGGCTAGCAAGATGCAGGTTTTGATGAAGGAGTTGAAGACCTCTGTGGACACCTTGTCAAAACAACCAGATTTATAGCTGAATTTGCAAGGGAGAGTTAAATAATCATTTTCTCTGTAAAGAAGCCAAAGCACATTGTCGAAACCCTTGAAAAATAGCTTGAAGAGATGACCAATGTCCATGCCAATGCTGATGGAAGATGCTGCTTCTCCATAGGTTTGACAGCCCTTAACTCTTACCGTGCTGCTTTTAGCATAATTGACTGAAGGAAAGCTCAAGTTATGAAGGGGCATAGAGATTATCTGATGCATGTACAGTTGCAGCCACATCTGAACAAACCACCAAGGGCCACTTATGCAAGAGATATCCCCACCTTGGTGCATCTGGGCAGTGATTTGATGCATCATGTGATAAACGGATCCTAGAAGATATTTGCCCAGGGGGATCAGAGTGCCTGCAGCTAGGTCCTCAACCATCATCATATGATTTAAGGTTGTCTCATTGGATTTTCCACAGAAGATGAATCTGCACAGCCACATGTTCATGAAGGCCCTGCATTCCTTATCAACAACAGCACCAGATGTTTCCATATAGGTCTAAATATATTTAACCCATCCACCTTCAGATTTCACAACTTTCTGGCTGCTTTTGCTCTTGTACTTGAAGGGATATACTGGTTGTGACACATTTAGGCCAATCATCATGAATACATCGGCCAAAGTGAAAGTCATCATGCCATGGCCGGAAACAAAGGCATTGATAGCATCAGACCAAAAATGAGAAGCTACTATTAGAAGGGATTCATCTCTGGCCATTTCTGACAAAGACAATTCCAAATAGTGGTTGATGTCTTGATCATCCCAATGGTTGCTGCTCTTATCCAGCATCCTCCGGTACCAGTTTTGCCATCCGGTGATTGGGGGAAACGGCTAGGTTTTGAAGGTGTTTGGCCATTGGTTTGGCGGGGTGACTCCAGACTTGAAGGGGATTCTCGAGGTTTCCTTCTCATAGATCTCAGTTGGGTCACGGTCTCCCATTGGACCAAGAAGGTAGGAATCAGGCTTTGTAGCATAGGGGATCAAAATTTGGTTCTTGTATTCCTTCAAAGAATAATGAAATTGTTGACACCGTTTTTCGACACGTGTCAAATGGGCTGAAGCTTGACTGCTCAGCGGCCGTTCTCCATCGGTATCAGGAGTCGATAGTGCCGATGGAAGGGAGTTACGGGAAGACTAAGTGTTTTGCCAATGGAAGCTGATGAGTTATGCCGACAAGATTGGCGGAGTCTCGCTGAAGCTGATTGCCGGTGAAGAGTCCTTGCCGATTGCCGATGAGGGGTCATTGCTAACTGCCAATGGGGTCATTGCCGATTGCCGATAAGGACTCGTTGCCGATTGCCGATGGAAGATAGTTGCCGATTGCCGATAAGGACTTATTGCTGATTGCCGACGAGGAAATGTTGCCGATGGCCGGTCGGGAGGATGTTGCCGATGCCGATGGGCGTGACTTAGTACTTGGTGGCAGCAGAAGACTACAGGTAGCCAAAGAAGGAAGGTGCAAACTAAACGGGTCTGCCGATGGAAAGTTTCCATCGAGAAGGAGTATAAGGAAACTGGTGTTCTGTGCCAGTATTAACGTAATAGTTTGAGTCTGACTCTTGCATGGGTGGGTCGCTTATTTTCCTTTAAAATAGGTGTGTTTGGTTAGGGAATAACTATTGTTATCCGGCTCCTGCGCGAGTCAATTTCCTTTAAAATAGGAGTTTGTTTTTAGGAAAGATATGTGTCGTGTCTTTGTACAACTCTCCATGCGGGAGTATAAATATGAGCCCTATGGCTATGGAAAAAAAAGTAGAATCCAATCAAAAACAAACCAACTCTACTTTTTATCCTACTTTTACTGCAATTTCCCTATTTATGCATTAGTCATAGCTTTAACGAGTTCTTCAAGCTTTCGACGGGCTGCATCACCTTGATCTCCGTCAAAATCCTTGTTAGTTCCGCTTGGGAGTACCTCTAGGCTTTGGCAATCCGAGCGCATCGCTGTTTGCCTCGTCTAGCTCTGCTCTAGTTATCCGTGATCAATCTGAGCCTTGACGTCCGGGCGCATCACTGTCGTCTCGTTCAGTTTGTCATAGTTATCATCCTTGTCGATTGATTGGTGAAATCGACTGGCACGCCCTCGACATCGAGCTTTGGGTAATAGCCCGAGGTGTGCACAGATCTGACGCTTTTCGTGTCAACAGAAATCAGGAAAACAAATGAATCGGGAAAGAAGCCGGAAAGTCAATCGGAAATTGCCGAATGCGTGGAAGTGAATGAAATTTACCTCTGGAATTTGGTCCTGAGTCGCCATTGAAGATTCAAGGTGAATTCGAGAATGTGCTGGGGCTTGGATTTTTTGAGCGGCGACTGCGGTATTGAACAGTATTGACCTAGGAGAAAGGGGAAGCTTGTGGTCAATTTCATAATAAAATGACTTTTATCCCAAAATTGAGGGGGCATGTGTTAACCCTGGATTTTGGCATGCTTAGGAAGATGACAGGTGGGCCAGTGCATAGTAAATTTGCAGAGACAGGTGTTCGGAGCATTCGGCAAGTGTCCGTGCGGTCGGCTAATTTCTAAAGATTCGGCAAATGATCGTGCGGTCGGCTATTCTGAGGAAGGGCGGTTTTCCATTGAAGAAGCGACAAAAGAGGCAAGTTAGAACCGATCAAGCAACGAAGATCGCAACAATTAAGGCAATAAATACTCCGAAGGAAACTAAAGTCAAAGATGTTGTGTTTTCCTTTGATATTTTGTAGCCGTGTCCTTTTAGGACTCATGTCATGACTAGGGTATAAATATAAACCCTTGGCCATTGTAAAAACGATTCACAACCAAATCAATACAAACGGCCCCGTGCCATCTTCGAGTCTTTTGTCGTGTCATCGAGTTCTTCGAGAGGAGTCATCAATTCGTCGACCTCCGTAAGTCCCGACAACCTTGTCATCATGTCTAGTATCATGCGGTGGATTTAGACGTTGATGCAAGTAGTCTTGTTTGTTTTCAATGATCATGCGGCGGATCCTTGCTTGACAATCAAGAAGTCTTCGCTTATGTTTCGTTCACGAGTAGATACCGTGCGACAGGTGTTTGCTCGATATGCTTAGCAAAAGCAAGATAGTTATCGGCTCTATTAGATTTGGCAAGATCTAGTAGATTCATTAAATTATCAAATGTTGCATGTTTTAGATATTTTATATATTTGTAACACTCTTTTTCCCAATCTAGATTGATACGGTTCGGCTCTATTCTTTCTTATAGATCTATTTATGCTTTAACAATTATTGCTTTCATGTTGTCTCTACAAATAGATCTTACGTTCATAATAGCCGAATTAGTCTAATCTAGATTGCTACGTGTTGCGGGATCGTGCATGTTAACCACGTTCAAGCTTTGATAAGGTTAGATATCGTGCGGCAGATACAAGCTTTAGATTAGTTTGATCGTGTTTGCTTATATGTTCCTTCATCATGGATCCCAACTCGGTTGGATTGCCGAGCTTGGCTACGCTTTAACTCACAGTTAATTATGATTCTTCCAAACGTACTTTTCTCATACATGCACGTTCGGCAATCAATGCTTTACATACTTTATGTTTGTTTTAGCCAAATGATCTATAAGACTTGTTGGCAGATAACTTCTATAGCTGTGTGTCGTCGTAAGTGGCTTCAAGGCCGTATATATGGAACTGCCCGGTCTCACCCGGCATGTTCCAGTTTTGTATCTAATGATTTTTATCCCTTGTTAGTTTCAGGTCAAACTGACTGGCACGTTTCCGGATTTCGAAACACCCGGGCACCCGATTGAAGCCACGCTTTCCGGCTTGCTGTATGTGAGGCATAGTGTGCCACATTTTGTGTCAACACACTCTTTCTCCCCCTTGAAAGTAGATGTCTACAAATGGAGTGAAATGCACATCCTCTCCCCTTTGGTGACATATGTAGCTCATCAAGGCTTACGTACTCAAGATTTGTGCCACAAAAGCCATGTAATGCAGAATGAATGCGGTAGCTTCATACATAGAGCTAAGACAATGAATAGATGCTCTAAGTGATGTGATCATGTGAGAATAGGAAAAGCTCTATGTGCCCAACAAAGACTCAAGTTGAGCTTAAGATCACTTTAGAAGCTATTTTAGAGAGCATTGCATGTGAGAGCAGAGAAATGGTATCACCTCCTAGAGACAACTAGACATGGTAAACAAGATAGGATCTATCTCAAAGCAATCTCAAGTATAGCAAGTAAAACTATCCCTAGCAAAGTTCATACAACAAGCCAATTACCCAACTGAATGAGTTTTTCAAGTTTCAGAGTTTTGCAGCCAAAATTTCAGTTTTAGGCTCATTTCAAGTTGTAGACGAGTGGTTGTAAGAAAGGTGATGCCACTTACCAACCGGGCCAAGCAAAAGAGCTTGACACACCGGTTTCCGTCATACACGACACAGCTCAAGTTCAACCCATATGGTAAGCAGTCTCGAACACACAGTGAAGTACTCACAATGCAAACCCAACTCGATCTTTTCAATTCACAATTCAGAGAGCAATTTCATTTTAATTCAATTTTAATCATGGTGCTCAATTGAATTGAATGAAGAAATGAAGAGACATAGTTACAATCTATATACAAAGCAGCCAAGAAGGATCTTCAAAAGCCTACACATGCTAGTGCTATATCAGAGGTGACATGGGGAATTAAATTCAGTTTTAAAGCTTTTCTAACTTAGCTCTATTGCATATCTATAGATCAAAAAGAGTCTAAGTTAGGCAACACCATAGACATATAAAGCACCTCAAACAGAGCATAGATTCCTTATATTGGCTATAGGTATGAATCTTAAAATGAACTATGTCACAAATGCAATTGAGATATAAGATGCAATGACACCAAATAACAACTAATAAGACACCAAGTGAAAGAAGAAAAGACAAATAAGAACCAAAAAGAACTATGATACACAGAGAGAGCTTCCCTCAACTAAAAAGGGAAGCACACCCCAACTCGTCCCAAAGGCGAGAAAACGCAACTTGATCCAAAGGTTTTGTGAGAATATCCGCAAGCTGGTTGTGGGTCTCGACATGCCAGAGGTCAATGTCGCCCTTCTCGTAGTGATCTCGCAAGAAGTGAAAGCGAACGTCAATGTGCTTGGTCTTAGAGTGAAGCACGGGATTTTTGGCCACACTAATTGAACTCGTGCTATCGCAAAGCAGAGGCACCTTAGTAAGCACAAGACCGGAATCCTTCAAATTTGCAATCATCCAAATTAACTGCAAGCAACAGCTAGCCGCGGCAACGTACTCAGCTTCGCACATCGACTATGCCATGCTAGACTGTTTGCGAGAAGACCAAGAAACAAGAGAAGACCCAATAAACTGGCAAGTCTCAGAAGTGGACTTCCGATCAAGACGGCAACCGGCAAAGTCGGCATCAGAATAACCTCAAAGCACAAGAGAGGAGGAGGTGGAAAACCAAAGACCAAATTCGGGAGTGAAGCATAAGTACCTCATGATGTGTTTTACCGCCTGCTTGTGCGATGTCCGTGGGGACGCCTGAAAGCAAGCACACAAGTAGACAACAAACTGAATGTACGGTCGAGTCGATGTCAGGTACAAGAGCGACACGATCATGCTTCGGTACTCCGTCTGATCCACTGCCTCTCCTTCCTCGTCTGCATCCAAGGCAGTCGTAGTTGACATGGGCATCAAAAGAGGCTTTCCCTCACCCATGTCAAACTTCTTTAGAATGTCTTTCGTGTACTTGCCTTTATGCACAAACGTCCCTTCCCGGGTTTGCTTGATTTGCAACCCGAGAAAGAAAGTCAACTCGCCCATCATGCTCATCTCAAATTCCCTGCTCATAAGATCTGCAAACTTGGCAACGAGAGCATGAGAAGAACCATCAAAGATCATATCATCCACGTATATTTGGACCAAGAGCGAGTCTTTGCCTTGCTTAAGGAGAATAAGCGTCTTATCTACCGATCCCATTTTAAAACCCTTAGCAAGTAAGAAGGTTCGCAATCTATCATACCATGCTCTAGGGTCTTGTTTCAAACCGTACAAAGCTTTGTGAAGTTGAAAAACATGATTTGGAAACTTAGGATTTTCGAAACCGGGAGGTTATCTAACATACACTTCCTCCTCTATGTAGCCGTTTAAAAAGATACTTTTAACGTCCATTTGAAAAAGTTTAAACCCCTTAGAAGCTGCAAAAGCTAGAAGGATTCTAATGGCTTCTAAACGAGCTATGGGAGCAAAGGTTTCCTCATAGTATATTCCCTCCTTTTGACAAAAGCCTTGAGCTACCAACCTAGCTTTGGTGCGCACTACCACCCCATCCTCACTTTGTTTATTTTTTTAAAATCCATTTGGTTCCTTTGGGGTGGCAACTAGGTGGTGGAGGAACTAAGACCCAAACACGGTTTCACTCAAAGTTTTCTAACTCCTCATGCATGGCATTAACCCAATCCGGATCCATCAAAGAGTGTCCAACATCTCGGGGCTCAAAAGAAGCAACAAAAGCCGAATGAGCAAAGTGAGAGAGATAGGACCTGGACCGCGTTACTCAATAGTCAATGTCACCGATGATGTTCTCCGGCGGGTGCTGCTGCTAGATGTAGCGGGGAGCCTGCCTGGATGAAGTGACCTCCCCCTCGACAGCAGCTGGAGCTCCCTCAGGGTCAACGGGCACCGCTTGAGGAAGCTGCTCGAATGACCCCCATGTAAGGAAGTAGTCGGGTCAGGGCCGTCAGCCGAAGTGGACGTCGCAGGGTCGACTGGGGTAGCCTGTGGAGTCGGCTCGAGATCACCCCAATCGGGTCGTCCTTCTCCTCCTCCATGAAAATGCTAGTGTTCATCTCATCATCACATGCAAGCTCAAAAGTAGTGGAAAC
The DNA here is from genome assembly GCA_022036555.1 of Microstegium vimineum. NCBI lineage: Eukaryota > Viridiplantae > Streptophyta > Magnoliopsida > Poales > Poaceae > Microstegium > Microstegium vimineum. The sequence goes on along the minus strand of CM039138.1, from coordinate 19,994,390 downwards.
ACAGGGCATAGTCTCATCAAAGTTAATCTCACAAGTCTCCATCACTCGGTTAGTCTCAAGGTTAAGTGCATGATAAGCACGAGAGTGAGTAGAATAACCGAGAAAGATACTGTCAGAAGACCGAGACACAAATTTTTCTAACTTACCGCCCTTTTTGAGGATGAAGCACCTGCACCCAAACACCCGTAGGTGACTTACCTAGGGTGGTCTTCCAAATCGCAACTCATAAGAAGTCTTTTTCTTGAAAGCTCAGAGAAAAATGCGATTGGAAACATAACAAGCAGAACTGATCGCTTCAGCTCAATACCGCCTAGGGTCCGATTCTTGCGCTCAACAACATCGTTCTGCTGGGGAGTGTGAGGAGAGGAAAACTGGTGATCGAGACCCAAAGAAGAACAAAGAGTTGCAAAGTGAGAATTCTTGAATTCTATGCCATTGTCACTGTGGATAGCTCTCATGGCATTCTTAGGTAGCTCATTTTGCAATCTCAAAATCAGATCTTGAACAAGTGGAAAAGCCTCATCCTTACTCTCCAAAAAGAACACCCAAGAGTATCTCAAGTAGTCATCAAAGACTACAACAACATACCACTTCCCTCCTTCCGACCTAACCCGAGTTGGACCAACTGTGTCCATGTGTAAGAGCTCGCCGGGTCGAGTGGTCATGATCTCAGTCACAGGAGGATGGGAAGCGGCAACCATCTTGCCATGCCTGCAAGGATGGCAAACCAAATCCTTCTCGAACTTTAGCTTTGGCAATCCTTGGATAAGGTACATTGAGCTAAGCCTTGCAAGCAAGTCAAAACTCAAATGTCCCAATCTCCTATGCCACTTCCAAAGCTCGGAAGAAGAACCGGCAAGAAGACAACGAGAAGGTCCGGAAGAGATAGAAAAATCCGCACGAAAAACCTCCCCGAAGGGTAAAATCCGGCAAACAAGCTCACCACGAGAGTCCAAAATCTGAGAGAGATTAGGCTTGAAACACATTTCAAAACCGTCATAAAGGAGTTGCGAAACCGAAAGAAGAGTTCACAACATCCTTGAGGACAAAAGAAGAGTTCACTCGGATTGACCCTCGGGAGACAACCTTACCTTTACTCTTGTCACCGAATGTGATATACTTGGTGTGGTGCACGGGGTCGAGGCTGGAGAACCACTTGGCACTTCCGGTCATATGGTGTGAGCATCCGGAATTCACAAGCCGAGTCTCCTCCAGTCCTCCTTCCTACGTCAATAAAAAGACCTAGGGTGAGCAAACGGTGCAACACTGGGGTTAGTAAACTGTGAAGGATACCAGTGTTGTCCTATTTGCCCAAAGAATGGGTTAGGAGAAAAACCAAACATCTCCTGTCCCATGGGAGAATAGCGATCACCACGATGGGGAAAACGTGGTCCGCTAGCGAAGGGAGGAGTGAAGCCACCGCCACGAGGCCCGTAGTCATATGGGTCACGACCGGTACCCCGCCGGGCATGACCACCATGTGGTCTCGCCTCCTGAGGCCTAGCACCTTGAGGAATTGTACCTCTAGGCCTAGACGTGTGCCTCTAAACTTCCGGTTCATGCACCCCAACTGGTGGGTGGTACATGTCCCGGTTGTTCAACTCAAACTGCCTCTGATGATCTCTCTTCCTCCTAAAGCAAAACTTAGCCAAGTGCTCATCCCGCTCACAATACTCACAATGGTACCTCACCGCACTCTTGGTAGGCACTGTCGACGAAATATGCGTCGCAGTCTACCTAGGGGGTACCCCACGGTAGTAGATTGTTAGGCGGAGGTGTGGCAACGGCGATCAAGCATAACACAGAGAGCGTAGACACGACGGTTTATACAGGCTCGGGCCGGCAAACCACCATAATACCCTACGTCCTGTGTTCTGGCGGCTAGATTGATCTCATATATCAGGTTATCAAGGACCAAGAACGGCGACCAGAGGGGGGTGAATGGGAGCCAAATAAAATTCAACTCAAACACTTGGCCCTTGTCCCAAACTCACACCCAAAACTTGACCTCGGAAGAACCGACTCGCACACGACCTAACAAGTAGGTGGACACCTTAGTAAGACCCCCAAAGTTGCAGCTGAGCGGTCAGAGAAGATGGAGAACAATCAAAGCCACGAACTCAAAACCGATACACCGAGAGAGGTACTCTCAACCCCTAGAGAGAAGAGGCAAGAGCACAACCAAAAGTACTTATGAGAACTGGTCTCAAAATTACCTAATCATGTTCCTTACGTGAATACAAATCCAACGCAATAAACGGAACTTGATTCAGAGTCCGGACGAGAGAGAAACAGCCAAAACAACGATCAACAGTGACCACAAGACCGATGCAAGTGGTCCGGTGGTATGGTCCGAAGCTAGGGTCCTTGCTGTAGTTTTTCGGCCACACCACAGGACTACTTGCAATGGTCCGGTGCTATGGTCTGGTGGGTGGTGCGGAGGGTAGTCCGATGGAAAAAACAGCCAAACAGTATGCACCCAAGCTCCGGACTAGTGGTCCGGTGGTACCACAGGACCAATGCAAGTGGTCCGGTTGTATGGTACGGTGCTAGGGGCTGTGCTGTTAAGTTTTGGCAAGAGCACAGGACCACTCGCTATGGTCGGAGGTATGGTCCAGAGGGTGGTCCGGTGTTCATGAACTGAGCGCAGAAAACCCGCGAAAACCTATTTCACTCCGCCAATTCTTCCCAAAACTCAACCAAATGAACTCCAACTGCAACCAAACTTTGTAGGCATGATCCTTGTGCAGTTGGGGAGCTATCCCGAAGAAATCAACGCTCAATTTGGAGAGGATAAATGAGAACACTCAGATTTGGGGGAAAAAAGGAAAAACAAAGAACGCCGCAAAGAAATCGCTCGATCTACGCACTTGTGAGGTTTGAGGAGAATTCCTTCGGTGCAAAGATGCTCCTCACGAATACGAACAACTTGTTTCAAGATGATTTTGCAAAGCTACTCTCGACAAAGAGAAATCAACACGGGAAAAAGAGAGAGCAAAAGCAAAACACGAAGAACACAAGCAACCGGGGAGACTCGATCAAGAAACTAACCGTGCCATGGCACTCGGAGAGTCGGGCATCCGATTCCCACCAAAAGATTCGAGTTCTTACAGAGGTTGGTGAAATCAACCTAGGGATCTCATGAACTAGAGAGCAGGTAGAGAGAGAGAGTTGGGGCAAATGATTAGTGTTCAAGAGATGGGATGAGGGATAGCCCTTCACCCCCTACTTATCGGGCTTTGGCTATTTCCCAAAGACCCCCCTGGATACATTGAGTGAACTACCTAGCCTAAGCATTGCAGTCCAAGCTCCGGTAAATATCTCCCACATTTTGAATGGACGGCCCCGCTTCCTGCCGGGAGTTTCCGTCGCCGCGACGCAACCTCCAGGATTCCGCCATGTGCCATCCCCGCTTCCTCAGAAGCTCCGCCTAGGTTTTGAGGCCCAAACCCAGGAAACCCTCCACCGGTAGCTTTGGGCTCAACTACCGAATCCCGAGTTTTGCGGCCCAAACTCGGAAACCTACGCGGATGGTTTTGAGGCCCAAACCACCAAACCACTCGAAGCAAGCCACCTTGTCTTCGCTCGATCGGACTACGATTCCCCTTTGCCTCTGCTTGACTCACGCGTCCACTGTCTTGACTCGCTCAACTCGGTCTACCTCCATGTCTTCTCGCACTCGCCGGTGCCAAGTACTAGCCACCACAGCTAGTCCGCCGACGCCCATGGTCCCTCAGTCCGAGCCCCGTTTCCGCCCTTCACCGCTCTCAGTCCATCGGCATGGCAAGCCTCTACTCGACCTTCTCGACGCCATTGACCACTATCACTAGGCATAACACGTGCACACCACAGGCCGATAGACAAGCACATGTTTCTGGTTTCGCAGAGGTTAGGGTAAGCCACTCAAACTGAAACACTCACGTGTTGGACGATCACTCATCATCAAAGCTGAACTACATGTGTACTTATCCACCATGTGTTCGCAATCTCCGCCTTGATGAGTGCATTGTCAACACAAGTGCATTTCAGATTTGAGCCACACGGTAAAGCTCTCCAAATGACCAAAAAGCTAAGAAAGCCAAAACGGGGTCACTTGAGAAAAGCAAAATGAGTCCAAAACTTAGTTCCCAAAGACATGGGCCACGGCTCGACGCAACCAAGCAAAGCAAAGCTAGCCCTCAAGAAGAGGCAGAAACTGGCTCAACACCGCTAGCAAGTCCTAGATACCAATCACAACTCTCAAAGCTCAAACTTCCAATTTAAACACTAGGGGAGCTCAAAAGATACCAATTGAAACCACTTACGTCCCCTAATGCTCAAGAAGCAATCGAAACCTGTCGAAGTCAACAAAACAAGCCAGATCCTCTAGAAGAGGCAAAGGCTCAACACATCTAGCAAAAACTTCACCTGGGAACTAGCATTCTCAAGATACCAAGAAGGGGTGAAAAGAGCCAAGTCAAAGAGATACCAATTAAGCTCAAAAAACACATTTGCTCCCCCTTGGAAGTAGATGGCTGAAAATGGAATGAAATTAATGAAATTCACATCTCTCCCCTTGTTGACATATGAAGCTCATCAAACAACAACTCAAGATCTGGCTACAAATGCCATGAAATGCAAAATGAGTGTGAAAGCTTCATACTTAGAGCTAAGACAATGAATAAATGCTCTAAGTGATGTGATCCTATGAGAATAGGAAAAGATCTATGTGCCCAACAAAGACTCAAGTTGAGCTTATGATCACTTTAGAGGCTATTTTAGAGAGCATATCATGTGAGAGCAGAGAAAGGGTATCACCTCCTAGAGATAGCTAGACATGGTAAACAAGATAGGATCTATCTCAAAGCAATCTCATGTATAGAAAGTAAAACTATCCCTTAGCAAAGTTCATACAACAAGCCAATGACCCAACTGAATGAATTTTCCAAATTTCAGAGTTTTGCAGCCAATTTTCAGTTTTAGGCACATTTAAGTTGTATGCGAGTGGTTGTCTGCAAAGTGATGCCAATGCTTACCAACCGGGCGAAGTCAAAGGACTTGACACACCGGTTTTGGTCATACACGACACCGCTCAAGTATCGACCCATATGGGAAGCAGTCTCGAACACACGGTGAAGTGCTCACAATGCAGACCCAACTCGATCTTTCCAATTCACAAAACAGAGAGCAATTTCATTTTAGATATTAATCATGGTGCTCAAAGGTAGTGAATGAAACAAAGAAGAGCCATAGTTACAAGCTATATACAAGGCAGCCAAGAAGGATCTTCAAAAGCCTACACATGCTAGTTCCATTTCAGAGGTGACATGGGGAATTTAAATTCAGTTTTAAAGCTTTTCTAACTTAGCTATATTGCATATCATATAGATAAAAAAGAGTCTAAGTTAGGCAACACCATAGACACATAAAGCACCTCAAAAAGAGCATAGATTCATTATATTGGCTATAGATATGAAGCTTAAAATGAACTATGTCACAAATGCAAATGAGATGCAAAATGCAATGACACCAACTAACACAATCAAGACACCAAGAGAGAAGAAGGACAAAGAAAATACAAAAAGAACTAGAAAGAACTATGATACACAAAACTTTCCTCCTCTAAAAAGGAAAGCAAACACCCAACTCGCCCCGAAGGCGAGAAAACGCAGTTTGATCCAAAGGCTTAGTGAGAATATCTACAAGCTGGTTTTGGGTCTCGACATGCCGGAGGTCAATGTCACCCTTCCCCTAATGATCACACAAAAAGTGAAAGCGGACCTCAATGTGCTTGGTCTTCGAATGAAGCACGGGATTTTTAGCCACACTAATTGCACTCGTGCTATCACAAAGCAGAGGCATCTTAGTAAGCTCAAGACTGAAATCTCTCAAAGTGGCTATCATCCAAATCAACTGAGAGCAACAACTAGCCGCGGCAACGTATTCAGCCTCGCACGTCGTCTGTGCCACGCTAGATTACTTGCGAGAAGACCAAGAAACCAAAGAAGACCCAAGAAATTGGCAAGTTCCAGAAGTGGACTTCCGATCAAGACGGCATCTGGCAAAATCAGCGTCAGAGTAACCACAAAGCACAAGAGAGGAAGAGGTAGAAAACCAAATACCAAATTCGGGAGTGAAGCGCAAGTACCTCATGATGCGTTTCACCGCCTGCTTTTGCGAAGTCCGTGGGGACGTCTGAAAGGGAGCACACACGCAGACGGCAAACTGAGTGTCCGGCCGGGTCGCCGTTTGGTATAGAAGTGACCCGATCATGCTGTGGTACTCCGTCTGGTCCACCGCCTCTCCTTCCTCGTCCGCATCCAAGGCAGTAGTAGTTGACATAGGCATCGAGAGGGGCTTTGCCTCACCCATGTCAAACTTCTTCAAGATATCCTTCGTGTACTTGCCTTGGTGCACAAACGTCCCTTCTCAGGTTTGCTTGATTTGCAACCCGAGAAAGAAAGTCAACTCTCCCATCATGCTCATCTCAAATTCCCTGCTCATAAGATCTGCAAACTTGGCAACAAGAGCATGAGAAGAACCACCAAAGATGATATCATCCACGTATATTTGGACAAGGAGAGTGTCTTTGCCTTGCTTGAGGAGAAACAAGGTTTTATCTACCGATCCCATGTTAAAACCCTTAGCAAGCAAAAAGGTTTTTAGCCTATCATACCATGCTCTAGGTGCTTGTTTCAAACCATACAAAGCTTTGTGAAGTTTAAAAACATGGTTTGGAAACTTGGGATTTTCAAAACCGGGAGGTTGTTTAACATAAACTTCCTCCTCTATGTAGTCGTTTAAGAAAGCACTTTTAACGTCCATTTGAAAAAGCTTGAAACCCTTAGAAGCTGCAAAAGCTAGAAGGATTCTAATAGCTTCTAAATGAGCTACGGGAGCAAAGGTTTCCTCATAGTCTATTCCCTCCTTTTGACAAAAGCCTTGAGCTACCAACCTAGCCTTGTTGCGCACTACCACCCCATCTTCACTTTGTTTATTTTTGAAAACCCATTTGGTACCTATGGGGTGGCAACTAGGTGGTGGAGGAACTAAGACCCAAACGTAGTTTCGCTCAAAGTTTTCTAACTCCTCATGCATGACATTAACCCAATCCGGATCCATCAAAGCATGTCCAACATCTTGAGGCTCAAAAGAAGCGCCAAAAGCCGAATGAGCAAAGTGAGAGAGATAAGACCTGGACCGCGTGACTCGACGGTCAATGTCGCCGATGATGTTCTCCGGCGGGTGCTGTCGCTGGATGTGGCGGGGAGCCTGCCTGGACGAAGTGGCCTCCCCCTCGACAGCAGCTGGAGCTCCCTCAGGTGCAACGGGCACCGACTGAGGAAGCTGCTCGAACGACCCCCACGTAGAGGAAGTAGTCGGATCGGGACCGTGTGCCGAAGTGGACGTCGCAGGGTCGACGGGGGCAGCCAATGGAGTTGGCTCGGGATCACCCCAATCGGCATCATCCTGCTCCTCCTCCACAAAGATGCTAGTGTTCACCTCATCATCACCTGCAAGCTCAAAAGCAGTGGAAACACAGGGCATAGTCTCATCGAAGGTAATCTCACAAGTCTCCATCACTCGGTTAGTTTCAAGGTTAAGTGCACGATAAGCACAAGAGTGAGTAGAATAACAAAGAAAGATACCGTCAGAAGACCGTGATTCAAATTTATCCAACTTACTGCCCTTTTGAGGATGAAGCACCTGCACCCATACACCCGTGGGTGACTTACCTTGGTTGGTCTCCCAAATCGCAACTCATAAGAAGTCTTCTTCTTTAAAGCTCGGAGGAAAATGCGATTTGAAACATAGCTAGCTGAACTGAGTGCTTCGGCCCAATACCGCCTAGGAATCCTATGCTCATCGAGCATCGTCCTGGCCATCTCAACAAGGGTTCGGTTCTTGCGCTCAACAACACCATTCTGCTGGGGAGTGTGAGGTGAGGAAAACTGGTGATCAAGACCCAAAGAAGAACAAAGAGTTGCAAAGTGAGCATTCTTGAATTCTGTGCCATTGTCACTGCGGATAGCTCTCATGACATTCTTAGGTAGCTCATTTTGCAATCTCAAAATCAGATCTTGAACAAGTGAAAAAGCCTCATCCTTACTCTCCAAAAAGAACACCCAAGAGTACCTCGAGTAGTCATCAACGACTACAACAACATAGCAGTTCCCTCCTTCCGACCTGACCCGAGCTGGACCAACTGTGTCCATGTGTAAAAGCTCACCGGGTCGAGTGGTCATGATCTCAGTCACAGGAGGATGGGAAGTAGCAACCATCTTGCCATGCCTGGAAGGATGGCAAACCAAATCCTTCTCGAATTTTAGCTTTGGCAATGCTTGGATAAGGTCCATTGAGCTAAGCCTTGCAAGAAAGTCAAAACTCAAATGTCCCAATCTCCTATGCCACTTCCAAAGCTCGGAAGAAGAACCGGCAAGAAGACAACGAGAAGGTCCGAAAGACATAGTAAAATCCGCATGAAAAACCTTCCCGGATGGCAAAATCCGGCAAACAAGCTCACTCTGAGAGTCCAAAATCCGAGACAAGTTTGGCTTAAAGCTCACTTCAAAACCGTCTTCAAGGAGTTGCGAAACCGAGAGAAGGTTAAAATGCAAATTCGCAACCAAAGCAACATCCTTGAGGACAAAAGACGAATTGACTTGGATGGACCCCCGGGAGACAACCTTACCTTTACTCTTGTCCCCGAATGTGATATACTTGGTGTGGCGCATGGGGTCGAGGCTGGAGAGCCACTTGGCACTTCCGGTCATATGGCGTGAGCATCCGGAATCCACAAGCCAAGTCTCCTCTAGTCCTCCTTCCTACATCAATAAAAAGACATAGGGTGAGCAAACGGACCAACACTGGGGTTAGTAAACTATGAAGGATACCAGTGTTGTCCCACTTGCCCAAAGAATGGGTTAGGAGAAAAACCAAACATGTCCTACCCCACGGAGGGATAGCGATCACCACGATAGGGAAAACGTGGTCCGCTAACGAAGGGTGGAGTAAAGCCACCGCCTCGAGGCCCGTAGTCGTATGGGTCATGACCGGTACCCCGCCGGGTACGACCACCTCGTGGTCTCGCCTCCTGAGGCTTAGCACCTTGAGGAATTGTACCTCTAGGCCTAGTAGTGCGCCTCCGAACTTCCGGTTCACGCACCCCAACTCGTGGGTGGTACATGTCCCGGTTGTTCAACTCAACCTGCCCCCGATCATCTCTCTTCCTCCTAAAGCAAAACTCAGCCAAGTGCCCATCCCGCTCACAATACTCACAATGGTACCTCACCACACTCTTGGTAGACACTCTCTTGTTGGTTTGGGTGGCTCTAGATTTCTTAGGAAAGGGATCACTAGAGATATCTGGCAGGGTGTCAAGTGGGTTGTGACGGTGGTTCGGTTTTGCAATCCACACTTGCTTCTGTGGAGTGGTTTTGGGTGGCTCTTCAAACGCACCATCTCTCACAGGAAACTCAGAGGGTTGGTAGGCTTAGGTGGGGTGATTTTGGTAAACTTGGGAGGTGTGGTGGGTTTCTCACTCATGTTCAAACCACTGCACTCACCGATCTTACCAAACAAGCTATCGTCCTTCCCACCTATAGCAAAGCCTACTCCCGTGCTGCCAGCCCTTTTTGCATTGGCTAAGCATCATCCCCAAGTGCGGCTCTTGGCAAGACACCCAGCTCAAGATGGACCGAAGATATGTGTTTTCTTCCTCGGTACGCATCTTGTCGTGTCTGCACGATGCGATCTCAAGCTCCAAATCCTCAAAGCGATCCGACTCTCTAGTGCTATCTGAGCTGACCTTCTCTAGCACAACAATCCTAGCATCTCTCTGTGCCAGCTTAGAACGCAAGCCTAAGCAAGACTTGCACGGACCAAGTAAGCTAGGCCTAGCCTTCGGCTCACTAACCTCCTGAAGTAGAGTGCCATACTTGTCCTAGAGAGTGACAAGACTATACATGTGGATGGCACAAGCATCACACTCTACCTCCTCGGTAACCACCACTGACACCTTAGAAAACTCTAGCTCATGCAGCGTGCTAAGATACTTAGCCTTGAAATCGTTCCTCTCGCACGCGGCACGCTTGAGCAAAGCATCCTGACTCATCAAGATGTCGTTCAAAGACTGAATCTCGAGAGAGAGGGATGCGATGGTGGGTGGTACCTCGGGTGTGTCGGAGTCATAGTCATAGTCGGGGCCATCCTTGCCCTTCCCGACCTTGCCTTCTTCAATCGCCATGGTGCAAAAGCCACCGTGCTTGGCGTCGGCGTAGAAGCATAGGCTGTTGAGCTTGTCCTCAACCTTTCCCTTGGAATCATCATCGCTCGAAGAAGCACCTCCATTGGAGGAGGCATCGATGTCGCTGAGGGAGGTGAGGAAGGCTCGGTGCTTGGCCTTCACCTTGTCGATCACCTTCTTGGAGGACATTCGGTGGTAGCCACCCTTGGGCTTGTGCTTGTCCTCGAAGTGGTGCTCGCGCTTGTCCTTGCGCTTGGTGAAGTCGCCCGCAGCTTTCTTGGGGCAGTGTGAAGGTCGGGAAACCGTGAGAACTTGGTGATGACCAAAGCCAGCTCATCATCTCCAAGAGCCTCCACTTGATCCTCTGTCACAAAAATCAAAGACAAAGCGAACAAAGAGTGTGAAGGGTCAGAGGAGGAAGAAGACATACCGCCGGGGCCAGAAACCAACTCCATAGATGGTTTTGACGGGTTTTCAAGCTTGGCCCGGGTATGGTAGTCAATCTTCGAGGACTTAAGCTTGCTGAACAGCTCGTCCACGGTCAGGGCATCATAGCCCGGTGACTCCTGAATGGAAGCCACCTTCATTTCCCACACCTTCCGATCAAGAGCATGCAAAACCTTGATAGGCATCTCATGATCACCATAAGGCAAGTTGGCTCGATTAGCACGCATCTTGTTGATGATAGATTGGAAGCGAGTGAACATCCCGTCAACAGATTCGCCGGCCAACTGAGAAAAGTTCTCGTACTCTCTATGGTACATGTCGAAGAGTCTAGACTTGATCTGAGTATTACCCTCATGATATCACACAAGTGTTTGCCAGATCTCCCGTGCCGTAGTGAGACTCAAAACTCTCTCAAACTCAAGAAGAGACAAACTCTAGAAGAGGATTCTACGGGCTCTTGCATTTGACGCATGTTGCGTGATTTGCAGCTTATTAATCTGAGCACCAAGAACCACGTAGTCAGCACTATCACAAATCTCCCAATACTTCGTATCAAGCCCTTGGAGGTAAGCAGACATGCACACCTTCCAATAGGCAAAGTTTGTTCCATCGAAGAACAGAGGTTTGCCAGCACCCCGCTCCATGTCGCCTTCGCGGATCAAGAACCGTGTAAGGTGGATTGATCCTTAACCGGCTCCGATACCAATTGAAGGACTGAACGGCGACCAGAGGGGGGGGTGGAATGGGAGCCAAATAAAATTCAACTCAAAGACTTGGCCCTTGTCCCAAACTCACACCCAAAACATGACCTCGGAAGAGCCGACTCGCACACGACCTAACAAGTAGGTGGACACCTTAGGAAGACCCGCAAAGGTGCAGCGGAGCGGTCGGATAAGATGGAGAACAATCAAAGCCACGAACTCAAAACCGATACACCGAGAGAGGTACTCTCAACCCCTAGAGAGAAGAGGCAAGAGCACACCCAAAAGTACTTATGAGAATTGGTCTCAAAAGTACCTAATCATGTTCCTTACGTGAATACGAATCCAACACAACAAATGGAACTTGATTCGGAGTCCGGATGAGAGAGAAACGGTCAAAACAACGATCAACAGTGACCACAGGACTAGTGGTCCGAAGGTACCACAGGACCAATGCAAGTGGTCCGGTGGTATGGTACGAAGCTAGGGTCCTTGCTGTAGTTTTTTGGCCACACCACAGGACTACTTGTAATGGTCCGGTGCTATGGTCCGGTGGGTGGTCTGGAGGGTAGTCCGACGGAAAAAAACAGCCAAACAGTATACACCCAAGCTCTGGACTAGTGGTCCGGTGGTACCACAGGACCAATGCAAGTGGTCCGGTGGTATGGTCTGGTGCTAGGGGTTGTGCTGTTAAGTTTTGGCAAGAGCACAGGACCATTTGCTATGGTCGGAGGTATGGTCCGGAGGGTGGTCCGGTGCTCACGAACTGAGCGCAGAAAACCCGCGAAAACCTATTTCACTCCGCCAAATGTTCCCAAAACTCAACCAAATGAACTCCAACTACAACCAAACTTTGTAGGCATGATCCTTGTGCAGTTGGGGAGCTATCCCGAAGAAATCATCGATCAATTTGGAGAGGATAAACGAGAACACTCGGATTTGGGGGAGAAAAGGAAAAACGAAGAACGCCGCAAAGAAATTGCCCGATCTACGCACTCATGAGGTTTGAGGAGAATTCCTTCGGTGCAAAGATGCTCCTCACGAATACGAACAACTTGGTTCAAGAGGATTTTGCAAAGCCACTCTCAACAAAGAGAAATCAACTCGAGAAAAAGAGAGCAAAAGCAAAATGCGAAGAACACAAGCAACCGGGGAGACTCGATCAAGAAACTAACCGTGCCATGGCACTCGGAGAGTCGAGCCTCCGATTCCCATCAAAAGATTCGAGTTCTTACAGAGGTTGGTGAAATCAACCTAGGGATCTCATGAACTAGAGAGTAGGTAGAGAGAGAGAGTTGCGGCAAATGATTAGGGTTCCAGAGATGGGATGAGGGATACCCCTTCACCCTCTACTTATCGGGCTTTGGATATTTCCCAAAGACCCCCCCTAGATACATTGAGTGAACTACCAAGCCTAAGCATTGCAGTCCAAGCTCCGGAAATGTAACACCCTAAAATTTGAAAATAGAAATTAGATTTGAATTGCTTTAATTTGATTTAATTCAAGCATTTCTTTGATCATAGAACTAAATAAATAAAACTAAATTAAATATCACATGTTAGGGTTAACTTGTTTGTGCATATCATGCCTCTACATTTTCTTGTGTTGGTTGAATTTGCAAAACCCTAGAAAGCAATTCAAAACCTTTTTGAAAATCAATTTGGAAAAGCAAAAGAGAAGAAAAAGAAATTAAAAGAAACCCTCTCCCTCTCCCCCTCTTTCTGCCTTTCGGCCCAGCCAACCAACCGGCCTGCTCTCTCTCTCTCCCCTCCTCCTCTTTCGGCCTGCTGGCCCGAGAAGCCCGGCCTGCTTCCCCTCTCCCTCACTCTTCCCCTCTTGGGCCGGCCTCCCTCTCCTGCGGCCCAGCTCGCCCCATCGGCCCGCAAAGCCGTTGCCGCCTCTCCTTCTCCCTTCTCCCGCTAACGCACCGGGCCCGCGTGTCAGCCGTCCCCTTCCTCCATCTGTGTCCGCTCCGGACTCCACCGCGCCGCGTACGCCGCAACCGCCGCGCGCGCGTTCCTCACGCGTAACCGCGTGGGACTCCTCCCCTCTGCTCCTATATATAGCACCGCCTCCGCACCGCCTCTCCCTGTCCTCGCATCGCCTCGCAAGCCACAGCAGCAGCGCCGCGCAGCCGAGCAGAGCGCCGCCGCCGAGCACCGTCATCCAACCGCCGTTGCGCGCAACTCCGGCCGCCGTAAGCCCCTCCGACACTCGCAGCGTCTTCGCGTGACCGTGGAACGCCTTCCCTTCCCATTTTCCCTCTCCTTTGTGCTCTGGTTAACCGCACCGCCATGCACAGGGGCTCTACCGCCACTCTCTCTCGCCGTCGGCCGTCCTCGTCCGTCTTTGAGCCCCACCAAGCACCTAGGTGAGTTCGCGGTTCCGTTCTCTTTGTTCTCGGCCAAATCCCATGCGAAACCGAGCACCCTAGCTCGAGATCGCCTCGCGCCACCGTGCGCCGGCCGTCGGCCATGGCGCCCCACCGTGCCGCGCCCCGCTCCGGTGGAGCACCGCTCTCTCCCTCCCCCTTCTAATCTGAGCCGTTCAGATCAGATCCAGTGGCCCAGGATCAAAGATACCCCTTCGCAGGGCTATTTTGCTAAAGAGACCCTCGGGTTTCTGACTCTCAACCCGCAGTCCCAAAGCGGCATTCATCTTTACTTTTTCTCCTCTCGAAAGCGTATTCCCTTTTCAGATCTGTTTTATTTCAAAAATAAAAGAAAATCCCTATTTACAGATTTGCCACTGATTTTAAAAACCTTATAATTTGCTCGTTTTAAATCCAAATCGATCCGTTCAAGTTGCGTTAGATTCGTAGTTTTATGCTCTATCCAGTAGTATAGATTTCATATATGTTAATAACTTTTGAAAATAAAAGTAAATTAATTCTTTTAATGCTTTAATCTTGCCCTTTTCAAAATCTTGTTTAATCTATAGTTTATTCGTTTCAGATCCGTTTAGCGTGATTTTCACGTCTTTGTGATCGTAGTATAATATAGATCTGTTTTATAATCTTTTCAATATCTCTTTATTGTTTATGGTGTCATGTTCTGATCATATCTTTATTGCTTCGTGTATGATTGTTCGGATGATTGTGAGGTGACGTTGATCGAGTACAACCGGTGAGACCTTCGGTGAGCAAGAGTTCTTTGCAGCAGATTAGGACCCCCAGGAGCTTTGTGATCAAGGCAAGTTTAACATGGGATCATCCTTGTTACCTATTCACTTTAATTCACCTAGTCATGATTGCATGTGTCTCAATTGACTCCTATTTAGATCTTTACCATAGCTTGTTACCTTGTGCCTTGTCACCCTGGGTTTTCCATGCATATGGGTAGCTTTGCTATGCTTTATATGAGGAATATTGAATGGAATATTGATTAATGATATATGCAACAATGAGATAAAATTTTCTTTTGTAGCAACATGGAATAGGACCCCACTGTAGGGCAAAAGCTGGGATTTAAATGCAACCATGAGTGCTATAATGGCTCTGGCTTTAGCTAAGTATGAAGTTTGGACTAGCATGCTTGTGGTTCATGAAAGGCACCTTTGCCGAGCTGGTTATGGGCTATAGCTTGTATGGGGACCGCTACGGGTGGTACCATCCGGGTGTCCCATATTCCCCTTTGCATTGGGTCCGTAGGGTCCGCTACATGCTAGAAAGGGCTTTTGAAAGACTTCATAGTGTACCCTGCCCGCTCACCTTGGAAGTGTTTTGGGAGTTGCAAACCCGGGCATATGGGCAACACGGCTTGTGGGTAAAGTGCGTAACCTCTGCAGAGTGTAAATCTATCATGATAGCCGTGCTCATGGTCACGAGCGGCCTGGAAAACTCATAGCGTAGATGATCATGTTGTTTAATTATTAATGTTGTTTATTAATCTTATCATGTGGTTATTAATTGGGTTTTGCATAACTAAAGCTAAGTGTTGGTAAAACTTGACCAAGTTAAAAGCGACCGCAGTACAGACAGTGTCAGCCTTTGAGCTTCATAAGCCTATGTTACTCTTGCTGAGTACTTTAAGTGCTCACTCTTGCTTTCTCAACCCCTTCAGATGGCTATGAAGACTACCGTGAGGAGTACTAGGCTAGTGGTCAACCAGTCGGCGTTCCCTGTGAAGTGGAGCTTCGTCGCGAGAGTTATCTTTATTTTCCGCTGTTTTGATGAAGAATATTATTCGTTATGTAATAAGCACTCAGTGATGGTACTATTTAAAGATTTGTCGGCTTATGTGTGTGATTGATCTCTGGGCACACATGAGTTATTCGCATTCAATTTTATTCTTAAAATTGGGTGTGACAGGAAAATATCTCCCGCATTTTGAATGGACGGTCCTGCTTCCTACCGGGAGTTGCCGTCGCCTCGACGCAACCTCCAGGATTCCGCCACGTGCCATCCCCGCTTCCTCAGAAGCTCCGCCTAGGTTTTGAGGCCCAAACCCAGGAAACCCGCCACCGGTAGCTTTGGGCTCAACTACCGAACCCCGAGTTTTGCGGCCCAAACTCGGAAACCTAAGCAGATGGTTTTGAGGCCCAAACCACCAAACCACTCGAAGCGAGCCACCTTGTCTTCGCTCGGTCGGACTCCGAGTCCCCTAAGCCTTCGCTCGACTCGCGCGTCCACTATATTGACTCAATCAACTCAGTCTACCTCCATGTCTTGTCGCACTCGTCAGTGCCAAGTACTAGCCACCACAGCTAGTCCGCCGACGCCCAGGGTCCCTCAGTCCGAGCCCCGCTTCCGCCCTTCACCACTCTCAGTCCATCGGCACGGCAAGCCTCTACTCGACCTTCTCCATGCCATTGACCACTGTCACTAGGCATAACACCTGCACACCACAAGCCGATAGACAAGCACATGTTTCTTCTTTCGCAGAGGTTAGGGTAAGCCACTCATACTGAAATACTCACGTGTTGGACGATCACTCATCATCAAAGCTAAACTACATGGTTATGTATGGTTTTGAGGTTGCTACGCTAGCCAGAAAACAAAAATTTTCGACCCCATAAACCAGGAACTAGTGCTAGTTCTAGATCACAGGGTTACCACTAGACACGCAGGTGCAGCGGAAGTGACTTGACGTAGTCGTGTGCGTCGCAGCAGTGTTGTGCAGTTGTGAGGTCGTCCGTCTCAACGTATCTTACTCGCAGTTCGTCCTTGTGCTCCAGATGCAGCACCTCCAAGGAATCCCACACGTGCAGGGAAGAAGCGTCACGCTTCTGGATTGCTAGGTCCGCGAGGAGTACTATGCGTGAGCTTGGGGAGGGCGACAGCGGCTGCCAAAGGACGTGAGTATCTTGCCCCGCGCCCACCCCTTGCTTATATAGGCGTCCTAATGAGCTCCCACGTTGGAGGCCCATTAGCAACCCTAAACCTAGTCTAATTCGGGTCCAACCCGAATTAGGCTTCCAGCCCCTTAAGCGTGCGACCCTATGGGCTCACGCACACATAGACATGGCCCGAGTACTCTTACTTGACCAATAGTTGATAGCGGCATCTAGCAAGGCGTGTCAACTCCTATGCATACGCTATGATCATATCAGACGAACCACCACAATTCAATATACATGTTATTCCTTTGCCTCATGATATTTGGTTCAACTCGTGGGTTAACACTTAACCCAAGCACGGCCATGCATTTCATGATCTAATCATTTGAGTGATCCAGTGATATCTCTCTCATATGGAGAGTGGCAAATTCCATCTTGATTGACTATGTCTCACAACATGTTTCCTGACAAGCCCGAAAGCTACCTTTATAACTACCCAGTCACGGAGTAGCGTTTGGTAGTCCTAGGGTAGGTCATTTCACATCTTGAGTACATACGACAATCTCAGGACTAAGGACATAACGTACACGATGTGTATAGAGACAATCTCATGTCGGGTCTGTCCAGCACCATGTCCTACATGTGCCCACATTATTAGTTTGACATCTCATGTCCATGACTTGTGAAACATAGTCATTAACTAATAATGTGCTGATCTAATATTCATGTGCATTCTTGCACGAGCTCCGATCAGGGACAACTTTTATAATAATCATACAAGTAAAAGAGTTTCACAAGCAATTCACATAATTGTTAATCGATACAAGTTGTCTTTAATGGATATTCATAACATGTCATGAATACAAGGAATACATCATCTATATGATTACCTCTAGGGCATATTCCCAACAGTCTCCCACTTGCACTAGAGCTAATCTCAAAGATATCTAATGCCCATAGCTTTTACATGCGCCTCATGCTTGGGCTATGGAAGAGCCTTTGTCAAAGTATCTGCAACATTCAAATCCGTATGTATTTTGCACATCTTGATCTCATCTCGACCGACAAACTCTTGAATGAGATGAAACTTCCGCAGTACATGTTTGTTCTTTTGTTGATTCCTAGGCTCCTTAGCCTGCGCTATCGCCCCATTGTTATCACAATACAGATTCAATGGGCGAGACTCATTTGGAACCACGCCAAGCTCGATGAGAAACCTCCTCATCCAAACACCTTCCTTTGCAGCGGCAGAAGCTGCAATGTACTTGACTTCTGTTGTAGAATCGGTTACCGTCTCCTGGTTGGAACTCTTCCAGCTTAGAGCACCACCATTTATTGTGAACACAAAACCTGATTGAGATTGTGAATCATCCACGTCAGTTTGGAAGCTGGCATCGGTGTAACCATTTACAACGAGCTCCTCCTCACCTCCATAGATTAGGAACACATCTTTAGTCCTTCTCAAGTACTTAAGGATGTTTTTAACAAG
Source organism: Microstegium vimineum (assembly GCA_022036555.1). NCBI lineage: Eukaryota > Viridiplantae > Streptophyta > Magnoliopsida > Poales > Poaceae > Microstegium > Microstegium vimineum. The sequence continues at coordinate 19,976,250 of CM039138.1, read as the reverse complement.
CGTCCAGTGACTCTCACCTGGATTAGCTTGGTACCTGCTCGCAACACTTAGAACATATGAGACATCTGGGCGAGTACATATCATGGTGTACATAATGGAACCAATGGCCGAAGCATATGGAACCTTACTCATGCGCTTCTGCTCATCAGCTGTCGTAGGACACTGCTTCTCGCTAAAATGCATACCATGTGACATAGGCAAAAACCCTCTCTTGGATTGTTCCATGTTGAATCGTTTCAACACCTTGTCAATGTATGTATCTTGGCTTAATCCTATAAGCCTCTTTGATCTATCTCTATAGATCTTAATGCCCAAAATGTATGTTGCTTCTCCTAAATCCTTCATAGAAAAAACTATTATTCAGTGAAGTCTTTACGGATTGCAACATAGGAATGTCATTCCCAATCAATAGTATGTCATCCACATACAAGATTAGAAATACAACAGCGCTCCCACTTTCCCTCTTGTAAACACAAGGTTCTTCTTCATTCTGACGAAAGACAAACCCTTTGATCACTTCATCAAAACGAATATTCCAACTCCGAGATGCTTGCTTTAATCCATAAATGGATTTCTTTAGCTTGCATATTTTTCCAGCATTTTTAGGATCAACAAAGCATTCGGGTTGTATCATATACACGTCCTCTTCCAAATTTCCATTTAGAAAGGCTGTTTTAGCATCCATCTGCCAAATCTCATAATCGAAATAAGCAGCAATTGCTAGAATGATCCGGATAGATTTAAGCATCGCTACCGGCGAGAATGTCTCATCGTAGTCAACTCCTTGAACTTGCCGAAAACCCTTTGCAACAAGTCGAGCTTTATAGACGTGAACGTTTCCATCCATATCCTTTTTCTTTTTATAGACCCATTTGCACTCTATGGGTTTAACCCCATCAGGCGGGTCAACCAAGTTCCAAACTTGATTGTCTCCCATGGAATCTATCTCGGATCTCATGGCACCTTGCCATTCCTCGGAATTTGGGTCCATCATTGCTTCCGCGTATGTCGCAGGTTCGTCATCGTCTAACAACAATAGTTCCCACGTGCCTCACCGATTCTTGCTGACCTTCGTGGTAGTGGTGGTGTTTCTCTTGCCACAGGTATCTCAACCTGTTCTGCTACATTAGCATCACTCATAGAGTTATCCCCTATTGGCTCATCTTGAACTTCTTCAAGATACACCTTTTGTCCACTCTTCTCTTTATTGAGAAACTCTTTCTCTAAGAAGACACCGTTCCGAGCAACAAACACTTTGCCCTCTGATCGGTTGTAGAAGTAATACCCTAAAGTTTCCTTTGGATATCCCACGAAAAAGCATTTGTCCGACTTGGGTGTTAGTTTATCTGACATAAGTCATTTGACATAAACTTCACAACCCCAAATCTTTAGAAAAGACAAACTGGGACTCTTACCAGTCCACATCTCATGTGGTGTATTAACTACAGACTTAGATGGTACCCTATTGTTTCTAGAGCATATCCCCAAAACGAGAGTGGTAGGTCTGACTGGCTCATCATAGACCGAACCATGTCCAACAAAGTCCGATTACGTCGCTCGGATACGCCGTTTCTCTGAGGCGTTCCAGGTGGCGTAAGCTGTGGAACAATTCCACAACTCTTTAGATGATTGCTAAACTCATGGCTCAAATATTCGCCTCCACGATCAGATCGCAAGGCTTTAATTTTCTTGCCACGTTGATTCTCTACTACATTCTGAAATTCTTTGAACTTTTCAAATGTTTCACACTTATGTTTCATTAAGTAGATATATTCATATCTACTAAAATCATCAGTGAAGGTTATGAAGTATTGAAATCTGCCTCTAGCTATCATACTCATTGGTCCACATACATCAGTATGTACAAGTTCCAATAAGTCTGTCGCCCTCTCAGGAAAACCTGTGAAAGGCTACTTGGTCATCTTACCCAATAGGCAAGTCTCACATGTCTCATATGATTCAAAATCAAACGAAGTTAGAAGTCCATCTGAATGAAGCATCTTCATGCGATTCTCACTTATATGACCTAAACGACAATGCCACATATAAGTAGGACTTAACTCATTAAGCCGAGGCCTTTTAGCATTAATATTAGAGATAGGTTCATCATCAAGATTTAAAATAAACAACTCATTCACAATGGATGCAAAAGCCACAAACATGTCATTCTTTGAGATCACACAACCATTGTCTTTACTCGCAAATGAATAACCATCCTTCATCAAACATGAAGGTGACACAATGTTTTGACTTAAACTAGGAACAAAATAACAATTATTCAATTCCATGATAAATCCTGACGGGAGGTGAAGTTGCATCGTCCCAACGCTCAACGCAACAACTCTTGCATTGTTGCCCACGCGGAAATCAACTTCTCCTCTTTTCACGCTTCTACTTCTTATCCTTCCCTGCATCGTATTGCAAATATGAGCAACCGATCCGGTATCAAATACCCAAGAATTAATATAAGAATCAGCGAGAAAAATGTCTGTAACATAAACAACAAGTGTACATGCAGTGGGAGTACCTTTACCACCACCATCCTTCAAGGATTCCAAGTACAACTTGCAGTTACTTTTCCAGTGACCTTTCCCATTACAATGAAAGCATTTAGCTTCAGCAGCTTGTCCAACAGCCTTGGGCGCAGGAGGAGGGTTTGGCTTAGAGATCTGATCTTTAGCCATCGCCTTCTTCTTCTTCCAAGCCCTCTTCTTAAAGTTAGGCTTGTTTTGGACTACCATCACATGGCTACTGCTAGCACCTTTCTTGATATCAGCTTCTATTATTTTAAGCATGCCGCACAATTCATTCAAGCCCTTCTCCGCCCCATGCATATGATAGTTCGAAATGAAGTTCCCATAGCTAGGCGGAAGAGACGCAAGTATGAAATCAGTGGCCAACTCTGGGCCCATTGGGAAGCCTAGCTTCTCCAATCTCTGAGTGTGACCATCCATCTTCATCACATGTGGGCCAACTGTTGCGCCTTCTGCAAGCTTGGTTTCGACAAAAGCCTTGGAAACATTAAACCTTTCAATCTTGGCTTGAGTCTGAAACATATCATTAAGCGCCACGATCATATCGTACGCTGCATGATTATTATCAAATTGCATCTGGAGATCTGGCTCCATGCAAGCGAGCATAAGGCAACCCACTTCAAGATTAGCATCACATGCTTTCTTGTAAGCGGTTTTCTCTGCAGCAGGTGCATTATCAGTAGGCTCATCTAGTAATGGGGTGTCTAGAACATCTTCCTTTTTCTCAGCCCTGAGAACAATTTTCACGTTGTGGATCCAATCCGCATAGTTTGTTCCATTCAACTTATCTTTCTCAAGAATTGAACGCAAAGTAAATGGTTGATTAATGGGAGTCATCTACAACAAAAGTAATGCAAAATACTAAGACAATGTATCCAAGACAGAGTAAATTGTGACGGAACCGCCCAAATTATAAGAGATCAAGTGCTAAAGTAGCTGACTTAGCTACCACTTAAAACACTTGAGCCCATATAATCCCGGTAGTCCGGAAATCTCGAAGGATTTCTAACATCAACTCAGGATCGCGTACATTCAGGGATACACATTCGAACGAGCCACAAATCAACCGAAAATGCTTAAAGTACGAAATAAAGTTATTAAAATACTTTGTTCCAAATAAGAGTAGTACTTACGCCACAACACTTGTGGCCAAATAAAACATTGTTTGAAACTGAACTTGAAGTTTTAAAAGACAGGGGTGCCCACAACGTCAGGTCCGACAACAGCAAAAGATGAGCTTGTAGAAGACCTTGCCCAAGGCCTACTCCTCTTCTCCTTCAACAGTATAGAGACAGTGCTTACAATAGCCGATGTATACTTGGCCATCTGCAACAAACGGGATAAACCCTGAGTACGGGAATGTACTCAGCTAGACTTACCCGTCTAACTGAAAATAAAGACTCCAAGGATATGCATGGTTGTATCTGGAGTTGGGTAAGCTTTACTTTGCGGAAATGCTTAACTTAAAGGAGTTCACTTTAATGATGCGGTGAGCAGTCATCTTTTATCCTACTAATTATCTCTAGGTTATTGCATTTATACTAGAGCACTCACTTGAACTACTCAAACAATATAGTAACATATATCCAGTTCCTTCATCAATATTTTAGTAGAACCATTAAGATGTCACATGGAGTTGTACCGTGGTGAAGCTCAGCATAATCCCCCATATCCAGTGGGGGGCGGCAATTCGAATCGATATACACCAGCTGGTAAGATTACCTTTAACACGCGCCCATACTTTCCCCGTCGGGTCAGCATTAGGTTACCGCTCAACAATGTCCAGGTGGTAAACGACGCGGGCTTGCATTGGTCCACCCAATTGTAGAAAATAGATGGCCACCACGGGGCAGATCGTATCTACAGTCTAGAGGGTGCTCACAGCAGAGCGAGCTTCGGCCCGGACAGTGTTTACTCGGCTTCGGGGTCGATACTCACAACGGCCCCTATGCGAAAGGGCGCATTCAAAGATGTAAGAGGGCCACCATCGTGTACAAACCTACACGATCCAACGGACGGACTGCCCCAAGTCTAAACCACTTGGTGCACTTGCCTTCCAGTTGACCGTATTTCATTACTACCATAGGTTCTTTCTACGATAGCAAATATAGCCAACCGTGATAGTATTACCCACAAGGGATAATACGAAACATAAAAAGAAAGGTAACCATTTATTCTAAGCATGCTAAGTGGTTGCTTTTACTTTATTATTAATAGGGTAACAAGGTAGGCAAAACAATAATCAAGGAAGGTAATGCATCAATTTGGGATTCAAACAACTCCTATCACCTAATGCATCATAGTATAAAATACTCAAGTAGATTAATTGTAAAAACTGGGAGACTTAAGAATGCTCCGGGGCTTGCCTTGAGAGAAGGTGGAGGGCTGGTGGTCAGGGCACTCAGGAAGGTTAGTGTCGAGCTCGTGGTACTCCTCGTACAGCTCCTGTACCTTCTGGACTTCGGTCTCTGTGGGCTCCTGATGTTCCTCTACGGATCCTAAATGATTGCAATGCATAAATAAATAACTAAATGGTGCAGGGATGATGCTTGAACAAGATTTAACACACTAACAACAATCCTAAGCATACACCCAAAAGAATTACCACAAAGCTACTAGGGCTAGAGCTACTAGCTAGCAGGATAAAACATGCTATAACTTATTCTTAACAGAAACTAGCAACAAGATTTTACCAAACTCTCGATATAACAAACAAGCATGGCATACAACTGAAAATAGAATAGGAAATCATTTCGGGAACGGGCTCGAGGCACGCAGAGGCACTCGAGGCAACTGACGGGCATGACCCTCGATTACTCGAAGTCCATCCACCGTCGATCGGAAACAGAGAACGGTGCTGACAACGTGTTCTTGCCGATGGTGAAGTCTCCGGCGGTGGGGTTGGTTGTGCTAGGCTCGGGATGACTACGCGCATCCACTGGTGGTGTTGGTTGAACCGGCGCGACCGTGAAGAGGGGTGGACGGTGTGCGGTGGCGGTGCAGCTCGGCGGTGCTACATGGCAAAGTGATCACCGGCGATGTGAAGCTCAGCGCTGTGGTGCGTGAGCATCGTGGTGATGTGGTGAGTGCAGCTCGAGGGCTAGCTGAGCCAGAGAGGCTCTGTGGAAACCTATCCACGTGCAAGCTCCGTGGCGGCGGCAATGGCGCACGGCCAACGGTGCTGTGATGACACGGATCGGACTGAAGCTAGAGGAACGGCGTTCTCACCTCGGCTATCTCTGGTGAAGCTTGCACGAAGATGGAGGCGTCGGAGACGAGACGGCGAACGGTGAACGCTGGTCGATCAGTGCGGTGGCGACTCGGAGTCGAAGAACGGTGAAAGGCGTTCCGGCGACTGGAGTGCTTGGTTGGGGAAGAAGAGGCGAGCAGCGTGGTTGCGGGGCAAAGGCGAAAGCTAGTGCGAGAAAGATTGAGCAGAGAAGCTCGGGTGGTGGTGGATTTGAGAAGGGGCGCTTGCGGTGCTCAGAGCTCTCGACGCGAAGAAGAACAGAGAACTGCGAGCGATTGCGCGAGTGCGGATGAGTGTGGATGAGTGCAAAAGAGTGTGGGAGGTGGAGGAGGTATAGGCGCTCCTCTTGGCATGGTCATGGCCGACCGGCGCGGCTAGAGGGGACGTGATGCGATGGTGCGGCGGTGGCAGCGGCACTGACGTGTTCGCGGCGAGCGAAGTAGAGTGGGGCTTGGTCGACGCGCCATTAGCGCGGATTCGCGCTTGATTGCGAAAGAGACAAGCCGGAGAACTGCTCGGACGCGGCACTGCGTCGACGTTATTGCGAAACGACGGCGCGCGGCAAGGCGGCTGGCAGGTCTGCGGCGGTGAAGCAGGACATCAGCGGCGGAAAAGCGGTGCCGACTTGGTCCCAGCGCCGTTAACTTGGATTCGAGTGAGACAGCGCGAGCGGCGATAGCGATGTCGGCGCAGAGCCGAAGCGTCGGCGATGGCGTGTTCCACTTCTGCGGTCAGGCATCGTCGGCCACGCGGCGGATGACTCCGACGTACGGCTCAGCCGCGGTCGGGTGAGTGCACGCGAGCGTGCACGGCACGTGCGTGCGGTCGAGCGCGCGGGAGAGAGGTCGATATCGAGGGTAGGGTCGATCGGCTGATCGAGCCTCCGACTCGGTCGAGCCTCCTGCGCGGGGTCGTTCGCCCAAGCCTCGGTTCGTAACTTCGAGGGGTCGAAGTCGAGGGATAGAAGTCGAGGCGGGGCATCGATCGACTGGCTGATCGAGCCTCCGGCTCGGTCGAGCCTCTGGCCCGGGGTCGTTCGCTCGAACCCTCGGTCCGTCACTTTTCTATCGAGCGGGGGTCGAGGTCGAGGGGTGGTGCTCGGCCTGTCTCGATTCTGATTTCCTTCTCCATTTTCTTTTATTTGATAAAACTAAGCAGGGTAACTAAACATAACAAACCACACTTTTACTCTAAGCAAAGAAAGGTTTAACTAAACAGGTTAAACACAAGATTAAGCACAAAACACCTATTCAATTCTAGTTTCAAAACATATAAACACACACATGAAATGATAACATATGCAAACATGAATGCAATGAAATGATGTGCTTAGTGGCTAATGATGATCCTAATGCAAGCTTGACACAAGGTGTCACATAAATCATATTAAACTTTTAATAGAATCTACTCCCACTAAAATCAATATCCCTCTATTGAAACTTAGTGATTCAAGACCCGCAACTAACAAGTCTACTAGTGAGCTTTAGCATCACCGCTAGGAGACATGGTAGATCGGTAAGCAACTCCTTGCTAATCATATCACATATGACTCTTGTTGTTGGGTGCCATCTCTATGCTTGTGCTACCAACAACTAATGCTCCAAGGTCCCTAACCGTTAGGATAACCTTGTTCAAGTAACCAAACCTTCTGCTTGTAAGTGTCCGACACAAACCTGTCTAGTCAAGGAAAACTAGTGGCACCCTAATTTTATAGACCCGCCACCGATTGTACGAGACACGTGACAGTGCAAGGTTTGGGGAAGTATTATGACTTAAACATTGTTGAGGGATCGTTCTACTTCACTACCGCATATGTAGACAAAAACATTATCGCACGTGAAAGTAGAACATCATAAGAACGACATAAACATAGATTTGACTTGGTATAGCCCATTATTTCTTTGGAGATCTCCATCTCTATCAATCTGTTCATCATGGTGATCGCCATCTCCATGATAGAAGTATGCCATCCTCCGTGATGAGTCCACCAAGACTATCTATCACTACCGTAACATAGTGAAGTAAAATTACATAGTCGTAGGATCATCATAGATTGGCACGCAGACCATTACATATGAATGGACAATATCTGTGGCTCCAGCCATATTGTCTTAATCATGACGTGCAAGCCATGAATTAATTATATACATGCATCACATACACATAAGGGCTATACCAATCACGAATACCTGCAAAACAGAGTTAACCGATTCTGACGTCTAAACTTAAAATGCCGAAAACACAATGCGAAATTTTCTAGCACACGATTTTCGTTTAAGGTTTTTCTCGTTCCGAGGTCGTATGCAAAAGTTATGGCCGTTTTACCGAACAACACTTTTCTGCAAAATTCCCCTCCGACGGCGGATCCAATCCGTCACCGCCGCACATCGTATGCACCTGGAACTTGACCTAGGTTCGATTCGACCAATCTTATTGATCTCCAACTCACCATAATTGGGTTTACATGTATCACTTAACTCGGATGGCGGAATTCCGACCGGTATGAGTAGATCGTTACAATACCAATGTGGCAAGATCACGAACCATGATCAGAGATTGATCTTAAACCATGCATATCACCATATGCTCGTACCCAAATCTATAACGAGGTATCTAACGGCTCTGATACCACTGTAGGGTTTTGAGGTTGCTACGCTAGCCAGAAAAACAAAATTTTTCGACCCCATAAACCAGGAACTAGTGCTAGTTATAGATCACGGGGTTACCACTAGACACGTAGGTGCAGCGGAAGTGACTTGATGTAGTCGTGCGCATCGCAGCAGTGCCGTGCAGTTGCGAGGTCGTCTGTCTCAACGTCACTTACTCGCGGTTCGTCCTTGTGCTCCAGATGCAGCACCTCCAAGGAATCCCACACGTGCAGGGAAGAAGCATCACGCCTCTGGACTGCTAGGTCCGCGAGGAGTACTAGGCGCGAGCATGGGGAGGGCGACGGCGGCTGCCAAAGGACGTGAGTATCTCGCCCCAAGCCCACCCCTTTCTTATATAGGCGTCCTAATGAGCTCGCACGTTGGAGGCATATTAGCAACCCTAAACCTAGTCTAATTCGGGTCAAACCCGAATTAGGCTTCCAGCCCCTTAAGTGTGCGACCATATGGGCTCATGCATGCATAGACATGGCTCAAGTACTCTTACTCGACCAATAGTTGATAGCGTCCTCTAGCAAGGCATGTCAACTCCTATGCATACGCTATGATCATATCAGACGAACCACCACAATTCAATATACATGTTATTCCTTTGCCTCATGATATTTGGTTCAACTTGTGGGTTAACACTTAACCCAAGCACGGCCATGCATTTCATGATCTAATCATTTGAGTGATCCAGTGATATCTCTCTCATATGGAGAGTGGCAAATTCCATCTTGAATGACTATGTCTCACAGCATGTTTCCTGACAAACCCGAAAGCTACCTTTATAACTACCCAGTCACGGAGTAGCGTTTGGTAGTCCTAGGGTAGGTCGTTTCACATCTTGAGTACATACGACAATCTCAGGACTAAGGACATAACGTACACGATGTGTATAGAGACAATCTCATGTCGGGTCTGTCCAGCACCATGTCCTACATGTGCCCACATTATTAGTTTGACATCTCATGTCCATGACTTGTGAAACATAGTCATCTACTAATAATGTGCTGATCTAATATTCATGTGCATTTTTGCACAAACTCCGATCAGGGACAACTTTTATAATAACCATACAAGTAAAAGAGTTTCACAAGCAATTCACATAATTGCTAATCGATACAAGTTGTCTTTAATGGATATTCATAACATGTCATGGATACATGGAATACATCATCTCTATGATTACGTCTAGGGCATATTCCCAATAGGGTACTTATCCACCATGTGTTCGCAGGTTACAAGATCTGTAGATGATCCGAGAGAGGTTATCTGGGGTTTTTGAGGGGGTCCCTGCTCGCCTTATAAAGGAGAGGAGTAGGGTTATAATTTCCATATCCTAACCGATTATGACCGGTTCCCTAAGGCAAGGGATCCGAGTGTATCTACTAGGATTTCCCTTGGCGAGCAAGTCTTCTTAGGAGTCCTTAGAAAGCACGATGGGCTGGTCGCGTGCCGCAAGGCCTCGTAGGCTGGGCCGTCTCCTGGTCGGCAGGCCCAAGAAGGTCCCTGGGGATATGCCAAGCTTATATCCCCAACAAGTCCCTGAGCACGTTATATTCTTCTGGCAAGCCCGCGGTGACATCCTGAGAGGCGTCCAGCTGGTTGCCATCATGTGGGGTGATCATCGTAGAGCCCCGACCAGCATGGCTGGTCGAGATGCTGCTCGGAGAGGTTTCCCGACCAGGTCGATCTGGTCGAGAACGTCGTAACTTGGCGTGTGAGCTGGTCGCCTTGCCGGATGTTGTGGCTGGTTGCTGGAAGAATGTGACGTGCCGAAGAAGAAAAAACTTTTGAAAGGTCTTTCCATGGTGAAGTGTACCCACTTAGGCTCTGCAGAAACTGCACATTAAAACAACAGAGCGTTGTTTGTGAACAAGACCAGTACATTCACCGCAAGGTGAAGTGTACCCACTTAGTACCCGAGCATGGTAGCAGGTGAAGTATGCACGTGGTGCCATGCTTTATAAAGTAGTGCATAAAGTATATAAATAGAGATTGGAGCATCAATTTGCAAAAATGACTATGAATACCCGTAGTTCCCGAGCCTGATGGAAGGAGCTCGGAGAGATTCTTGTATCGGGGTCTTTTGGTTTTTATTCGCAGTCCCCGGGTGTTGTCTGTCTGGTGGTCATTTTCTGGTGCCCTGATCGCAGTCCCCGAGCCTTGCTCGGCGTGGAGCTAGGCGAAGTCCCCGAGCCTGGTCGGGAATGCAACTGACACTGAGGGTGGTAGTCGGTGTTGACAGAGTCCCCGAGCATGTTTGTGCGTGTAGCTCTGTCGACCGTGTCGGCCAGGTTGCTGTAGCTATGTCCTCTTCCTCAAAAATAACAAAGATGCGCGTCCAGTCCCCGGGACTGTAACATTGGTAATATTGCGCAGAAAGAATATTAGCCGTAAATCATGTAATTGACTGTAGGCGGATGTTTATGGAAGGGGAGGTAAATGGGCCGAAACAACCGGTGAGGACAGCGGCCCAAGTCACGGCGCAGAAAGTGGGTGTGGTGGTTTCTTTATTCGATCAACTCGGTTTCCCAAAAACCCTGAAATGGGAAGCGTTGCGCTCCTTGGTATAAAAGGGAGAAGGGCGGCGACGGTTTTCATTAGCGTTGTGGTGAGGAATCCTTCGTCTTCCGCCGCAATTATCTTATTATATCAGTCGTTGCCTTACCGATTAACCTGCCATCATAGTCTCTGGCTGCTCTATCCGCCGGAGATGGTGCCGAAGAAGGGTGTGAATAGAAGGTCATCGTCGGTGGTTAGGGGAGCTCCTGTGCCGTTTCCCACAAATACTAGTGTTGAGGATTTGGTGGTGCCACCCTGGCCGGAGTACTGGACTCGTAGTACGTTGAAGGAAGACGACATCAATACTCTTGTTTTTGGCGGTCTTCTTCCAGATAAGGAGGTCGGCGGGTGGCGGCCAGCGTTCGGTGAGTCATATCCTACACCGGACACTGGTGAGGTTGTGGTGTTCGAATCTTTATTTCGCTGTGGATTTGGGATTCCGGTTCATCCTTTCCTTTGTGGCCTTTTGCGATACTATGTTATTTCACTCTGCAATCTGAACCCCAACTCGATCGTTCACATTGCGATGTTTATTCATATGTGTGAGGCGTTTATTGGGATCTATCCCCACTTTGATTTGTTTCGGTACTTCTTTCGTTTGAAGACAAATGGGATCAAGTCGGTTGGTGTTATTAGTTCAGTTTGCCTTCAGCTCAGAGATGGTTTGGCTAGGGAATACGTCTCGATGCCGCTGGATTCCAAGTTTGCTGGACACAAGTCAAGGTGGTTTTATATTCATCAGGAGGAACCCTTTGCGCCATGTGATCCTTTGCTAGTGCCAACAGTTTTGGAGACCTGGTCAGACCTGCCATCTGGGGCCAATTTGGATACCGTGAACTTACTTTTGGAGCTTGTAGCTTTATTGCCAGGCGATGCCAGCCCTGCAAGGACAAGGCGCATCCAGCTTTTGAGTACGCTGGGATTGTTGACGGTACCCGCGAAGCGCCGGAGAATATTGAGAGCATTGTTGGTGAAAAGTGTCTAAACTACATCTTTGACCTGTCGAAGCATTCGCGGCCATCGCGTTCGAGGGAGGCTTTTTCTCTTCGTCGTCCACCTCCTCAGGTTTTGATCTATAACTTGATCTGCATTGTGTCATTGTAGCTAGTGGTGTACTTATGTGCCTCCCTTATGCAGGTTTGTGGTGAAGACCGTGCTCACTATTTTGCCATCTTGCCAGCCCCCGGTCTGTTGCTAGAGTTTTGTACGCCCTTGGCGGGTTTTGGTCAGCCGGCTAGGTCTGGTTGTTCTAAGGGGATTGATGATGAGGGCCTTGTCGGCGAAGAGCTTCCCGGCGTTGGGACAATTGTTGTCGATCCGGAGCCTTTGAGGTCGGAGCCCTGGGCTGCAGATCCCCCGGGACTTGGTAGTGGACTTGCTTCTTTGGGGAGTGCTGAGATACCTTCTGGTTTTGCCACAGAAATTGATGACGACGATGTGCCACTGGCGTTTACCCATCGTTCAAAGAGGAGGAAGTGGGCTTCTGTTATAATTGAAGATGATTTTGTGGGAGTGTCTCCCCCACCAGAGGGTATTGTCGGTGATGAAGACTCTGATTTTGGTCGGAGAATCTTGAGTAGTGTGGAGGTGAGTCGTCAGCTTATTTTCGTCATGAACTGGCACATGCTTATCCTTGTTTCATAGGCGTTGCTGAGAACTGGTCGGGAACGTAAGCTTCGCGTTGCGTCTTTGGAGAAATCTTTGCGGGAATCTTGTGCGCGGACGCATGAATTGGGGAGGGCTCTGCTGGAGAAGGATCGTGACATCGATCGTCTTTCATAGGCAAAGAAAGGTTGGCTCCTAGTGGTCTATGGAGTTCCTCTAGTTGTTGCTTTTGTACTTACACCTTTTGTCATTTGTAGAACTAGCGGATCAAGTTGTTGCCTGGCGTCGTCGGTTTTGGGATGTGATTGAAGAGGTAGGCCCGGTGGTGGCCTATGTGGACGATGTTGCCTTCGCTTCCGCTCCTGCGTCGGATGATATTGTTGGTGACATTGTGGCGAAGGTACAGGGCTTCTGTGGTCGCTTCAAGACGTTTGTGACTTTGGCGGTGCAGGAGATGCTATCCCATGGGTTATCAATGTTGCAGTCGCATTAACCGCGCGTCAGTATTCGAAGGTTGGAGACTGGTTATGCGGCCGGTATTTCAGACTATGATATTAGTCGTTTGGAGAGGGAAGCCGACGTGGTAGCTAAGGATTTGCTTCGCGATATGGAGTTTTTTCTACTAGATAGCTGTTGTTGTATGTGATGGGGGGTTGGTATGGATGTGTAAGTGAAATGTGTCAAAGCTTTTGTTTATCCAGGCGGTGAGCTTTTATTTCACTTGTATGTCCCTTCATGCCTACTAAGTCGTGAGCCGTAGCGAATCAAGCGTTCTGCCTTGGGTCTCAAATGGTCCAAGTCGTAGGGCTATCGCCACTTCACGCGTAGGATACATAAGGACTCCCAAGGAGGCACACTGCTGGCAATCCGCGGAGTAGAGGGCGAACAACTCATGCACGCTTTGAATGATACCAGAGTCAGGGACCTTTTCTGAGAGGCTCTATCGTGGTGTGACCAGGGCCTGTGGAGACCGTTCCTGCAGACGCTGGGCGCAAAGACATGCTGCTTGTAGAGTCGTCGACCGTTCCATGGTCGTATACAGATTCTGGGCGCATAACCTCATGGCTTCCTACCCAAATGATACCGCCCGGTTTATGGGGAAATATCAGTTGGGAGTTCTGTCACCATGGTCGTAACGAGTAGGGTAGCTACTTCTATTCGCTATGATCCGTTGGCAGACCAGCTTCGGGGGCTTTCTAGTTATGGCCAGGCTGTTTGGAGAACACCGCGATACATTTGGAGAGGTCGTCGAACAATGTGGGAGTATTTTGGGGGAGTCGTCGAACGCCATATGCGTTTTGTAGTGGTCACCGGGCGCTGTGGTCGCGAAATAGATGACAAAAAGGGAGAATGTGTATGGGCGGGATCGTCGAACTTTATTGATATCGGTGGGGGAAATTATACAAGTATTCAGGCGTAGAAATGTCTGAGGTGTTCTATGCTCCATGAGTTAGGTACGTCAATGCCTTCCTGGTCGGCGTGTCGGTAAGACCCTGGTTGGGTTACCTCTTTGACAATGTAGGGGCCTTCCCAATGTGACGAGAGTTTGTGCATGCCTTCGGTCTTGAGTTTCCTCTTGAGTACGAGGTCTCCGACGGTGAATGATCGGTTATTGACATTGCGGTTGTAGTATCGTCGAACGCCTTCAAGGTACTTGGCCGTGCGTATGCACGAAGTTAGCCTTTGTTCTTCTAGATGTTCGATGTCGTCGATGCAAGCTTGGTCGGATGTTTCTTCGTCGTAGTTTTCCACACGTGGAGAGCCAAAGGCGGCCTCGGTTGGCATTACTGCTTCCGAGCCGAAAACCATGAAGTATGGGGAGACGCCGGTGTTTCGATTGGGTTGAGTACGTAGTCCCCAAAGCACTGTGGGCAGTTCGGGTAACCAACGACATGCATTCTTCTCTTCCTCCTGGTATAGTCTTTTCTTGAGTGCGTCTAGTATCATTCCGTTTGCGTGTTCGGCCTGGCCGTTTGCTCTTGGGTGGGCGACGGAGACGTATTTGACTAGTATTTATTGTCTTCGCAGAAATCCCAGAAAGTAGTTCCAGTGAAATTTGATCCCAGGTCGGTGATGATTGAATTTGGGACACCGAATGGGTGTATGATCTCGTCGATGAAGGTTACCGCGGTCCCGGCCGATGCCTTGGTGATTGGGTTGACTTTGATCCACTTGGAGAACTTGTCGACGGCCACGTAGATCCATTTAAAGTTTGCCAATGCTGGTCGGAAGGGACCTAGCATATCCAAACCCCAACAAGCAAAGGGCCAAGAAGCTGGTATTATTTGTAATTCCTGGGCGGGATGGTGAATTTGTTTAGCGAAGAATTGGCACCCCTTGCAGGTTCACACCACTTGCTCTGCGTCGGCGACCGCCGTCGGCCAGTAGAAACCTGTTCGGAAAGCTTTTCGTACCAGTGTCTTTGCGGTGGCATGATTCCCACAGGTGCCGCCGTGGATGTCTTGCAGGATCGCCGTGCCCTCTTCCTTGGAGACGCATTTTTGTAGCACTTCCATCTTGGAGTTTCTCCTCATCAGCCTGCCGTCCACTAGGACATAGTTGTGAGCTCGGCGGGTCAATCGTTCTGCTTCTATCTCGTCTGATGGCACTGCGTTGTTGGAGAGGTACTGGACGAAGTAATCTCGCCAGCCGAATGGTCGGCTCGTGTGTGCGATGGTGAGTACGTTGGTCTGCGGTGGTAGTACTTCCTCGGGTGGAGCTACGCACTCGTTGGCGATTGACGGTTCATGTAGGTCTTGGATAAAGACTCCCGTTGGGATGGGCGATCGTGACGATCCTAATTTGGACATTTCATCTGCAACCTAGTTTTGATCTCGCGGAACATGGTGGTATTCGATCCCGAAGAACATGCCTTCTAGCTTTTGAATTGCGGTGCAGTATGCGTCCATCTTCTCATTAGAGAACTTCCATTCTTTGTTGAGTTCATTGATTACTAGGGCTGAGTCCCTGTTGACGATGATGCGCTTTATGCCGAGTTCGTTTGCGATTCTGAGCCCATGAAGGGTTGCTTCGTATTCAGCGGCGTTGTTGGAGGCTGGAAATAGTAGCCGTAGGACGTATCGTAGCTTATCGCCAGATGGTGATATGAAAAATAAGTCGGCGCCAGCCCCGTGGATGGATAGTGACCCGTCGAAGAATAGGGTCCAGTGTTCGGGGATGTCGGTGCCTATAGGGACCTGTATGTCGGTCCATTCGGCGATGAAATCAGCGAGTGCTTGTGATTTGATCATATGCCTCCCCTGGAAGGCTATGTTGAAGGTTCCCAGTTCCATCGCCCCTTTGATTATTCACCCAGTGGCGTCCTTATTACGCAGTATGTCGCCTAACGGGAACTCGGTGATGACTGTCATCGTGGTTAATCGTTCAAAATAATGCCGGAGCTTGCGTGCGGTTATGAGGACTGCATATAGTAGCTTCTGAACCTGGGGGTATCTCGTTTTTTATTCGTTCAGTACTTCGCTTACAAAATACCACGGCCGCTGGACCGAGTATACACGTCCGCTTTCGTTGCGCTCGACCACCATGACGGTGTCAACGACTTGATTTGTGGCGGCGATGTAAAGCAACATTGGCTCTTCTTTCTTTGGTGTGATCAGGACTGGTGGCTCAGTTAGGTACCGCTTAAGATCATTGAATGTGCGATTTGCTTCGTCATTCCACTCGAACCTTTGTCCGCCCTTCAAGAGTTCAAAGAACGGAAGCCCTTTCTCTCCCGAGCGAGAGATGAAGCGGTTGAGGGCAGCCATGCACCCTGCGAGTTTTTGTACGTCCTTTGCATTGGATGGAGGTTTCATTTGGAGAACTGCGGTGGTTTTTTCCGGGTTGGCTCGAATGCCGGACT
Source organism: Microstegium vimineum (assembly GCA_022036555.1). Lineage (NCBI taxonomy): Eukaryota > Viridiplantae > Streptophyta > Magnoliopsida > Poales > Poaceae > Microstegium > Microstegium vimineum. The sequence continues at coordinate 19,959,783 of CM039138.1, read as the reverse complement.
GACTGACGATGTTGCCCAGGAGGTTCCCTGAAGGTACCCCGAAAATGCAGTTCTTTGGGTTTAGCTTCCATCTGAACTCGTTCAGGGCCTTGAAGGTTTCCTCTATGACGGCGATCAACGTTTCAACAAAGTGCGTTTTTACGACTACGTCGTCTATGTAGGCCTCGACTTTTCCTGGAATGAGGTTTTTCAAGCACTCTTGTATGGCACGTTGGTACGTGGCGCCGGCGTTTTTTAGCCCGAAGGACATTATCATGTAACAGTAGGTGCCGAAAGGCATTATAAACGATGTTTTGATCTGATGTTCGACCTTCAAGGCTATTTGGTGGTAACTGGAATAACAGCCGAGGAAGGAGAGGAGTTCGCATCCCATAGTAGAGTCGACAACTTCATCGATTCACGGCAGAGGAAAGGGGTCGGGGGCGCAATGCTTGTTGAGACTCATATAATCAACACACATTCTCCATTCATTATTCTTTTTTCGTACAAGGACTGGATTGGTCAGCCAATCTGGATGATTTACTTCTCTAATAAATCCCGCGGCTAGGAGCCGGGTTATTTCGGCTTTTATGGCTTCCTTGCGATCCGGTGCGAACCTTCTAAGCTTTTGTTGAGTCGGTTTGGCTCCTTCAACCACATTCAATGAGTGCTCGGCGCGGTCCCGGGGGACACCTGGCATATCGGCCGGTTTCTAGGCGAAGATGTTGATGTTGCGCCGCAGGAAGCTGACGAGCACGCTTTCTTGTTCGGGGGCGAGGCTGGCGCCGATCACAACGATCTTCTCTGGGTCGTCGTCGACTAGGGCCACAGTCTTTGTTTCCCTGGACTTTTTTGAGGCGCGTGTAGTTGGAGGTTCTGGGATGTCGAAATCCCCTGTGTGAGGCTTGGCCACATCGGACAGGCAAATCTGGGTGCCATGTAAATGTTCGCGACTGGTCGCGTTTTCGATCTCCTCTTGTTCACACTCGTAGGCAGTTTGTAGATCGGAGAGGAGGCTGATGACGCCCTGCGGTGTCGGCATCTTGAGCAGTAAATACGTATAATGTGGTATCGCCATGAGCTTTGAGAGTGCGGGCCGTCCGAGGATGCCGTCATATGGAGTATCAATGTCGGCGACCACAAAGTCGACGGGCTCCTCGTGGGTTAGTATGTCGGAATCAAATCGCACCGGGAGAGTGATTTGTCCGAACGGTGACGACTTTTCACCATGGATGATGTCGTGAAGGGAGAAGTTCACAGGTCGGAGATTGCTTTCACGATACTTAAGCCACTGGAGGGTGTTTGGAAATATGACATTGACGGAGCTGCCGCCGTCGACAAGTATCTTCTTGAAGAGACCGGTTGAGATAGCAACGCCGACGACCAGGGGGAAGCGACTAGAGTAGTGGTGACGTACTTGGTGGTCGTCCCTCAAAAAGTCGATCCGCTGCTTTCTCCAATCTGGAGAAGGGACATGAACACTGTTGCAGTTGTAAAAGGAGCGGCGACGCTTACCGTTATCACTTGGGTGCCCGCCAAATATGGGGAAGATGCGTGCGGCCTTCATGAAGCCGGTAGTCGGAGTCTCCGTTAGATCTCCCTTTACTAGAGTACTATCATATCACTTTCAGTCTGCCTTGCTCTGGAAAGCCTCCTTAAGGGCGATGCACTCCCGCGTGGTGTGTTTTCCCTGTCTGTGAAGAGGGCAGGGACCGTCGTGGATCTCTTTGTACCCGTTAGCACGTCAGCGCTTTCGCCCGGTGTCGTGGCCGACGAGGTCGGACGCCGAGTGCTACAGTGGTGCTTCAGATTTGTTCTTTCGTGAGGCCAATGTGCGTGAACAAAGTCGGCGACGGGCGATGCTGATGAGGCTGATGCATTCGGCAAGGTCTTCATCAACCTGGTCGACGGCGCTCGCACAGTCATCGCGGGTAGTACGGTCAGGGGTGTTTTGAACCACCATAGCGACCGGGTCTTCGATTGGAGGAGAGTTCGGGGCGAGAAGCTGCGTTGATTCCAACGTTTCGGTGAAGGAGACGGTGCCATGGATGGTCCAGATCATAGATCCAATCTGGAGGGTGGCGCCGCCTACGGGGATAACCATGGATCCGGGGAAGGTGACCGCTTGATGATCCATGCAGTCGATGCACACACCCCCTATCTGGCGCACCAACTGTCGATGAAATATGCGTCGCAGTATACCTAGGGGGTACCCAATGGTAGTAGATTGTTAGGCGGAGGTGTGGAGACGGTGATCAAACGTAACACAGAGAGCGTAGACACGGCAGTTTATACAGGTTCGGGTCGGCTAGATTGATCTCGTATATCAGGTTACAAGATCTGTAGATGATCCGAGAGAGGTTATCTGGGGATTTTGGATGGGGGTCCGTGCTCGCCTTATATAGCCGGGGAGCAGGGTTACAATTTCCAAATCCTAACCAATTACGACCGGTTCCCTAAGGCAAGGGATCCGAGTCTATCTACTAGGAGCTCCCTTGGCGAGCAAGTCTTCTTAGGAGTCCTTATCAAGCACGACGGGGTGGTCGCGTGTCGCAAGGCCTCGTAGGTTGGGTCGTCTCCTGGTCAGCAGGCCTAAGAAGGTCCCTGGGGATATGTCGAGGTTATATCCCCAATAGGCACTCTCTTGCTGGGTTGGTGTGTGTCGACGAAATATACATCGTAGTCTACCTAGGGGGTACCCTATGGTAGTATATTGTAGGCGGAGGCATGGCGACGGCGGTCAAGCATAACACAGAGAGCATAGACACGGCGATTTAGATAGGTTCAGGCCGGCAAATCGCCATAATACCCTACATCCTGTGTTCTGGTGATCTGAGATATAGATTACAAGATGTGATGAGATCGTGTTTTGGGGGTCCCCTGTCCCTCCTTATATATGCCAAAGGAACAGGGTTACAAGTAAAGTAGCCAATATGGTACTATTTGTGCGGTGCACGTCGTGTGTCGTACGTCTACGTCTTGTGGGTCGGGCCACCTCCTGGTCGGGAGGCCGATATAGGTCCCTGGGGATATGCCGAGCTAATATCCCCAACAAGTCCCCGAGCACGTTATATCCTTCTGGCGAGCTGTCCTGAAGCCTTCGAGGAGATGCGACCTGGTCGCCTTTCTTTATAAGAATTGTCGAGGATCTCCGACCAGGTGGCCCGATCAGGATGTAGTCTGGAGAAGCTTTCTGACCAAGTTGAACTGGTCGGAACCATCAGAGCTTGGTTAGCGAGCAGGTCGCATCGTCGTAGGTCTGCGACTGCTTGTTGGACGGATGTGACGTGCTAGAGAAAAAATTTGAAAGAACTTCTTGATGAAGTGTATCCCCTTGGAGCTTGCAAGGCTATAAGGAACAACAAGGTCCTAGTAGAAGCCTGTACAAGTCCATCTTTGGCGCTTGTCGAAGAAAAAAGCAAATACATTCACTGCGAGGTGAAGTGTATCCCCTTAGTCCCCGAGGTTGGTAGTAGGTGTTGTAGACACGTGGTGCCAAGCTATAGAGCATATTGTTACTGGCGCAGTCCCCGAGACTATAGGTATAACATGCCCATCAAGCCCCTCCGACGAGCTACCCAAAATCAGCACCCTGATCTGGATAGCATGGAGCAACTTGATGGCACACCAACTCAACCATCAGGTTCTGGTTGCCGACGAAGGTGAGTCGTAAACGAGGTCGGCGAGAGTCATGACGAGTCGGCAACAAGGAGCGACGAGGTCGGCATGAGCCATGGCGAGGAGCAACGAAGTCGGTGTGAACCATGAGGAGTCGATGATGAAGACAGTCCACGAGACTGTAGTTGACGACGAGGAGCGACAAGGTTGGCATGAGCCATGGTGAGGAGCGACGAAGTCGGAGGGAACTGTGACGAGTCGATGACATGGAGCGACAAGGCCGGTGTGAACCATGACGAGGAGCAACGAAGTCGGCGGGAACCGTGATGATTCGGTGACGAGGGCAGTCCCCGAGACTATAGTTGGCGACGAGGAGCGACGAGGTCGGCGTGAACCGTGAGGAGTTGATGAGGTCGGCGGGAACTATGACGAGGAGCGACGAGGGCAGTCCCCGAGACTGTAGTTGACGATGAGGAGCGACGAGGTTGGCATGAGCCATGGCGAGGAGCGACGAAGTCGGTGGGAACCGTGACGAGTCGGCGACAAGGAGCGATGAGGCCGGTGTGAACTGTGACGAGGAGCGACGAAGTCGGCGGGAACCGGGACGAGTCAGCGCCGAGGCGCGACGAGGTCGGCATGAGCCGTGGAGAGGAACGACGAAGTCGGCGTGAACCGTGACGAGTCAGCGACGAGGGCAGTCCCCGAGACTATAGTTGGCGACGAGGAGCGACGAGGTTGGCATGAGCCGTGGCGAGGAGCGACGAAGTCGGCGGGAACCTTGAGGAGTCGGCGATGAGGAGCGACGAAGTCGGCGTGAACCGTGACGAGGAACGACGAAGTTAGTGTGAACCGTGACGAGTTGATGACGAGGGTAGTCGCCGAGACTGTAGTTGGCGACGGAAGTGCTCGTAGGGGATCTCGACATGTTCACTGCGGGACAACGGTATATTGTATATCAGATAGAAGTATTCGGACGTGTAAGTGAAAACTACAAAGTTGTAATATATTCGGGGCGGTGAGCTTTTGTTTCACTTGTATGTCCTATCGTGCCTACTAAGTCGTGAGCCGCAACGATCAATCATTCTGCCTTAGGTCTCAAATGGTCCAGGTCGTAGGGCTAGCGCCACTTCACGCATAGGATACATAAGGACTCCCAAGGCAGCACGCTGCTGGCAATCCGTGGCGCAGAGGGCGAACAACTCATGCACGCTTTAGACGATACCAGTAACAGGTCCTTTTTCCGAGAGGATCAATCGCGGCGTGACTAGGGCCTATGGAGACCGTTCCTGCAGATGCTGGGCACAAAGCCAGGCTGCTTGTAGAGTCGTCAACCATACCGTGGTCGTATACGGATTCTGGGCGCATAGCCTCATGGCTCCCGACCTAACTGACACCGCCCGGTTGATGGGGAAGTATCACTTAGGAGGTCTGTCAACATGGTTGTAGTGCTTAGGGTAGCTACTTCTATTCACTATGACCCATTGATAGACCAACTTCAAGAGCTTTCTAGTTATGGCTAGGCTGTTTGGAGAACGCCGCGATGTGTTTGGAGAGGTTGTCGAACACTGTGGAAGTGTTTTGGAGAGGTCGCCGAACGTCGTATGCGTTTTGCAGAAGTCGCCAGATATCATGACAAAATGGTGACGATGGACGTCGATGAGGTCGGTGATGAGGGTCGTGGTGTTATTTGATGAGGGATGACGAGGATGGTGGCGAGTCGATGACGAGGCTAGCTGCGGGGCGAACCATGGTGACGAGGGACGATGAGGTCATCGGCGAGGTGAGTCATGGCGATGAGGTTGGCGGCGAAGAACAACGATGGTCGTCGACGGGATGGCGGTGGGATCGAGAGGGACCGCCGATGGGATCGACGGCGAGGAGCGACGAGGGACTGCCGATAGGATCGATGGTGAGCAGCAACGAGGGCCACCAACGTGGTCGCCAGCGAAGAACGATGAGGGACGCCAACGGGGTCGGCGGCGAAGGATCGGCGGCGGAGCGCGATCGGCGACACCAAATAAATCTGATTTGATCTTCTTTTATGTTGTGTTTTCGTCGTGATCGAGCAAACAACGTGGCTTGGGCGACTTGCTGACGTGGTTTCGTGGTAGCTTGGACATCTTGATCTGACCGGACGAGGTTGATCTTGTCATGAAGACGTGGAGAAGCAGCAACGAATCTGCGTAGTCGTTTGAGTAATTCCGTGTCGGCGTGGGAGCATAAGGCCGTCACCTCACCCGTGCTTGTTCGTCGTTGTACGTGATTTAGCAACGATTTAGATGCCGTTTTGACTCACGGATGCTTACTGACAAGATGCGGACCACCAATGATGTAGAACGATGAAAAGTACGTTCGGATTCCTGGGAAAAATAATTATGTGCGTATGTAGATATCCAGATACATGGTATATATCATATGATATTAGATTAGAAAATGAATACGGAGTGTTGACTTAGCTTCCTAGTTAAAACGAGGTTGGCGGTGAGGCGCGATCGCTGGGGGTCGACGAGGGGTGATGAGAGTCGTGGCGCGCCGTCGACGAGGGACGGCGAGGGACGATGACGAGATCAGCGGCGAAGGTCGTCGGCGAGGGCTGCTGACGAGGTTGACGACGAGGTCGGCGATGAGGCTAGCAACAAGGCGAGCCATGGCGAGTTGATGATGATCTCCGAGGCAAGGACATTGCTGTCGGCGGTCCGGATCGTAGATCCAATCTGGTCATGACGAGGGACGACGAGGGAAGCGGTGAGTCAACGAGGGGCCTCCAACGTGGTCGGCGGCGAAGAACGACGTGGGGAGCCTGGCGAGTTGATGACGATCTCCGAGGCAAGGATGGTACCGCCATCGGTCTAGATCATAGATCCGATCTGGTCATGACGAGGGCCACCAAGGTGGTCGGCAGCGGCGGATCCGATCTGGTCATGACGAGGGCCACCAAGGTGGTCGGCAGCGGCGGACCGTTGACGAGAGTGACGATGAGGGGACGTCGATGAGATCCGTTGTCGAGGGCCGTCGACGGGGGAGATGATCGCTTGATGAGCCATGATGTCGTTGCGCACACCCCCTACCTGGCGCGCCAACTGTCGACAAAATATACAACGCAGTCTACCTAGGGGGTACCCTACGGTAGTAGATTGTAGGTGGAGGCGTGGCGACAGCGGTCAAGCGTAACACAGAGAGCATAGACACGGCGATTTAGATAGGTTCAGGCCGGCAAATCATCGTAATACCCTACGTCCTGTGTTCTGGTGGCTGTATTGATCTGATATATAGATTAAAATATGTGATGAGATCGTGTTTTGGGGTGTCCCCTGTCCCTTCTTATATATGCCGAAGGAACAGGGTTACAAGTAAAGTAGCCAATATGGTACTATTCATGCGGTGCACGTCGTGTGGTGTACGTCTACGTCTTGTGGGTCGGCCCACCTCCTGGTCTGGAGGCCCATATAGGTCCTTGGGGATATGCTGAGGTAATATCCCCAACAGGGTGGCTCTAGCTTTCTTAGGAAGGGGATCACTAGAGATGTCTGGCAGTGTGTCAAGTGGGTTGCGAAGGTGATTCCGTTTGGCAATCCACACTTGCTTATGTGGAGTGGTTTTGGGTGGCTCTTCAAACACACCATCTCTCACAGGAAACTCAAAGGGGTTGGTAGGCTTAGGTGGGGTGATCTTGGTAAACTTGGGAGGTGTGGTGGGTTTCTCACTCGTGCTCAAACCACTTCACTCACTCATCTTAACGAACATGCTATCATCCTTCCCACCTATAGCAAAGCCTACTCCCGTGCTGCCAGCCCGTTTGCATTGGCTAAGAAACATCCCCAACTGCTGCTCTCGGCATGACACCCAGGTCAAGATGGACCGAAGGTATGTGTTTTCCTCCTCGGTACGCATCTTGTTGTGTCTGCACGATGCGATCTCAAGCTCCAAAGCCTCAAAGAGATTCGACTCTCTAGTGCTATCTGAGTTGATCTTCTCTAACACAGTGATCCTAGCATCCTTCTGTGCTAGCTCAGAACGCAAGCCTAAGCAAGACTTGCACGCACCAAGTAAGCTAGGCCTAGCCTTCAGCTCACTAACCCCCTCAAGTAGAGTGTCATACTTGTCCTAGAGAATGATAAGATCAAACATGTGAATAGCGCAAGCATCACACTCTACCTCCTCGGTAACCACCACCGACGCCTTAGCAAAATCTAGCTCATGAAGCGCGCTAAGGTACTTTGCCTTAAAATCGTTCCTCTCACAAGCGGCACGCTTGAGCAAAGCATCCTGACTCATCAAGGTGTCGTTCAGGGACTCAAGCTCGAGAGAGAGGGATTCGACAGTGGGTGATACCTCGGGTGTGTCGGAGTCATCCTTGCGCTTGTCGACCTTGCCTTCTTGAATTGCCATGGTGCAAAAGCCACCGTGCTTGGTGTCAGTGTAGAAGCATAGGCCGTTGAGCTTGTCCTCAACCTCTCCCTTCGACTCATCATCGCTCGAGGAAGCACCTCCGTCGGAAGAGGAATCGATGTCGCTGAGGGAGGCGAGGAAGGCTCGGTGCTTGGCCTTCACCTTGTCGATCACCTTCTTTGAAGACCTTCGGTTGTAGCTGCCCTTGGGCTTATGCTTGTCCTCGAAGTGGTGCTCGCGCTTTTCCTTGCGCTTGGTGAAGTAACCCACAACTTTCTTGGGGCAGTTTGCGATGAAGTGATCCTCATCACCGCAACGGTAGCACCCCTTGGCCGAGCCACCACGTCGTTGATTCAAACGGTTGTTGTGAAACGGTGAGAACCTATTGATGACTAGGGCCAGCTTGTCATCTCCAAGGGCTTCCACTTGCTCCTCTATCATAGAAATCAAAGACAAAGCAAACAAGGAGTGTGAAGGGCCAAAGGAGGAAGAAGACGTGCCGCTGGGGCCAGAAACCAACGCCATGGATGGTTTCGATGGGTTTTCAAGCTTGGCCCGTGTCTGGTAGTCAATCTCTGAGGACTTGAGCTTGCTGAACAGCTCATCCACGGTCAGGGCATCATAGCCTGGTGACTCATGAATGGCAGCCACCTTCATCTCCCATATCTTCCGATCAAGAGAATGCAAAAGCTTCATAGCTATCTCATGATCATCATAAGGCATGTTGGCTCGATTAGCACGCATCTTGTTGATGATAGATTGGAAGCGAGTGAACATCCCGTCAACAGATTCACCGGCCAACTGAACGAAGTTCTTGTACTCTCTACGGTACGTGTCGAATAGTCTGGACTTGATCTGAGGATTGCCCTCATGATATCTCAAGAGTATTTGCCAGATCTCCCGTGCCGTAGTGAGACTCGAAACCCGCTCAAACTCCAGAAGAGACAAACAAGAGAAGAGAATGCTACGAGCTCTTTCATTTGACGCATGTTGCGTGAGTTGGAGATTGGTGATGCGAGCGCCAAGAACCACGTAGTCCTCATTCTCACAAATATCCCAAAACTTTGTATCAAGCCCTTGGAGGTAAGAGAACATGCGCACCTTCGAATATGCAAAGTTGGTTCCATCAAAGTAAGGAGGTTTACCAGCACCTCGCTCCATGTCGCCTTCGCAGATGAAGAACCGTGTAAGGTGGATTGATCCTTAACTAGCTCTGATACCAATTGAAGGACCAGAAACGGCGACCAGAGGGGGGTGAATGGGAGCCAAATAAAAATTCCTTTTGGAAGATCTTGACCCTTGTCCCAAACACTTCCCAAAGCAAGAGCTAGGCTCACGACCCACAAGTGGGTGGATGTTCTAGGAGATGTCCTAGGAACACAGCAGAGCTAGCTATGAACCCGAAGAGACAAACTGTGACGCAAATGGAAACACACAACAAGAACAGAGGCCGACGGACGCTGTGAAGCTAGGCGTCGGATGGTGTGACACAGTGCGACGGACGCTGGAGTCGGACGTTGGGACGAGTGTCCGTTGCCCTTCCAGAGAGCACTATAGAGAGAAGAACAGACGGCAGGGCGTCGGTCGTGTCTGTCGCATAACCAACGGACGCTGAGGAGCATTTTACGCGAATCACACAGAGAGCATGTAAAATGCCAAAACCGACGGACGCGTCCGGCGGTCAGGCGACGGACGATAGAGAGCGTCCGACGCACACTTGAACCGCGTAGACAGCACGCGACAGACGTTGACGTCAGCACGCCCGAGCGTCTGACGCAAAAGCTCGGAGCATTCGACGCAGCGTCCGACGCTCACGAACAGAGCGCAGAAACATGAAAACCTCGGTTTTGTTCGCCAAATCTTTCCAAAATCGAACCAAATGATCACCAACTGCAACCAAACTTTGTAGGCATGATCCTAGTGCAGTTGGGGAGCTTTCCGGAAGAAATCATTGCTCAATTTGGGTTGGTTAAATGAGCGTAAGTGAATTTTGGTAGGAAACCCCAAAACGAAGAACGCCAAAGGAAAAACGCCTGATCTGTGTGCTCGTGAGGTTTAAGGAAAATTACTTCGGTGCAAAGTTTCTCCTCACAAGTACGAAGAACTTGGTTCAAACGGATTTTGCAAAGCTTCTCTCACTCAAGAGTTCTCATATTGGGAACAAAGAAAAGATAGAGAGAGCAAAAACCAAATCGCGAAGAACATAAGCAAACGGGACACGATCACGTACTCAAAGGCGCCATGCCCTATGGAGGGTAAGGCCTCCGATTCCCACCAAAAAATTCTTGAGTTCTTACAAAGGTTGGTGAAATCAACCCAGGGCCCTCATGAACTAAAGAGAGGTTAGAGAGAGAGAGGTGGTGCAAAATGATTAGGGTTCAAGAGGTGGTATGAGGGATACCCCTTCACCCCCTACTTATCGGGCTTTGGCTATTTCCCAAAGACCCCCCTAGATACATTGAGTGAACTACCTAGCCTAAGCATTGCAGTCGAAGCTCCAGAAAATATCTCTCGCATTTTGAATGGACGGCCCCACTTCCTACTAGGAGTTGTCGTCACCTCGACGCAACCTCCAGGATTCTGCCACGTGCCATCCCCGCTTCCTCGGAAGCTCTGCCCGGGTTTTGAAGCCCAAACCCGCGAAACCCTCCACTGGTAGCTTTCGGCTCAACTACCGAACCCCGAGTTTTGAGGCCCAAACTCAAAAACCGTCCTCAGATGGTTTTGAGGCCCAAACCACCAAACCGCTCAATTCGAGCCACCTTGTCCTCGCCCAGTCGGACTCCGAGTACCATGAGCCTCCGCTCGACCCGCTCGTCCACCGTCTTGACTTGGTCAACTCGGTCTACCTCCATGTCTTCTCGCACTTGCCGGTGCCAAGTACTAGCCACGACAGCTAGTCCGCCCGCGCCCATGGCCCCTCAGTCTGAGCCCCGCTTCCGCCCTTCACCGCTCTCAGTCCATTGGCACGGTAAGCCTCTACTCGACCTTCTCCATGCCATTGACTACTGTCACTAGGCATAGCACCTGCACACCACAAGCCGATAGACAGGCACACATTTGCTTTCGCAAAGGATTAGTGTAAGCCACTCAAACTGAACCACTCAAGTGTTGGGCAATCACTTATCACAAAACTGAACTACATGGGTACTTATCCACCATGTGTTCGCAATCACCACACAAGCATGAATATTTGAAAATGAAGTACTTTTATATCTTTTCTCCCCCTTAAGCATCTCTCCCCTCTTGGTCAACTTTTATATCTTTTCACAAATTCTCCCCCTTTGTCATCAAATTGACACAAAAAGGTGGGACGAATTATAGATATTCAAGTTTTACTCCCCCTTATTGTGAGATAGGGTGAAAGATTGTTTTCAACTTTGGTTTGAACTAAGCTACTTGCCCAAGATATTTAATTCGGTTTAAACCATAGACAAGCTTGTTCACACATGCTAATATGGTTATCTTGCCTATGTTGAATTAAACACTTAAGGTCCATAGACATAGATCAAACACTAGGATTACAAGCACATCAACATGTCATATGCCACCACTAGATCATATCAACTCATAGAAGCAATAGTGGTACCATATAAGCATCAAATGTATTTTGTTTTCATGAATGAGCCTAATAGCATGAGTGATGACTATATATGCTCTACACAAGTCCTAGCAAGATATGCATGAATGCTCTCAAATCAACTTTTACCTTGCTTTGTTGGAGTAGAGGCATGTCATGTAAGTGGGCGTGCATTAACTCATGTTGGAGAAATCAAGAATATTCAACACATTCCTTAGATTGCAAAACCTCTTTTCATCTAGTGGCTTGGTGAATATGTCGGCCAATTGATCTTCGGTGCCAACACTTGTTATTGAAATGTCCCCTTTCAATTGATGATCTCTTATGAAATGGTGGCAGACATCAATATGCTTTGGTCTTGAGTGTTCAACTGGATTGTTGGTAAGCTTGATTGCACTTTCATTGTCACATAGCAAAGGCACTTGCTTGAATTTGACTCCAAAGTCATTCAAAGTAGCTCTCATCCAAAGTATTTGTGCACCACAACTCCCCGCACTAATGTATTCGGCCTCGGCGGTAGAGAGTATCACACTATTTTGCTTCTTCGATGACCATGAAACTAGTGATCTTCCAAGCAATTGACAAGTGCCCGATGTGCTTTTCCTTTCTATCTTGCAACCCGCATAGTCCGAGTCGGAGTATCCAAGTAACTCAAAGTTTGATCCTTTAGGATACCACAACCCGACACTAGGTGTATACTTCAAATATCTCAATATTCTCTTTATGGCTTCCAAATGACTCTCTCTTGGAGAAGCTTGAAATCTTGCACACATGCATACACTAAACATGACATCCGGTATTGATGCGGTCACATAGAGCAAGCTACCAATCATTGATCTATAAAGCTTTTGATCTACCATGTTGCCACTAGCATCACTATCCAAATTTCCATTTGTTCCCATTGGTGTACTAATAGACGTTGCTTCATCTAAATTGAACTTCTTGAGCATGTCCTTGATGTACTTGCCTTGACTAACAAATGTCCCATTCTTCATTTGCTTGACTTGAAGACCAAGGAAGTAACTAAGCTCTCCAAGCATAGACATCTCAAACTCGTTAGCCATCATGTTACCAAACTTTTCACAAAACTCTTGATTGGTTGATCCAAAGATAATGTCATCCACATAGATTTGCAACACAAACATGTCCTTCCCAGTCTTCTTGGTGAATAGGGTAGTATCAACCTTGCCCATGATGAATCCCTTAGAGAGGAGAAAGTCCCTCAACCTCTCATACCATGCTCTAGGTGCTTGCTTCAAGCCATATAGTGCCTTCCTCAGCTTCTACACATGGTTGGGTTTCTTGTCATCTTCAAAACTGGGTGGTTGATCAACGTATACTAATTCATTGATGTACACATTGAGAAATGCACTCTTCACATCCATTTGATAGAGCTTGATGTTGTGAGCACAAGCATAAGCCAATAGAATCCTTATTGCTTCTAGCCTTGCCACCAGTGCATAAGTTTCTCCAAAGTCAAGACCCTCTACTTGATAGTATCCTTGTGCAACTACTCTTGCTTTGTTTCTCACCACTATGCCATCTTGATATTGTTTGTTGCGAAAGACCCATCTCGTGCCAATAACATTGTGATTCTTTGGTCTCTCAACTAGCTCTCAAACTTGATTTCTAGTGAAGTTGTTGAGCTCTTCATGCATAGCATTCACCCAATCAATATCTTGCAAAGCTTCTTCAATCTTGGTTGGCTCAATAGATGATACAAATGAGTAGTGTTTACAAAATGAATCCAATCTTGATCTTGTTTATACACCTCTTGTGATATCTCCAATAATATGATCTAAAGGATGATCCCTTGCAATAGATGTAGGTTGGAGAGTTGGAAGTTGATTGCTTGTACTTGGTTGGTCATTGGATTGAGATGATGAATTATCCTCATGTTGATCTTGAGTTGGAGAAGATGAACTAGCTTGATTGTCATTTTATTTCTCATTGGATGGAGCATGCACTAGATAGTCATTGTCTTGCTCATCATCCACTTTCCTCAGCCTAATGTCCCCAATATCAATGGTCTTCATTGCATTGGCCAATGGTTCACCTCTCACATCATCATGATTGTCATTTTCATCTTGAGAGCCATTTGTTTCATCAAACTCCATATCATGTACCTCCTCAAGTATGTCATGAGTAAGATTCCATACTCTATATGCTTTGCTTGTAGTTGAGTAGCCAAGTAGGAATCCTTCATCACATTTCTTCTCAAATTTGCTTAATCTTTCACCTTTCTTCAAGATATAGCACTTGCAACCAAACACTCTAAAGTATGCAATATTTGGCTTTCTTCCATTCAATAGCTCATAAGGTGTCTCTCAAGCATCTTGTGGCAATAGAGTCGGTTGCTATAATAGCAAGCCGTGTTGATAGCTTCGGCCCAAAAAGAATCACTCACATTGTATTCACTAAGCATAGATCTTGCCATATCAATTAGTGTCCTAATATTCCTCTCAACAAGCCCATTTGATTTAGGTGTATACTTGGCCAAGAATTGATGTTTGAATCCATATTCATCACATAGCTCATCAACTCTTGTATTCTTGAACTCACTACATTGTAACTTCTCACTTTCTTGATAGTTGTTTCAAATTCATTTTGGCATCTCTTGACAAAGATCTTGAATGTATCAAATGTGTCACTCTTGTCACTAAGAAAGAATACCCATGTATATCTAGTGAAATCATCAATTATCGCAAAGCCATATTTGTTTCCACCAATGCTTGTATATGCGGTTGGCCCAAACATGTCCATATGCTAGAGCTCAAAGGGTTTGCTAGTACTCATCATGCTCTTACTAGGGTGAGTGTTTCCAACTTGTTTGCCGGCTTGACAAGAGTTACATAGCTTATCCTTTTCAAAGGTCACATCTTTCAAGCCTCTAACTAGATCATGCTTGACAAGTTTGTTCAATTGCCTCATCCCAACATGACCAAGCCTTCTATGCCATAACCAACCCATGCTAGATTTGGATAGCAAGCAAGTTGACAATTAAGTTTCACTAGCATTGAAATCAAATAAGTATAGATTCTCATATCTAAAGCCTTTGAATATCAAGTTAGAGCCATCTACACTTATGATCTCTACATTATCAACTCCAAAGATGCATTTGAAACCAAGATCACAAAGTTGAGCTACTGATAGCAAGTTGAAGTTCAAGCTCTCTACTAGCAACACATTGGATATGCTCATGTCATTGGATATTGTAATCTTACCAAGCCCTTTGACCTTGCCTTTGCCATTGTCACCAAATGTGATAGAATCAATCCCATTGCAATCATTTGGCTTGATAGAGTTGAACATTCTTGAATCTCCAGTCATATGTTGAGTGCACCCACTATCAAGCACCCAATGCCTCCCTCCGGCTTTATAATTGACCTACAAAACAATTCAATTCTTCTTAAGTACCCATACTTGCTTGGGTCCTCCAAAGTTAGTGACTAAGGACTTAGGTACCCAAATAACTTTCTTCTTTGAGCTCTAATTGGGAGTAACCATGTACTTAGCTATCACACCTTTCTTGCCCTTGGTAAGCATATAATTAGAATCAAAGCGAAGAGATGCATGTCTAAATTTTATCTTGCTTTGGTTTAGTTTGCAATATTGCTCATCATGCCCTACTTGCTTGCAACTTGAACAAAACCGACCAGTGCTTTTCACAAAGCGAGGCTTTGGAGTTGCAAAGGTCGCCTTGCCTTTCTGGGGGGTATAGCCCAATCCCTCTTTGCAAAGGGAGAACCTTTGGGTACCCAAGCACTTAAGCAAGAGTGAGCTTACCAACCTCCTTCTTAAGGGTCTCATTCTCAACCATTAGTGAAGTATCACAAGTGAAGCCATCACTAGTAGAAGAGGTAGAGTTAAAAGTGCTACAAGAAGGGTTAGTTGGAATGATGATGATGGGTTCATAGAATTATTCATTGATTATGTCACAAGTTGTTCCCATGTTACATGTTGAAACATTTTCTTTCTCTTTTTTCTCAACAAGAGATGAGTGAGATTTTTCAAGCTTAGAGTGAGCTTTTCCAAGCTTCTCATGGGCATCCTCTAGCCTCTCATGAGTAAGGTTGAGCTCATCAATGGATTGCTTGAGAGCTTGGAGCTCTTTCTGCAATGCTTTGCACTCCTTTCTCTTAATGTTAAAATGAGTCTTAGCATCTTCCAACATGTCAATTAGTTCATCCTTAGTGGGTTCATCATCATCACTAGAGTCACACTCATCATTGGATTGTACCTTAGTGGACCGAGCCATGAAGCATGTTGATGGAATGTCAAAGAGAGAGATCTTGTTCTTCATAGCAATGCTTGCAAGAGCGTTCTTCTTGCTTGATCTCTTCTCATCATCACTTGAGTTATGATCACTTGAGTCATCATCACTTGAGGAATCACTATCCCAAGTGACAACATATGAGCCTCTCTTATTGTTCTTCTTGAAGGTCATCTTGCTCTCTTTCTTCTCTTTCTTCTTGCCCTTCTTCTCATCTTCATTATCACTATGATGAGGGCAATCCGCAATGAGATGATCCTTGCTATTGCACTTGAAGCATCTTCTATCTTTATCATTGTACTTGTGTGAGCTCTTCTTCCTTCTTGCTCTGTAGCCCTTCTTCTTCATGAATTTGCCAAATTTCTTGACAAATAGAGCCATTTCCTCTTCATCATCATCACTATGGCTTGAGCACTCATCATTGCTAGATTCATCATTATTGATATTTTCTTTTCCATTTGATGAAGATGTGGCCTTGAATGTCAAGCTCTTCTTATCTTCTTTCTTCTCATCCTTCTTCTCCTTGTTCTCTCTTATCTTGTCCTTCTATTCTCTAAAGGTGCCATCGGTTATCACCTCACCAAGAACTTGGTTTGGTGTCATTGTGTTCAACCCGCTTCTCACCAATAGAGTGACTAGCATCTCAAATCTTGAGGGAAGAATCCTCAAAAATTTGAATGAGAAGTCCTTGTTCTCCACATTCTCTCCAAGTGACTTGAGGTCATTGACAAGCACCTCAAGCCTATTAAACATCTCCGGCACATTTTCATCTTCCTTCATCTTGAAGCTAGCAAACTTTTCTTTCAAGATATATGCCTTGGCCCCCTTCATGGATTGAGTCCCTTCATAAGACTCCTCAAGCTTCTTCCATGCATCATGCGCACTCTCAATGTTCTTGATTTGCTCAAACACTTCTTTTGAGATTTCTTCATGGATGGCACTCAAAGAAATGTCATTGTTTTGGAGCTTTTCTTCCTCGGCCGGGGTGGGTGCCTCCTCATTCACCACCTCAAACTTTTTGTCAACCACCAACCATATTTTCTGGTTGATTGATTTGATATGGGTGGTCATCAATGCCTTCCAATAGCTATAATTGGTGCCATCAAACTTGGGTGGCCTCCTGGTGTTGTTGATTTGAGCCATTTTAACACCATGGGATGTTAAGCCTCAAAAGACGGTGTACTAGCTCCGATACCACTTGAAAGGTCTAGGAATGGCTAGAGGGGGGCTGAATAGCCTATTAAAAATTCTACAACAACACTTAGGCAAACTTGTTAGAATAAAACATGGCGTAAAGAAAGTTTGCGCTAGCACTACGGTTAAGCAAGCCACCTACCAATTCTAGTGACCAACAAGATAACAACTAGAGCACACAAACTAGCTAGCAACCTAGAAAGCTCTAAACAAGGCCACACAAGATTTATAAAAGAGCTAAGCTACTCTACTTTGCGAGAATGTAAGAATGTAATGCAAAGCTAGAGTTAGGAGGGTTATACCACCGCGAAGAGAAGTACCAATGGATAGCCAATCAACTAATGAGCACAAGATAATCCTCGGTAGAGAGACAATGAGACACAATATTGTTTGCCAACAAGCTAGTCCTCACTGTAGTGATTCACCTACTTGGAGGTTCACGTGCTAATTGGCATCACACGTCAAACCTGTCACCGGGTGCCACAAAACCAACAAAAAATAGGGATCCACAAGCTACGCGCAATCCACTAGAGATACCTTTTGCGAACTCACGTGGGGAAGGTTCAAGAACCCCTCACAATCCACCGACCAAAGCCGGAGACAATCACCTTCCTCCGCTCAACGATCCTTGTCACACCAAGCCGTCTAGGATATGGCAATCTCCAAGAATAACAAGAGCTCCCACGATGACAACGATTACCAAGTGCCACTAGTATGCAATCAATAGAGCAACGCACTTGGTTCACTCAATCTCTCATGAAATGATCAATTATGTCAAGAGGATGAGTGGGTGGAGCAATCTCAAGCAAGCAAAAATGTGTGAGTGAAGTAGAAGTGCAAGAGTTGCCCCAAAGGGCCGGGCATATCACTTATTGTGGCAAAACCGTCCAAATTATAAGAGATCAAGTACTAAAGTAGCCAGATTAACAGCCACTTAGAGCACCTAAGCCCATATAATCCTGGTAGTCCAGAAATCTCGAAGGATCTCTAACAATCATATATCTAACCAAGATCACGCAAACTCAGGCATGCACATTTGAACGAACCAGCAATTAAAACGAAATAGCTTCAAGTACAGAATAGAGTCATTACAACACTTGGTTCGAATAGAAAATGAGTATCACGCCACAATACACGTGGCTAAATAAAACATTATTTTCAAATCTATTCCCAAACTTTACTCCATGCTAACATAAACTTTAAATAGAGGGGTGTCAACGAGGTCATGTCCAACAACAGCAAAAGATGAGCTCGTAGAAGACCTTGCCTAGGGCCTACTCCTCTTCTTCTTCGACGGGATGGAGACAGTGCTTACAATAGCCAAATTATACTTGGCCATCTGCAACAAACGGGATAAACCCTAAGTACAGGAATGTACTCAACTAGACTTACACAACTAACTAAAAATAAAGACTCCAAGGATATGCAAGGCTATATCGGGAGTTGGCTAAGCTTTACTTTTTGCGGAAACGCGAGCAAGATGAAATAACTTAAATATTAGACATCAACCATTTTTCATCCTATCCATTATCTCTAGGTTTTGCACCTGTACTAGAGCACTCACTTGATCTAATCAAACAATATGATAATACCATATCAAGTTCATTTGTCAATATTTTAGTGGAACCATCATCGATGTTGCATGGAGTTGTACCATGGTGAAGCTCAACATAATCCCCCACTATCCGGTGGGAGACGACGACTCGAATCAATATACAACCAGCTGGCAAGATTACCTTTGACACACGCCCACACTTTCCCCGTCGGGTCCATGCATGGGGTTACCGCTCAACAAAGTCCAGGTAGTAACGTCACGAGCTTAGAGTAGTCCACCCAATTGGAGTAATCAGTTGGCCACCACGGGGCAGATCGTATCTCCAAACTAGAAGGTGCGACAGTAGGCTGAGAGTCGGCCCAAATA
The DNA here is from genome assembly GCA_022036555.1 of Microstegium vimineum. Lineage (NCBI taxonomy): Eukaryota > Viridiplantae > Streptophyta > Magnoliopsida > Poales > Poaceae > Microstegium > Microstegium vimineum. Next base: position 19,940,829 of record CM039138.1, on the reverse strand, counting down.
GAGTTTACTCGGCTTTGGGTTTCGGTATTCATCACCGTCACCCTATGTGAAAGGGCGCATTAAAAGATGTACGAGGGTCACCATCGTACACAAACCTATACGATCCAACGGACAGACTGCCCCCAAGTTTATACCACTTGGTGCCTCTTCCTTCCAGTTGACCGCATTTCATTACTACCATTGGTTCTTTCCCACCATAGCAAATATAGCCAACTGTGATCGGTACTACCCCCTTGGGATAATACGAGTAAATACAAATGTAACCATTTCTTCTAAGCAGGCTAAGCATTTGCTTTTACTTTTACTTATCAGGTTAACAAGGTAGGTAATTGAATAATCAAGGAAGGTAATGCATCAAGTGGGATTTAGTCAACTCCTGTCACCTAATGCATCACAATATAAAATACTCAATTAGATTAATTTGTAAAATGCTGGGAGGCTTAAAGATGCTCCGGGGCTTGCCTTGAGTGAAGGTTGAGGGCTGGTGATCAGGGCACTCAGGGAGCTTAGTGTCGAGCTCGTGGTACTCCATCCTCGTTCAGCTCCTGCACCTCCTGGACTCCTTCCTCTGGAACTAGCACCTGGGGTTCCTCTATTGATCCTGAATGTTTACAATGCATATAATTAAACTATGGATGCAGGGAGGGTGCTTGAACAAGAATTAACACCCAATGGTTACTTCTAGATTTAATTTAACTATTCACTCTAGTTCCACTTTACATAGCAAGCCCATTATAGACTAATCAGAAAAATCTACAAAAATTACAGAGGATAGAGAAAATCGACTGGATACTACTGCAGAAATTTCACCCATAGCAAAGCTATCAAACAACAGTTATAAAAAGATGAATTTAAATGCAGAAAAAACACTTTGAACTAGACCTACTGTCTAACAGGGTGAAACATGTCATTTATCATTTTTAATAGGTTCTTTACTTAAGAACTGAAGGACCGAGAACGGCGGCCAGAGGGGGGGGTGAATGGGAGCCAAATAAAATTCAACTCAAGGACTTGGCCCTTGTCCCAAAATCACACCCAAAAACTTGACCTCAGAAGAACCGACTCGCACACGACCTAACAAGTAGGTGGACACCTTAGGAAGACCCCTAAAGGTGCAGCGGAGCGGTCGGACAAGATGGAGAACAAACGAAGCCACGAACTCAAAACCGATACACCGAGAGAGGTACTCTCAACCCCTAGAGAGAAGCGGCAAGAGCACACCCAAAAATAATTATGAGAACTGGTCTCAAAAGTACCTAATCATGTTCCTTACGTGAATACGAATCCAATGCAACAAACGGAACTTGATTCGGAGTCCGGACGAGGGAGAAATGGCCAAAACAGCGATCAACGGTGACCTCAGGACTACTTGAAAGTGGTCCAGAGCTATGGTCCAGAGCACCTCAGAACTAGTCCGGAGCTATGGTCCGGAGCACCTCAGGACCAATGGAAGTGGTCCGGAGCTATGGTCTGGAGCCTGCTGAAAAAAAACTTCCCAACACAGTATGCACCCACCCTTCGGACAAGTGGTCCTATGCTTACCTCAGGACCAATGATAGTGGTCCGGAGGTATGGTCCGGAGCTAGGTGCTTTGCTGCAGATTTTCGGCCACACCACAGGACCACTCGCTATGGTCCGGAGCCTTGTCGAAAGTGGTCCGGAGGGTGGTCCGAAGCTCACGAACAGCGCACAGAAAACCCGCGAAAACTGATTTCACTCCGCTAAATCTTCCCAAAACTCAACCAAATGAACTCCAACTGCAACCAAACTTTGTAGGCATGATCCTTGTGCAGTTGGGGAACTATCCCGAAGAAATCATTGCTCAGTTTGGAAAGAAATTGCCCGATCTACGCACTCGTGAGGTTTGAGGTGAATTCCTTCAGTGCAAAAATGCTCCTCACGAATACGAACAACTTGGTTCAAGTGGATTTTGCAAAGCTACTCTCAGCAAAGAGAAATCAACTCGGGAAAAAGAGAGAGCAAAAGCAAAACGCGAAGAACACAAGCTACCGGGGAGACTCGATCAAGAAACTAACCGTGCCATGGCACTCGGAGACTCGGGCCTCCGATTCCCACTAAAAGATTCAAGTTCTTATAGAGGTTGGTGAAATCAACCTAGGGATCTCATGAACTAGAGAGAGGGTAGAGAGAGAGAGTTGGGGAAAATGATTAGGGTTCAAGAGATGGGATGAGGGATACCCCTTCACCCCCTACTTATCGGGCTTTGTCTATTTCCCAAAGAACCCCATAGATACATTGAGTGAACTACCTAGCCTAAGCATTGCAGTCCAAGCTCTGAGAAATATCTCCTGCATTTTGAATGGACGGCCCTGCTTCCTTCCGGGAGTTGCCGTCGCCTCGACGCAACCTCCAGGATTGCGCCACGTGCCATCCCCGCTTCCTCGGAAGCTCCGCCTAGGTTTTGAGGCCCAAACCCAGGAAACCCGCCACCGGTAGCTTTTGGCTCAACTACCAAACCCCGAGTTTTGCGGCCCAAACTCGGAAACCGACGCGGATGGTTTTGAGGCCCAAACCACCAAACCTCTCAACGCGAGCCACCTTGTCTTCGCTCTGTCGGACTCCGAGTCCCCTGAGCCTCCACTCGACTCGCGCGTCCACCGTCTTGACTCGGCCGACTCGGTCTACCTCAATGTCTTCTCGCACTCGCCGATGCCAAGTACTAGCCACCACAGCTAGTCCGCTGACGCCCATGGTCCCTCAGTTTGAGCCACGCTTCCGCCCTTCACCGCTCTTAGTCCATCAGCACGGCAAGCCTCTACTCGACCTTCTCCACGTCGTTGACCACTGTCACTAGGCATAGCACCTGCACACCACAAGCCGATAGACATGCACGGACTTGCTTTCACAAGGGGTTAGGGTAAGCCACTCAAACTGAAACACTCACGTGTTGGACGATCACTCATCATAAAGCTGAACATACATGGTTACTTATCCACCATGTGTTCATAATCTCCCCCTTGATGAGTGTATTTTCAACACAAGTGTATTTCATATTTGAGCCACAAGGTAAAGCTCCCCAAATGACCAAAAAGCTAAGAAAGCCAAAACGGGGTCACTTGAGAGAAGCAAAATGAGAACAAAACTTGGTTCCCAAAGACATGGGCAACGGTTCGACGCAACCAAGCAAAACGAAGCTAGCCCTCAAGAAGAGGCACGAAACGGGCTCAACACCGCTAGCAAGTCCAAAATACCAATCACAGTTCCCAAAGCTCAGAAGGCCAATTAAAACACCAAGAGAACTCCAAAGATACCAATTAAAACACTTAACGCTCAAGAAGCACTCGAAACCAGTCAGAGCCAACAAAGCAAGCTAGACCCTCTAGAAGAGACAAAGGCTCAACACATCTAACAAAAGCTCCCCTGGACAAAAGCACACTCAAGATACCAAATGAACTCCTTAGGGCAAAAGAAGCACACAAACTTCCCCTTGACCAAAGAAGCTCTAAACCAATGAAACCAATAAGATGCACTCTTTCTCCCACTTGGAAGTAGATGGCTGAAAATGGAATGAAATGCACATCTCTCCCCCTTGTTGACACATGTAGCTCATCAAACATCAACAACTCAAGATCCGGCTACAAATGCCATGAAATGCAAAATGAGTGCAAAATCTTCATACTTAGAGCTAAGATAATGAATAGATGCTCTAAGTGATGTGATCCTGTGAGAATAGGAAAAGCTCTACGTGCCCAACAAAAACTCAAGTTGAGCTTAAGATCACTTTAGAAGCTATTTTAGAGAGCATATCATGTGAGAGCAGAGAAAGGGTATCACCTTCTAGAGATAACTAGACATGGCAAACAAGATAAGATCTATCTCAAAGCAATCTCATGTATAGTAAGTAGAACTACCCCTAGCAAAGTTCATACAACAAGCCAATGACCCAACTGAATAAATTTTTCAAGTTTCAGAGTTTCACAGCCAAATTTCAGTTTTAGGCACATTTAAGTTGTATGCGAGTGGTTGTAAGCAAGGTGACGTCACTGCTTACCAACCGGGCGAAGTCAAAGGACTTGACACACCGGTTTCGGTCATACACAACACCGCTCAAGTTCCACCCATATGGGTAGCAGTCTCGAACACATAGTGAAGTGCTCACAATGCAAACCCAACTCGATCTTTCCAATTCACAAAATAGAGAGCAATTTCATTTTAGATCACTTTTAATCATGGTGCTCAATGGAAGTGAATGAAACAGTGAAGAGCCATAGTTACAAGCTATATATAAGGCAGCCAAGAAGGATCTTCAAAAGCCTACACATGCTAGTGTCATTTCAGAGGTGACATGGGGAATAAAATTCAGTTTTAAAGCTTTTCTAACTTAGCTCTATTGCACATCTATAGATCAACAAGAGTCTAAGTTAGGCAACACCATAGACACATAAAACACCTCAAACAGAGCATAGATTCATTATATCAGCTATAGATATGAAGCTTAAAATTAACTATGTCACAAATGCAAATGAGATGCACAATGCATTGACACCAACTAACACTAACAAGACACCAATAGAGAAGAAGGACAAATAAAAGACAAAAAGAACCAAAAAGAACTATGAAACACAAAACTTTCCTCCTCTAAAAAGGAAAGAAAACACCCAACTCGCCCCGAAGGCGAGAAAACGCAACTTGTTCCAAAGGCTTTGTGAGAATATTCGCAAGCTGGCAGTGGGTCTCGACATGCCGGAGGTCAATGTCGCCCTTCTTGTAATGATCTCGCAAGAAATGAAAGTAGACCTCAATGTGCTTGGTCTTTGAATGAAGCACATGATTTTTGGCCACACTAATTGCACTCATGCTATCGCAAAGCAGAGGCACCTTAGTAAGCTCAAGACCGAAATCTTTCAAAGTGGCAATCATCCAAATCAACTGCGAGCAACAGCTAGCCGCGGCAACGTACTCAGCTTCGCACGTCGACTGTGCCACGCTAGACTACTTGCGAGAAGACCAAGAAACCAAAGAAGACCCGAGAAACTGGCAAGTCCCAGAAGTGGACTTCTGATCAAGTCGGCAACCGGCAAAGTAGGCGTCAGAATAACCACAAAGCGCAACATAGGAAGAGGTGGAAAACCAACGTCCAAATTCAGGAGTGAAGCGTAAGTACCTCATGATACGTTTGACCGTCTGCTTATGCGAAGTCCGTTGGGATGCCTAAAAGCATGCACACAAGCAGACGGCAAACTGAATGTCCAACAGAGTCACTGTCAAATACAGAAGCGACCCGATCATCCTTCGGTACTCCATCTAAACCACCGCCTCTTCTTCCTCGTCCGCATCCAAGGCAGTCGTAGTCGACATGGGCATCGAGAGGGGCTTTGCCTCGCCCATGTCAAACTTCTTCAAGATATCCTTCGTGTACTTGCCTTGGTGCACACACATCCCTTCCCGGGTTTGCTTGATTTGCAACCCGAGAAAGAAAGTCAACTCTCCCATCATGCTCATCTCAAATTACCTGCTCATAAGATCTGCAAACTTGGCAACAAGAGCATGAGAAGAACCACCAATTGGAATAGGAGAATGTCTTTGCCTTGTTTGAGGAGAAACAATGTCTTATCTACCGATCCCATTTTAAAACCCTTAGCAAGAAAAAACGTTTTCAACCTATCATACCATGCTCTAACGGCTTGTTTCAAACCATACAAAGCTTTGTGAAGTTTAAAAACATGGTTTGGAAACTTGGGATTTTCGAAACCGGGAGATTGTTTAACATAAACTTCCTCCTCTATGTAGCCGTTTAAAAAAGCACTTTTAACGTCCATTTGAAAAAGTTTAAAACCCTTAGAAGCCGCAAAAGCTAGAAGGATTCTAATGGCTTCTTTTGACAAAAGCCTTGAGCTACCAACCTAGCCTTGTAGCGCACTACCACCCCATCCTCACTTTGTTTGTTTTTGAAAACCCATTTGGTACCTATAGGGTGGCAACTAGGTGGTGGAGGAACTAAGACCCAAATGCGGTTTCACTCAAAGTTTTCTAACTCCTCATGCATGGCATTAACCCAATCCGGATCCATCAAAGTGTGTCCAACATCTCGGGGCTCAAAAGAAGCGACAAAAGCCGAATGAGCAAAGTGAGATATATAAGACCTGGACCGCGTGACTCGACGGTCAATGTCGCCGATGATGTGTTCCGGCGGGTGCTGCCGCTGGATGTGGTGGGGAGCCTGCCTGGACGAAGTGGCCTCCCCCTCAACAGCAGCTGGAGCAACCTCAGGTGCAACGGGCACCGACTGAGGAAGCTGCTCAATCGATCCCCATGTAGAGGAAGTAGTCGGATCGGGACCGTGAGCCTAAGTGGACGTCGTAGGGTCGACGGGGGCAGCTAGTGGAGTTGGCTCGGGATCACCCCAATCGGCATCATCCTACTCCTACACCACAAAGATGCTAGTGTTCACCTCATCATCACCTGCAAGCTCAAAAGCAGTGGAAACACAGGGCATAGTCTCATCGAAGGTAATCTCACAAGTCTCCATTACTCAGTTAGTCTCAAGGTTAAGTGCACGATAAGCACGAGAGTGAGTAGAATAACCAAGAAAGATACTGTCAGAAGATCATGATTCAAATTTATCCAACTTACCACCCTTTTTGAGGATGAAGCACCTGCACCCAAACACCCGTAGGTGACTTACCTTGGGTGGTCTCCCAAATTGCAACTCATAAGAAGTCTTCTTCTTGAAAGCTCGGAGGAAAATGCGATTGCAACATAGCAAGCAGAACTGATTGCTTCGGCCCAATACCGCCTAGGAGTCCTATGCTCATCGAGCATCGTCCTGGCCATCTCAACAAGGGTCCGATTCTTGCGCTCAACAATACCGTTCTGCTGGGGAGTGTGAGGTGAGGAAAACTGGTGATCGAGACCCAAAGAACAACAAAGAGTTGCAAATTGAGCATTCTTGAATTTTGTGCCATTGTCACTGCAGATAGCTCTCATGGCATTCTTAGGTAGCTCATTTTGCAATCTCAAAATGAGATCCCGAACAAGTGGAAAAGCCTCATCCTTACTCTCCAAAAAGAACACCCAAGAGTACCTTGAGTAGTAATCAACGACTACAACAACATACCACTTCCCTCCTTCCGACCTGACCTGAGCTAGACCAACTGTGTCCATGTGTAAGAGCTCGCTGGGTCGAGTGGTCATGATCTCAGTCACATGAGGATGGGAAGCAACAACCATCTTGCCATGCCTGCAAGGATGGCAAACCAAATCCTTCTCGAACTTTAGCTTTGGCAATCCTTGGATAAGGTCCATTGAGCTAAGCCTTGCAAGCAAGTCAAAACTCAAATGTCCCAATCTCCTATGCCACTTCCAAAGCTTGGAAGAAGAACCGACAAGAAGAAAACGAGAAGGTCAGGAAGAGATAGAAAAATCCGCACGAAACACCTTCCCGAAGGGTAAAATCTGGCAAACAAGCTCACCACGAGAGTAAAAAATCCGAGAGAGATTAGGCTTGAAACTCACTTCAAAACCGTCATCTAGGAGTTGTGAAACCGAAAGAAGGTTAAAATGCAAATTCGCAACCAAAGCGACATCCTTGAGGACAAAAGAAGAGTTCACTTGGATGGACCCTCGGGAGACAACCTTACCTTTACTCTTGTCCTCGAATGTGATATACTCGGTGTGGTGCACGGGGTCGAGACTGGGGAACCACTTGGCACTTCCGGTCATATGGCATGAGCATCCGGAATCCACAAGCCAAATCTCCTCCAGTCCTCCTTCCTACATCAATAAAAAGACATATGGTGAGAAAATGGACCAACACTGGGGTTAGTAAACTGTGAAGGATACCAGTGTTGTCCCACTTGCCCAAAGAATGGGTTAGGAGAAAAACCAAACATCTCCTGTCCCACAGAGGGATAGCGATCACCACGATAGGGAAAACGTGGTCCGCTAAAGAAGGTGTTGACACAAAAAGCGTCAGGATCTGCGAACACCTCGGGCTTATACCCGAATTTGATGTCCAAAGATGTGCCAGTCGATTTGACCAGTTAATCGACAAGGACGATAACTAGAACAAGATCGGAATGAGACAACGACGATGCGCCCGGATGTCAAGGCTCAAACTTGATCAGGATAACTAGAGTAGAGCTGAACGAGACAACAGCGATGCGCCCGAACGTCAAGGCTTGGGTTGCTCAAATGCGGAACTTGCAAGGGTTGACGGAGATCGAAGAGATGCAGCCCGTCGAGACTTGAAGAACTCGTAGGTAAACTAGATCTAATGCGATAAAAGTAGAATTGCTGGAAAAGTAAATAAGAATAATAGATTTGTTTAATATATGATTGTCTTTTTCACGTGGCCCTTGGGCACATATTTATACTCCCGTATGGGGAGTTATACATGGATACGACTCATACCTTCCTAAACAAACACTCTATTCTTAGGGAAATAACTGACTCGCGCAGGAGTCGGACCCAAATAATAATAATTTTCTCCTAAAGAGACTCTTCTATTATTAAGGAAATAAAACGACTCATACAAGAGTCGGACTCAAACCCCTATCACAATACTGGTATAATAACACCAGTTTCCTTATCTATCTTCTTCGACGAAACCTTCCATCGGCAGATTCATTTAATCCGCAACTTCCTTCTAACGCCATCGGTAGTCTTCTACTAACATCAGTTCCCTTATTCTACTTCCATCGGCAACGCCCCCTCATCGGCAATATGCTTCAATCGGTAACTCTTTACTCCTGAACCTGCTTTTACCAACCAACTTATCGGCAAAAATCGTCCAGTTTCCATCGGCAACAAACTTATCTCATTTGCAGCATTCACTCTCATCGGTAATCTCAACCGATGACCTTCTGATGCCGATAGAAAACGGCAACCGACCAATGCAAGTATTAGCTCATTTGACACATGCCGAAAAACGGTGTCAACACATGCCCCCCAATTTTGGAGCGTAAAATATTTTACGCGCCGAAATTCTCAGTGCCGCAATCTTCTCCTCTAAGGCACCTGCGTGAATTCCTCGATTCCCGCGCACGAAAATTGCAAGTTACCAACAGAACCCCGCGACTGCAGCATAAACAGTTGCAAATCCAATCATATCTCCTCGATCAGCGCGCAAATCCACTACCATACCCTTCCATATTCTCGCCCTGTGCAAAGAAAATTCCAAAATACCCCTAACTGGGCTTGTAAAAGTTACCACCATTCAATCTGCCTTTCACTCCGAGCTCGCATTCATTTTTACCCCCGTCTTCAAACCTTCTCCGGCGCTCCCAAGACTCCTCCGGCGTCCTCAAGAACTTCGGCGATCAACAGCAGCTTCTTCGCCCTTTGGAAGGCATAATTCCTGCAAGAACTCCTTCTGCTCCAATGGTGATCAACTTTGACGTTCCCGCGGTAAATCTTTTCCCTTCTCAATCTACCTCCCGCGATTTTTCGTTCTACGCCGCTCCGTAATTTTTTCTTTCTTCCCCTTTTTACTATTTGAACCCTAGGAACTGCGCAACAAGATAGTGATCCCCCTCAATCAATCATATTTCCACTGTCTAGGTCCAATGGGAAATGCAGATCCCACCAATTTGATCAATGCAGATACCAATCACATTCCTTTCAGATCCGAGTGTTTCAGTCTAGGGTTGTGGAAAGATGCTTTTCGTTCATGGCCCAAACCCACCAAGGGGTGGAAGAACTGGTACCTCAAAATGATCAGAACACAACAGTTTACTGGGTAGAGCGCAGTCTAGAACAATGCATTAGGCTTTCTATTGCCGATATGGCAAAGAATGAAAATATGATGATGGCCGCTTCTTATTTTTGGTCCGATACAATGAACGCGTTCTTATTCAGACACGGACTAGCCACTCCCACACTTGCCGATGTGCATATGTGTTAGTGTTATGACCCAGGGGGTCAAGACCACCGGCTAGTAAATTTGTATATTGCGTGCTCCCTCTCCTAGACGTGACGCAAGAAGAATACAAGATTTATCCTGGTTTGGGCAAAAGAGGCCTTACGTCCAGCGGGGGAGGATGGATCGTATTATCTTGCATCGAAGTGCTCATATAGGGGGGTACAAGCTGGTTTACACGGGAGTGCTCAGGATGAGCTGAGGCCTAGGACTTGCGGGGCTATCCTAGGTGATCGGGTGGTGGACTGCTTGATATATCATTCAAGCAGTCGGGTGTGATGCTGACACGAGTGTGACTTTTGAATCTCGGGTGCCCCCTTTTTTTCGCTTCTATCCCATCGTCCCCTTTTATAGACCAAGGGGAGGCCTGAGAGTACAGATACCCAGACTGTAGAGGCATGGGAGGGATGTTCGCGGTGCCATGCTTGCGATGAGACGTCGATCACTGTGGCGGCATGGCCTCCTGGCCTTCCGGTGTTCAGGGCGCGGTGATGGCTGACTGGGCATCGCCGCACAGCATGGTGCAGCAGGGTTGACCTTCGGAAGAGGGGTGCGAGTCCCACAGCTGAAGCGGGACAGGGCGGATGGGACAGGTCCCATACCGGAGTGGTTGGAGGCAGGGGTCGAGCCCCCAGGTCGAGGGTGGGTCGAGACCAGCGTGGTCCTGTCGTATCCTTGACGACACAGTCGAGGGCTGTCCTGTTCATGGCTCGAGGAGGTGCCTCTGGAGTCCGTACTTGCGACGTGGCTACAGGGGCAGCACAGTTGACGGAGGTCCAGGGCATGGGCGTTGAGTTGATGGATTTGACTGCGGTTGTGGGCGCCCATGGCGTTAGGCGGGGGCAGGTAAGCGCATCGGATCCCCTTTACCCCGTACCGGGAGCAGGTGAGCTGATCGAGCTTCCGGCCCGGGGGTCGTTCGTTCGACCCCCTGTCCGTCAGTCGGGGTTGAGGCGGAGGCAGAGGGGTCGTTCGTTCGACCCCTGTCCGTCAGTCGGGGTCGAGGCAGAGGCGAAGGGGTTGTTCGTTCGACCCCTATCCGTCTATTTTTCCAGAAATGGGCCGGCCCACGAATGGTTGTTGTTGCCAGTGCGGGGGGCCTTCGTGCGATGGGCCTTTCTTCATGAACCCGAGCGGCTGATCGGATCCTGTCTTAAAAATGGTTGCTATGTTGAGCGTTAGTTTATCGAAGGGTTTATGGTACCCCTTACCTTTGTACCCGACAGTAGCCCCCAAGCTTCTGTGCGGATAAGAAGCATCCGCATAGGGGCTTTTGCTGCTGACCTGCGGAGTTAGTAAGAGGTTCGATTCTCCGCGGGGTGTGCGTGAGCACACCCCGCGGGGGTAGCCCCCGAGGCCTCAGAGGAGTGATTAAGAACTCCTCTGGGGGCTTTGAGGTGTGTTTTATTGAGGGGAGTCAGGATCACCTGGAGTCGCGGCGCCCTACCCAGCGGTCGATTCCGTTCGCCAGGTTATGAGCGTTCCACTTCCTGAAAAAAGGGGGTGCTCGAGGGCGGCTGTCGAACCCTTCCGAGGGCCAGCCTTTGCTCCCTCGATCATTACACTAGAGTCACAGTGCCCCTACCGAGGGGTCAACTCTATCTGCCGGGCTACGAGTGTTTTCGACCCTCTTTCGTCGAGGGGTGTCGTGCGTAGTCTGGCCCTCGAGCCCCGCGTGGCTAGGCTTTCACTACCTCCTAGCGTCCTTCCCACGGATCCTTGCGTTCGGATTGTGGGGTGAAGAGCATCGTGCTATCCTCGTTAGGACGAGCCTCGAAGTCCTCTGTGAGCTGGTGTTGGGCAGAAATCCGTAGAAATCTTGCCTTGTACGGGTAAAAATCCAAGTGAGAACTCGTGCCCCATTCGATAGGGGTTGATAGAAGCCCTGAGGCGTTCTCATTTAGCAAGACCGTGTGGCTTACCTAGGTGCCAACTACGTTCGATGGGAGTTGGTGGCTCGATGCCTCCCGACGTAGGGATCCTTGGGTATTCCATGGTTATGCCTCGGATATGTCCCGGGGGGCCTCGAGAGTTCGTTCTCGAGCTAGGGGCTCGCGCCGGCCCCCCCCTGGGTCATCCCTGACTCGAGTACTCGAGGGCGGCTGTGAACCCTATTCGTAGGGCCAGCCTTGGCCCCCTTGAGATTTGGGGGTGGACCAGAGTCCGTAACCCTGGGTCCTTCCTGACCTCAGGTACTCGAGGGCGGCTGTCAAACCCTATGCAAGGGCCAGCCTTCGCTCCTTCGAGGTTTTGATGGACAGGTCAACGTCCGCCGCTCGCCTCCGAAGGTGACGTCCTATCCTGTGGAATACAAGGGGGTAGGTAGGTATATTAAATGCGGGTACATACCTGTATTTTTGTTGGATCCGCCCGTTGGGCTCGAGTACTCGAGGGCGGCTGTCGAACCCTGTCCGTGGGGCCAGCCTTCGCCCCCTCGAGATTTGGGGGTGGACCGGAGTCCGTAACCCTGGGTCCTTTCTGACCTCAGGTACTCAAGGGCGGCTGTTGAACCCTGTTCGAGGGCCAGCCTTCGTCTCCTCGAGATTTGGGGGTGGACCGGAGTCCATAACCCGAGGTCCCCTCAGACCTCAGGTAATCGAGGGTGGCTGTCGAACCCCATTCGAGGGCCAGCCTTCGTCCCCTCGAGATTTTGACGAACGAGTCGACGTCGGTTGCTTACCTCCGAAGATAACACCCACTGTTGTGCGTTGTCCACCATAGGCACGCCTTTTTAGGAGGTTTCTGTTCGACTGTAACCGCAGCAGGAGTAGGGCGTGGCGCGGAGTGCGGTGTGGAACCCGATGACGCGACGGGTGCGCCTTATCCTGGAGGAATACGAGGAGGCAGGCACATTAAATGCAGAGACTTACCTGCCTTTTAGTCAGATCTGCCGTTTGAGCTTCCGGTTATAAATACTGAAGGTGGGGAGTCGCTACATCCTTCTCGCCATTGCCTTCCCTGCCTCCTTCTCGCCATTGCCTTAGTCGCACGCGAGAGTAAGGAGAGGAGAGATTGGAAACATACCTTCCACCCCCACATCCGAGCGCACCAGTCTCCCTACACTCATGGCCAGCTACAGCCTGCGCGGCCCTGATGCCTGGCTCCCGTCGTCGGCGACCGTGACGCACCTGGGAGATCTGGTGGAGAGCGGTCTTCTCCGGCCCATCACCTCCGTCGACCGGCCGGAGTGGGTAGTGCCACCGAGTGAAGATGCCGAGCCAAACCCGCCGGAGAGTTATGTGGTCAGCTTTGAAGCCTTCCATCGGGCGGGACTGGGTGCTCCCCCCAACCGTCTCCTGCGCGGGATCCTCCACTACTACGGCATGGAGCTCTAGCACCTTTCCCCCAATGGTATCTGTCATGCGGCGGTTTTCACCACCGTGTGTGAAGAATACCTGGGGATGGAGCCGCACTGGGAGCTGTGGCTCCACCTGTTCAAGGCGAGCCTGTTCCATGCCTCGGCCGGGAGCGGCAGCCGCGGGGTGGTCAGGACGAGGTGCTGCAGCATCGCCCTCAAGAGGGCGGACAACTGGATCCCGGTGAAGCTTACGTCGAGCCACTCCGGATGGCACTCCGGGTGGTTCTACCTGAGAAACAACGACGACCTGCTCCCCGCCTACACCGGGAGGACGATCGACTTGAGGCCCGACCACTTGAGGTACGACGTCGAGAAGAAGAAGCAGTCGCGCCTCGGTCACCTACTCGGCGCAATCGCCCGTCTGAAGGAGGTGGGACTCACGGCGGCAATTGTTGCGTCGGCCTTCCACCAGTGGCGGGTCGTGCCGCTGATGGCTCGCCCGCGACGCCTCGACGAGATGCGCCCGGGGGCGGATCTGACGGGGTGCCGCCTCCTAGGGGACGAGCTACCCCTCGAGAGAGTGGTCCGCCAAGTACGCGCCTCCTTCACCGGCGCATTCGAGATGGGGGGCGTCGCCAGCGTCCCCATGATGCCGGACCAGGGACACGTCCAGCTGGTATGACTCCCTTTCTCTGTTAGTGTTCTCTTGTCTACCTTGTTTGCCTTCTTCGCCTTCGTTCTAACTGCCTTGTGTTCCTCAGGGGGACGTTGTCTTCCGAAAGTCGCTACCACCAGTGAAGGAGGAGCAGAGCGACTCCCAGGCGAGGCGCCTTCAGGCCTAGCAAGACAAGAAGGACAAGGCCAAAAGGACAAGGGCAAAAGGGCCCGGGAGAAGCAGGAGCGCGAACAACGCCGGGCCCGGCAGAGGCGGGCCAACATTTCCGAAGAGGAGTCGCCTTTGGAGGAGGATGAGGAGGAGTCAAGCAGCGACGCGGAGGCCGAACCACATCGAGGGCTCGAGGAAGAACGAGTGGTGCCTGAGCGGCGGGGGGCGGCCGCCGGTACCGGAGGTGGAGAAGGGTCGACGTCGAGGTTAGCCCCAACTGGTGGGATTGAGCCGCGGGACGAACGCCCCACGGCTCCTCGAGATGAAGTGCCACGGCAGACGCGCGGCCGTTCGTCCCGGTCCCCGTCGAGGGGTCGGTCGAGCACGCCCCCGGCGCCTACTCGGTCGAGAGCACGGGCGTCAGGCCCGTCGACGCAGGAGGAGGTCAGGAGGGGGGCGACCGGGGCATCGTCGGCCCCTGCCCAGGAGACAGCAACGGGAGCGGCCTCGACCCCTGCCGCGGCCAGCGCTGGCGGGAGAAGTGGCTCCCGTCACGCCCCGCAGAAGCCCCGAGTGGCTTGGGATCCACAGGTCGGACCCCTGCGACTCCGCTAGGGTGAGTCGCTTTCTGTCGGTCCGAATATTTTCCACCGATTATGACTTTATGCTTACCATCGCGTATGGGTTCCTTTTTCAGGACGAAACGCTTGGCGGAGGGCGCGACCATCACTCACGATGGCCGTCGGGGCCAGTTCCGCCACCTCGTCTCCCTCAACCCCCGCCCCGGTCAAGCCGTGGGTGGCCGAGGCATGGGAGGCGATGGAGCGTGGTCGGACGCTGGCCGCTGCGGAACGAGCTCGGGCGGAGGAGGCGGGTCGACCCATCGCACCGGTGGGGGTCCGCAGGAGTGCCGGTCGAGGCCATGCTCTCCTCCCCGTCGGAGGGGGGCGCGTCTGGGACCTTGGCAGGGATGGAGCCGGCGCCAGCGGAGGTCGCAGCGGAGGAGGTCGAGCCGACAGGTTCGACGGGTGCAGGACTAGCGTCGGAGGCGGCCGTGGCGACGGTGGTCGAGCCCCAGCCCTTCGCTGAGGTGGATGTGGTGGACGTGACCTCCACTAGCGAGGAAGAGACGTCGGCTCGCCCGGCGCCGAGGCAGTGGCCCGAGAACCTCGCATCGTGGGAGACGCGCCTGCAGCATGAGCACGGGGGTGCGGCTGCTGCCGCGCCGGAGGTGACGTCGTCGGTGGTGGCCCTTGTCGAGGAGACGTCGGTGCCGCTCCCCAAGCCTGCCGAGGAGGGGGGACGGGCCGAGGAGCTCGAGGCAGCAGAGATGACGACGATGATGGGGGAGCCCACCGCTGAAGAGGTGGCTGAGATGGTGGCGGAGCTAGTGGTCCCGGGGGAGATGGCTACGGCGACGGCCCTCCGGTCGGAATCGGAGGGGACCATCGTCGACATTGGGCAGCCGTCATCTCGATGTGATCCACCCTCTCGCTTAGTCGTCGTGGAGGGAGGGGACCGCGGTGAGCCTGCAACCTTTGGTGCTGACGTGCACTTTCTTCACCACGTAGGACTATTCCCGGAGGCGTCAATGGCGGCCCTCCAAGACCATTTTGAGGAAAGGATCGCTCGGCTCGAGGGGGCGATCAACTTCCCCAAGTTATCCGAGCGGGTGATGTCCCACGGGGGTACCCTGGAGATGGGTCGGGGCATCACGGACGCGGTGCAGAGGAGGGTCGACCGCTCCAGGGGTCTCTGGGGGCACGAGGTGCTCGAACTACCCGACCCTAGAGACCCGGGAGGCGAACTCTTCAAGCTCGACGACCAGGCCGAGCTTGGGGACTGGGAGCACATGGGAGAATTTCGGGCGTGGCTTGACCACGCGATGGGCGTGGCCTTGGGAGTCGCGTCTGAAGACTTGTGCAGGGGAATGAACGTAAGCTTCGACCTTTCCCTTTCGACTTACCTTGGTTATTTTACTGTTGTTTGTTGTTTTCTGACGACCTTCCGTTTTATCTTCGGTAGATACTGCGGGCGAGGTCGCACCAAAAGTCCCAGTTCATCCTGCGGACGCAGGAGCAGTGGCGCCAGCTCCTCGTCCTCTGCGCCTCGCTGGAGAAGGCGGAGGCCGAGGCAACTCGGGCGAAGGTCGAGGCGGCCACCGCTCGGGAGGGGGCAAAGGCCGCCTAGGATGAGGTCTCACAGGCGCAGTCGAGGGCCGAGGCCGCCCTCAAGGAGGTCGTCGAGGTCGGGAAGCAGCGGGATGCTGCTCAGGAGGCCCGACACAAGGCGGAGGAGGAGTCCACCCTGCTGAGGGAGGAGCTGGCCCGGGTGGCGGAGCGTGTCTGTCAGCTCGAGGCCGACCTGAAGCAGGCAACTGTCGACCGCACCTCCCTTGAGGGGCGGGTCTAGGAGCTTCAGGCGGACGTTGACACCGTCTCCCGCGACCGCGACACGCTTGGTGTCGCGGAGGCGAAGGCTCGAGCCCATGTCGCCACTCTGGGGGAGGTGGCAGCCAACTAGAAGAGGGTCCTCGATGGTACTGGCAAGGTCATCGAGGACCTCTGGGCTAATAACAACGACCAAGCTGCAGAGCTCGTCGACGTCCGCCACCAACTTCAGAGGGCTGAGCAGGACTACGTTGTCCTGGAGGGATACGCCAAGGGTGAGTTATTGAGCTCGCTCGGTCTCGCTCCTTCCCCTATTTTTGGTTTTGATGGAGTCTTCTATTTGTTCTGGCAAAGCTCGAAGGGGACAAGGCCCGAATCTACGAGGATCTGACCAGTCTTCAGAGCCTCCTCGGGGCGGAGACTGGCCACAACGAGAGGCTCAGGGCGCCATCTCCTCCTTCTCTGACGGTCTGGGGGTCGAGCCGGAGATGCCGGTTGCCGGGGACGTGCGCAGAGATGCCCTCTTGCGCCGGCTCCTCGCCGCGTCCGATGGAATAACGGAGAAGGTCCGGGCCACCCTTCACATAGGCGTGAAGCGGGCGCTTGCGGTCGTCCACTCGGGTTACATCTACGACCTCGACGTCATCTCCAGCGGCTTTGTCGTCGACCCGAGGCTATCGGATGAAGCGAACGTGGCGAGATGCCACGAGCTGATCGAGGCCGCAGAGGTGCCCGGAGGGGAGCTGGCAAAGTTGTTCGAGGTCGAGGTGCTTCCCCCGTCAAATGGTGAACGCGATGAGTAGCTCTAGGCCTGCGAGCCAAATCTAGACGAAAAGGTCCATGTAACAGTTTAGCTTTTGTAATGATACGATGTCGAGCCCCTGGGGGCTTCTTAATTTTAATGCATTTTGTTTGGGATGCATCTGGTTATTTTTATTTCTTGAGTTGTCTCTATTTCTCTTTGCCTGAGTCGTTGCTTGTGGACTAAGTATTCGACGCACGCTCGTATCCCTGGAGGGGGGAGCGAGTCGGGGTACCATAGCCCTGAGGCGTAGGAGAGTCCCCGGCTCGACGTCCCTCGACCCTTAGGGAGTTCGGGGCATTTTTTACTTAGCCGTGAAGCGTACTCGAGGCGAAGATCGAGAGGGAAAGCCAAGTTTCGAAATCACATTCGGGTTTTTAGAGGACTTAGGAGGGGGGCCCCCTGTCAGCCCCCGAGGGAGGCTTGACTTTGCCAGAGCAGAGTCGAGGCTACCTTAAAGTTATGAACGAATGTGAAATGTATTTCGAGAAACCCTTGTCGCATTAAAGTTCTCGAAATACATTTCACATTCGTTCATAACCCTTTGCCAAGAACTTTAATGTCATCCTTGTCGATTGATTGGTCAAATCGACTGGCACGCCCTCGACATCGAGCTTTGGGTAATAGCCCGAGGTGTTCACGGATCTGACGCTTTTTGTGTCAACACCTCTTTTGGCACGCTCGGTGGGACACGATTATATAAATATATTTATCATGACTAATCCAAGGAGTGTCATTGAAGTCTCCACAGTAGATCTGACAGGTCATCAGAAACAAGCTCTGGAGCAGGCAATGGAGGAGTACAAGCGCTCATATCTTAGATCCTTCAGCCTAAACGGGATCGGCGAAGCGCTACAGAAGCAAGATCCGCCGTCGCCGCGGCAGATCACTTTCAACGCCGATCCTGGTAAAATACAAGAAATGGTTAATTCTGCATTCAATAATGTATTAATTAGGCAATCCAATGTGCTGTCCGATGTTGTATGCAATGTCGTCAAGCAAACTTTCAAGGGGAGGGCACCATATTATGTTGGTCCAGAGTATCGTCAACTCGGATCGGCATCTGTTGCGACTCCATCGGCGGTTCCAAGGGTGTCTTCACCAAGTATGAACCAATCTGCCGATGAGATCATGCCACCGAGATCGAGCCCAGCAAGCTTTACTCAGGTGAATACAAATCTGGTGGCTTCAGCAATGTCTAGACCTGTCATCCAGGGTCAGTCAACTTCTGCCAGCTGGTGGGGATATGGTATGTCTCCGAATCCATCTACTGATTCCGGATCGGTCCAAGGTAACCATGCAGGGTGGAAGGCTCCCATGGCATCGGCAACATCCGTACAGCCGATGGTCCCAGTGATGCATTACACTACGTCTTCTCCAACGGTGCAGTTGCCGACAGGGAATCTGCAAACGGCGATACCCAAAGTACCGTACGCCCAACCATCGGCAGGTCACGTGCCGGTACAACAAAGCCCAGCTGCTGCCAGTCAGCCCATGGTGGCAATGAACTATCCGGCGCCACAAGGGCAACAGGCATCAACCGGCTATCAGCCATCGGCAACTTTTTGGCCGATGCAACAAGGTACGCCAATTGTCAATCAACCTGTATCGGAAATCACTACTCAAGTTGTGGTACCTATGAGTCCAAACAACCATCCAAGGGTGCAACAAAAGCAAGCGTCAGCCGGTTATCAGCTATCGGCAACTGCTTGGCCGATGCGACAAGACGTGCCAATAGTTAATCAGCCTACATCGGTAAATTCTTGGCCGATGCGATCAACCATGTCGAGCGTCAGTCAGCTTGCATCGGCCATAGCTGTTCAACCCACGGTGGCTACAAATCAAATCTACCATCCCAGGATACAAGGGTTGCAAGCCTCAGCTGGCTATCAGTCACCGGCAACTGCTTGGCCGATGCAACAAGGTGTGCCGATTGCCAATCAATCTGCATCGGCAATGACCGTTCAAGATGTGGTACCCACAGGTCAAGGCAATCATTCTAGGGTACAAGAACGACAGATCTCAGCTGGCGATCAATCGATGGTGAGTTCCTGGCCGATGCAAGGCGTGTTACATGCCAGTGAACCTGCATCGGCAATAGTTGCTCAGCCTATGGTACTTGCAGATCAACGCCATCATCCGAAGGTACAAGGGTTGCAAGAGTCAGCCGGTTATCAGCCATCGGTAAACCACGTACCGATGACACCTAACGCAGGTTGGATCAATCAATCATCGGTTCAGCAGCAATATGTGCAGCCTGAGCACCAAATGACACAGGTTCCACAGCATCGTCCAGCGAGTCTTCAGAATGAAGTATCGGTACATCAACCGATAAGTACTACACTGCAATACTCACAGGAAAGAGTGTACAATGAGACATCGGTACAACAACCGATAAATGCAATAAATATAACGCCACAGCACAAGCTAGCAACGGTGCAAGATTACTCATCGGCAGCAAAGCCGATGCACGGTGTTATTATGACTAGTGCTGTGCACGCGCCAATCATCCCAAGTGCTTTGATGGGTCAGCCGGCGGGCATCCAGAGTTGCTCATCGGTTGATCAGCCGATACACAATATCCAGCAGATTGGTGTTACTGATGTATCGGTTGCCCCGAGTCGCTCGCCACAAGGATATGAAGTACATCAACTAGTGGGCATCCAGAGTGGCCCATCGGTCAATCAACTGATGTACGATATTCAACAGGTTGGTACCGTCGATGAGCCGATCGTTCCGGCCTGCTTAATGCAAAGACCTAGAGAGATGCGCCAATCTACTCAGACAGTAGGCGTCCAGAATTGCTCATCGGTTAGGCAGCCGATGCATGATGTTCAACAGATTGATGCTGCTGATGTGTCAATTGCTCCGACTTGCTCACCACGGAAACATGAAGGAGCACATCCATTTGCCCCACTAGAGAACGAATCTGTGCATCGGCAAGGTTCAGATATAAAGGCGTTTTCAACCGAGAAGATAGAACGTTCAGAGCTGGACGAAGAGCCAAGCCTTGACACTGCCGAATTGGAGAAATTTTCCTTTGATATTATCGAAGCCGATCAGGATGTTGAATCATTTGAGCCCAGGGAGATTTGGGGCGTGAAGGTGCTCTTCCTTGGACAAGGGGGCTCTTAATCAGATGACGAGATGAATGTGGGCACTGTTGAATGGGTAAACAATGGGGAGCCGATGCCTCGTGCGCTCAGCCAGGATAGGGCTGGAAAGTTCACCTTCAATGTCACAAAGGCCGATGGGATATTTGACTTATTGCTGCGGGAAGGGCGAATTAAGCTAGCCCCTAATCAGGTAATTCCATCGGCCGAGGGGCTCAAGGACACCAGGTACTGCAAGTGGCACAATACAACTTCTCACAGTACCGACGACTGCAAAGTGTTTAGGCAGCAGCTGCAGTCAGAAATTAACTCTGGACGGATCCAATTTGAAAATCCTAAGGTCCAAGAACCGATGGAAATTGATCAGCGCCCGTTTCCAAATAATATGGTGGAAGCCGGTGGAAGGACTAAGGTGCTGACATCGGACGCTGCTAGAAAGAGTGCATCGGTAGATCCTGATCATCAAGTGGCTAGGCGCGATGTCGGAAAGTTTGCCGATGACAGGAAAGGCAAGAGAATTGCCGATAAAGGTGCCTGTGTCAGCAGGGCCCCTGGTGTAGTAATCGCGCACAAGCTACCAAGGCGGAACTATCGGCAATCACGAGATGAACGATATCGGCAGGAAGAAAAAGAACATTGGGAGTCGCTTCATCGGAAAAATCATTGGAACTGTCCCTTCTTCATTCAGTATTGGGAAGGAGGCATTAAGCTACCCACTACCGATGACTGTCCTGAATGCAATGGGTATCACACTACCGATCAGTCAAGTAAGCCCTGTTTGGATGATCGGGCATTTAGGTGCACCAAGCCGCTCAGAGAGAGGAGATCGGTACATGACCAACTGGGGGGCAAGCTTAATGCCCACAGCAGGCTTGGCGGGCAGGTTGATCAAGGGGAGAGCAAGGAGCAGACCAAGATAAAAACACCCGATGAAGAAGTGCTCTCCAGAAATTCAAAGATCGGAAGCAATACCAATGTAAGTAATGAAAGGCAGCACCAGCCTGTCTGGAAAACCAAACTCCCTCAGTGGTGCCCTAAGGGTTTAACAAAAACCCAGAAAAGAAGAAATCAGCGCCAACGCCGCAATGACCTGTACGATGATGCAGAACTCCCAAGGGAAAAGCAGTGGAGACCAAAGCGCAAGGATGGAGATCCATCGGCAAACAGTGATATTTTGCCGGTGGCCTAGGTCAATCGTGGACCTGTTGACTTGAAGGCTGCAATCAACAAACTGGCGGTTTCAATTGTTATACTTGGGGGCACCTACCGATGGTTTGTGTATAAGACGCCGTATTGCCGATAGGCTCGTTAACTGCCGAAAGATGGTTGTGAAAATGGCTCTGCCGTGCTTGCGATGACTAAGTGTGCGGTGCACGCGTTCTCGAGGTTACTCGGTACTCTTGGGTGGGTCTATCGGCGTTGTTCTAATCTGATCCGATGGAAGTATGGAGCCTCATTGCTGATTATTGTTACAGTATTGCTAAATGCCAGGGTCTGTTAATAAGTTGGGATTAATCAGGATTTTAGCCGGCTTGATGAGTTATGGTATCGGTGATGATTGCCGATGACTAGGTGAACGAGTTCGCCGATGGTACTCTGGCGTGGAGATTAATTTTACCAATCAGGATTGAATTCTAGGTCTGGGAGTGGTTTCCTAATCAAGTTCTTATCGGATGAGACAGTCTGCCTCCAGCAAAGCATACAGGAACTCTCGAAGGAGTTGACATATGACGTGCTCGTTTGGATGCCGAGGAAAGGGAAAATTATAATACATCGGTAAAAAACGTGTAAACGTTATATTACAAGGCCCAGAATTAAGTATCGGAGTTACATTTTCGCCGATATGATAAATAAATTACAGTAGGGAATGAATGACCG
The DNA here is from genome assembly GCA_022036555.1 of Microstegium vimineum. Taxonomy (NCBI): domain Eukaryota; kingdom Viridiplantae; phylum Streptophyta; class Magnoliopsida; order Poales; family Poaceae; genus Microstegium; species Microstegium vimineum. The sequence goes on along the minus strand of CM039138.1, from coordinate 19,918,642 downwards.
ATATCGCACGCAGGCGAATCTGTTCTATCTCGTTCATCTCCTTGGCGTCGGCATCGGCAGAGCCCTCGACCGGCTTGATCTTCTTCTTCCACGAGATGGCTTGCCGGGCGTTCTGGTCCCTCTCTTGCCGCAGAACCCTGATGGCATCGGATAATTGGGTTCTCTGCTGGTTGGCTGCGGTCAGGTCCCCTTCAACCTTTTGTAACTCGGCCAACAGCTCTTCTTTCTTGGCCGATAGCCGAGTGATTTCTTGATTAAGGCTGTTGATGGAGGCTTCTGCCTGGCCGATGCCCTTGTGCTTTTCATCGGCAATATTCTTGAACTTAAGCTTCTCTTCCTCGCTGTTAGATTGAGCGGCCCTATCGGCAATGCGACGGGAAAGCCGCTGGTATTGAATTTGCTTGATGTCGAGGAAGGTTGCCTGCAGAAGGGTTTCTGCCATATCGGCAGGGAGATGACCTCGGATGTCTTTGAAAGCAATCTTTGCTGCCGATGAGTCTTGAATGAGCTGGGATGTGTCTTGTAGCAGCAAGGAAAGCAGTGCCTCAAGCTTGGTCTTGATCTCTGCCGATAGAGCTGGGACAGAGCTCTCTTCCTCCTCGTCATCGGGTATGTCAACCGAGAAGGAAAAACGGCTGTCTCCTTGGAGGGGGCCTTGGCGTCTATCTTCATCCTGCGGGTTGAAGCTGAAGGAGAAAAGACTATCTGGAGAATCTTGGGCCTGAACACAGAGGAGTTAAAATATGCCGATCGGAAGATTATATTGGAATTTTCAAGTGATTAACTTACCATCTTGAAGTGGATTTCTTGCCCAGGACTTGGTATATTAGATGCTCCAGCCTCGTCTTGGACATCGGCGGCGGTTGCCGATGACTGAGCTTCCGCCAGAGGAGCAGTTGACGCCGTTGGTGATGGTGGTGTTGTCGTTGGCGTTGCTTCCGGCGTGATACTTGGTTGTGGCAGTGATGCCACTCTTTCATCAGGATCTTCGGTTGGTACCGATGCCGATGTTGCCTTTGCCGCTACGACGGGCGGAGCTGTCTCATCAGCAAGTTCGGCTGACGGTCCCGATACTGGTGTTGCTTTGGCTGCTGCAGTGGGTGTAGTTGCCTCATCAGGGACATCGGCTGATGGTGCCGATGCCGATGCCGCCTCCGCCATTAAGGGTGTTTCTTCATTGGGAGCTTCGGCTGACGGTGCCAGTGCCGATACCGCCTCCGCTTCTGCAGCGGATGGAACTGCCTCCTGACCGAAGACGTCGTCCATCGGCTGATCTGGGATAGGAGCCGTTGGAGTTTCTGCCGATGATGCACCGACAGTTGGTGGTGCGACTTGTGCCGATGACGAAGATTGGCTAGCCAGCCTCAAACGCCTCCTCTTCCTTGGCGTGGCAGCAGAAGAAGATCCAGCCCGTTTCGACGAGGACTGGGGGGCATCGGCAGCCGAACTTGGAGGTGCTTGTTTGCTTGGGGCAGTTGCCGATGACCTCATAGCCTGAAAATATTCAATGCAAATTATACGAAGTAAATGTTGCCGATTAAACAGTATATAATCGGTATGAGTGAAGATGAGTTTACTGCAAACACCCGCATCAGGGCAACAGCAGCGGCCGATGTAGCCTTGGCTTTTGCAGGTGTCGGTGTAGGTACCTGTCGAGGGATGAAGGCAGCTAACGAGGGAGCTTTATTGCCGATGAGTGATACAGGACTCATCATTCGAAGCTTGAAGGGCTTGCCGCTCTTGCTCATCGGAGGAATCGGGTAATCAACCTGTCAAACGCAAGGAAGTTAAATACCGATGGTGAAGGTAAAAGTGAGGAATGCATCGGAATGAGGACTTACTGCGTCGTCGGGGATAATATGATCGGCATCGATCATGTGCTGATAGTAGTGCGACGATTTGGCGAATAGTTGACACCTCCATTCTTGCCACCAAGACTTGTACATATCTGTAATAAAGGAAGTTGGTGACCAAGAGGACAATTCAAGATCTGATACATTGGCATCGGTAGGAAGGTTGACAACCTTATTCCAGTCTAGAGCACTGGAAAATGTCTGCTTGGGCTAGACTACCTTGGAATAACAAAGCTTGATCGGCAGTTGGCCAAATGCCAGTTGTCTTGCCGCTACCGATGGGTAGTAAAACTCAAATGATGGAGGGGCGTTCTTTCCCGATCCAAAGATGTTCACTGGGATAGCTCGAGGAGTGATGCTGGCCTTCATCATTATCTGGTTTTCAGGTACATTCCCATCGGTAAGATTAAATAGCAATGGGAACTGGTTATCTACATCGGGATATGGCCACCAGAGCCGTTCTGTGGCAGGAATTCCATTGTAAAACTTCTGAAAAAATAGACCGAATTGCTCCGCATCGGCATCGGTCCCTGGCAGTACTATAGTGGCCTCTCCAAAGTTGAGTGGAGGGCGAGTTGCCGATTCATCCTCCCCACATTGGTGGTCTTCTGGTATGTCTCTCGGGAAACGTTGCCCAAACAAGTCAAGCCGAACCACTTTCTGCATATGTGCGTTCAGCCACATGTTCACGAACCACCAGGGGCCTCCAAGGTTGCCGATGTGCTCACCTAACAGTAACTTCTGGGATACTTGATGGAGAAGACGATATACCGATCCTAGAAGATATCTGCCCAGGGGAAGTCTTGTCCCATCGGCAAGCAGCTCAGCTGCTGGAAGATACATGGTCGTAGGTCCAACTGCCTTACCGCAAAAGATGAATTTATCCAGCCACATGTTTAGAAAGGTAGCATGCTCTCTCTGGTTTACCAATCCCGTTTTCTGGTATTCCTGAATGTAACCCGTCCAACCGCCGATGTTCCGAGTATTTACTCTGTGCTTAGCTTTCCTATTGAATAAGGAGAAGGTGTCGGCAGAGGAGATGTCTAGGCTAGTCAGCATGTGGACATCGACAAGAGTGGGGGTAGCTGGTCCATGTTGGAATAAGAAAGCATTCAAGGTGTCTGACCAAAAGTAAGAAGCAGCTATCAACATGTTCTCATTCTTCTCTATATCGGCAATGGAAAGCCTGATACATTGGTCCAAGCTGCGCTCTTGCCAGTAGACTTGTTGCGCCCTGGCAACCCTGAGATACCAATTTTTCCACCCTTTAGTGGGCTTGGGCCATGATCGGAAAACATCCTTCCACAGTCCTAAACCGAAACATTCAGATCTGAAGGGGATTCGGTTGGTTTCTGCGTTGATTATGTAACTGGGATCCAGATTGCCCATGGGGCCTAAACAACTAAAGGTGGAACTAGTAAGTGGAATCACTACTTTGTTGTACAGCTCCTAGAGTTCGAAAGAAAGAAGAGGAAAAAATCAGAAAAGGAACGGGGATAAATCCAGATTTGTGCGAGAAAAGTACCAGCAGAAGGTTGGATTGGGAAGGAAATAGGTCTCACCTTGGGGATGTCAACTTGGATTGCCATCGGAGTTGAGGGAGTGCTTGCAGTTCGTCCTTGGATTGCGGGAGAGTACTGTTGCTCGAGTTCGTGTTCTTCAGAGCAGCTGGAGGTTGAAGACGACGACAGGAAGGTGAAAGTGAAAGTGGACTCAAGGTGAAAAGTAGTGTGGACCCTGGTAACTTTTATAAGCCTGCTCAGGGGCATTTTGGGGTTCTGTTTCACATTGTGCAGGAATGTGGAGAAGCCCGCGGTAGATACGCGCGGTGATCGAGGTGGTTTGCAACTGTTTGTGTTACAATCGAGGGATTTTATTATTAAATTGTAGTTCCACACGCGGGGATCGAGGAAGTCGTACGTCTGTCTCGGAGGTAACGGCTATGGCAACGGCTACAGTGGAGAGAATTTCGGCACGTAAAGTATTATACGCTCCGAAACTGGGGGGCATGTGTTGACACCGTTTTTCGACACGTGTCAAATGGGTCAAGGCTTGACTGGTCAGTAGCCGTTCTCCATTGGTATCGGGAGAATTTTTTAGCCGATGTTGCCGATGAGAAAGTGCTGCGGGAAGACCAAGTGCATTGCCGATGGAAGCTGATGAGCTTTGCCGACAAGTTAATTGGTGAAGTCTTGCTGAAACTGATTGCCGATGAAAAGTCATCGCCGATGGCTTGCCGATTGCCGATGGAGGATGGTTGCCGATTGCCGATAAGGGCTCATTGCCGATTGCCGACAAAGAGATGCTGCCGATTGCCGATCGGGAAAGTATTGCCGATGCCGATGGGCGTGACTTAGCACTTGGCGGCAGCGGAGGATTACAAGTGGCAAAGAAGGAAGGTGCGGATTGAAGGGGTCTGCCGATGGAAAGTTTCCATCGAAAGGAAGTGTAAAGAAACTGGTGTCTTGTACCAGTATTATTATAGTAGTTTGAGTCCGACTCTTGCATGGGTCGTTTATTTTCCTTTAAAATAGGTGTGATTGTTTAGGAAATAAATATTGTTATCCGGCTCCTACGCGAGTCAGTTTCCTTTAAAGTAGGAGTTTGTTTTAGGAAGGATACGTGTCGTGTCTTTGTACAACTCTCCATGCGGGAGTATAAATATGTGCCCAAGGGCTATGGAATAAACAATAAATCCAATTCAAAACAAACCAATTCTACTTTTATCTTACTTTTATCGCAATTTACCCTTTTTATGCATTAGTTATAGCTTTCAACGAGTCCTTTCAAGCTTTCGACGGGCTGCATCACCTTGATCTCCGTCAGATTCTTGCTAGTTCCGCGTAGGAGTACCTCTAGGCTTTGGCAATCCGGGAGCATCGCTGTTTGCCTCGTCTAGCTCTGCTCTAGTTACCCCTGATCAATCTGAGCCCTAACGTCCGGGCACATCGCTGCCGTCTCGTTCAGTTTGTTCTAGTTATCATCCTTGTCGATTGATTGGTCAAATCGACTGGCACGCCCTCGACATTGAGCTTTGGGTAATAGCCCGAGGTGTTCACGGATCTGACGCTTTTTGTGTCAACAGACCCATCTCTTGCCATGTTTGTTCAGTCGATCGAAGATCCTTGGCTTGAGGCCCTGCAAAACCATACCATTGGCGCGCTCGACCTTGCCGTTAGTTCGAGGGTGGGCGACTGCAAACCAATTCACCCTGATGTGGTGGTGGTCACAGAAGTCCAGGAACTTTTGGTCGGTGAACTACGTGCTGTCTTCGGTGATGATGACGTTGGGGACCCCGAAGTGGTGGATGATGTCGGTGAAGAATAGCACGGCTTGTCGAGACTGAATGTTGGCGATGGGTCGAGCCTCGATCCAATTTGAGAACTTGTCTACAGCTACATGGAGGTGGGTGTGGCCACCTTTGGTTCTCTTCAGGGGCCCAACCATGTTGAGCCCCCATACTGCGAATGGCCAAGTTATGGGTATCATCTGAAGAGCTTCGGTGGGTAGGTGGGTCTGCCTGGCGTAGAATTGGCATCCCTTGCAAGATCGAACGAGTTTGGTAGCGTCGGCGATGTCTGTCGGCCAGTAGAAGCCTTGTCGAAAGGCGCTTCCTACCAGCGTTGTTGGCGCCGCGTGGTGGCCGCGAGCCCCTGAGTGTACGTCCTTCAGCAGTGCCCTCCCCTCCTCGAGGGTGAGGCAGCGTTGAAGTACACCGGTAGGGCTGCGTCGATACAGCTCGCGGCCATCCCCATACAAGACGTAGGTTTTGGCGCATCGGGCTATGCGTCGGGCTTCGGTGCGGTCCTCTGGGAGCTCACCCCGTATCAAATACTCGAGGTAGGGTGTGCGCCAGTCTGTCGAGGGGGGGTGGTGTTGCGGCTGTTCCGTCGATCTCCATGACTTCTTCCCCGTTCGAGGGGGATCGGTCGAAGGGGGTGGATCGACCCCTTGCTCGAGGGCAGGAGCCCCTGAGCCTAGGTCGATGGACGGCTCATGAAGGTCCCTCAAGAAGACGTCGGGAGGAATCGTATGATGGAATACGAGGTTGCTACGCTAGCCGAAAAACAAAACTTTTCGACCTCATAAACCAGGATCTACTGCTAGTTACAGGTTACGGGATTACCACTAGACGCGCAGGTGCAGCGGAAGACGACTTGATGTAGTCGTGCACGTCGCAGCAGGCAGTGCAGTTGCGTGGTCATCCGTCTCAACGTCCCCTTCGCGCGGTTCATCCTTGTGCTCCAGATGCAGCACCTCCGAGGAATCCCACACGTGCAGGGAGGAAGCGTTGCGCCTCCGGACTGCTAGGTCCGCGAGGAGCAAAAGGCGTGAGCATGGGGAGGCGACGGCGGCTGCCAAAAGGCGTGGATCGATATCGCCCCGCGCCCACCCCTTGCTTATATAGGCGTCCTGACGAGCTCCCACGATGGAGGCCCATTAGTAACCCTAAACCTAGTCTAATTCGGGTCCAACCCGAATTAGGCTTCCAGCCCTTTAAGCGTGCGACCCTATGGGCTCACGCATACATAGACTTGGCCCAAGTACTTTTACTCGACCAATAGTTGATAGCGGCCTCTAGCAAGGCGTGTTAACTCCTATGCATACGCTATGATCATATCAGACGAACCACTATGACCATGTACAAGTTATTCCCTTCGCCACTCGATATATGGTTCAACTCGTGGGTTAACACTTAACCCAAGCATGGCCATGCATTTGTTGATCCAATCACATGAGTGATCCAGTGATATCTCTCTCACGAAGAGAGGGGCAAATTCCATCTTGATTGTCTATGTCTCATAGCATGTTTCCCGACCACCCAAGGACCACCTTTATAACTACCCAATAACGGAGTAGCGTTTGATAGTCTCTAAGTAGATCGTTTCACATCTTGAGTACATACCACAATCTCAGGTCTAAGGACATAACGTACATGACATGAATAGAGACTTTCTCTTGTTGGGTCAGTCCAGCCTACATGTCTCACATGTGCCCACATTATTAGTTTGACATCTCCATGTCTATGACTTGTGAAACATAGCCATCAACTAATACATGTGCTGGTCTAATATTCAAGTGTGGTCTTACAAGAATGCCGACCAGGGACAACTTTTAGAATAACCATTCAAGTAATTGAGTTGCACAAAGAATTCACATAATCGTCAATCAATACTCGTTGTCTATAATGGATATTCAAAGAACACTTTATTAATCATGGATACAATCGGAATATAATCATCTACATGATTAGCTCTAGGGCATATTCCTAACACCGTACCTCGAGTAGATGCGGTTTTGGCAAGCTCGTCAGCAGCTTCGTTGTATCGGCGGGCGATGTGGTTGAGCTCGAGGCCGTAGAATTTGTCCTTGAGCTTTCGGACTTCCTTGCAGTAGGCTTCCATCTTGGGGTCGTGGCAGCTCGAGGCCTTCATCACCTGGTCGATCACAAGCTATGAGTCCCTCGAACGTCGAGGCGTCGAACCCCGAGCTCGATGGCGATGCGCAGACCGTTGACAAGGGCTTCGTACTCGGCTACGTTGTTGGAAGCAGGGAAGTGGAAGCGGATGAAATAGCGCATGTGGACCCCTGAGGGCGATATGAAAAGTAACCCGGCGCCTGCCCCCGTATTCATCAACGATCCGTCGAAGTACATGGTCCAGAGCTCGGTCTGAACTTGTGCCGGGGGTAGTTGAGTATCGGTCCATTCTGCAATGAAGTCTGCCAATACCTCAGACTTGATGGCCTTCCGAGGGGCGTAGGAGAGAGTTTCCCCCATGAGCTCGACCGCCCACTTTGCGATTCTCCCGGACGCCTCCCGGTTCTGGATTATCTCCCCAAGGGGGAAAGACGAGACCACGGTAACCGGGTGGCCCAGGAAGTAGTGTTTGAGCTTGCGCCGGGTGAGGACGATGGCGTACAACAACTTCTAAACGTGGGGGTATCTCATCTTAGTCTCGGAGAGCACCTCGCTTATGAAGTACACGGGCCTCTGCACCAGCAGGGTGCGTCCCTCTTCTGCCCTCTCGACTACTACGACAGCGCTGACTACCTGGGTAGTTGCTGTGACATAGAGCAAGAGGGGCTCGGCTAGGCTCGGGGGTACCAAGACAGGTGGTGAGGTGAGTAAGGCTTTGAGCTTGGAGAGCGATTCCTCGGCCTCGACGGTCCACGCGAAGTGTTCCGTTTTCTTCAGGAGGTGGTAAAGGGTAGTGCCTTCTCTCCGAGCCTTGAGATGAACCGGATGAGGGCGGCGAGGCACCCCGTGCCCCTTTGCACGCCTTTAAGGTTTTTGATCGGGCCCATCCTTGTGATTGCAGTTACCTTCTTGGGGTTGGCCTCGATCCCGCACCGGGAAACTATGTACCCCAGGAGCATGCCTCGAGGGACCCCGAAGACACACTTCTTAGGGTTTAGTTTTATGTGATTTGCCCTGAGGCACCCAAACGCGATCTCAAGGTCCCCGACCAGGTTTTCGACTATTTTGGATTTGACCACGATGTCATCGACGTAGGCCTCGACGGTCGGCCCTATGTGTTTCCCAAAGACATGGACCATGCGTCGCTGATATGTGGTCCCGGCGTTTCGCAAACCGAAGGGCATAGTGAGGTAGCAAAACATGCCAAAGGGGGTGATGAAGGAAGTCGCGAGCTGATCGGACTCCTTCATCTTTATTTGGTGATAGCCAGAATACGCATCAAGGAAGCAGAGAGTTTCACATCCCGCAGTGGAATATATTATTTGATCGATACGTGGTAATGGAAAAGGGACCTTGGGACATGCTTTATTTAAACTAGTGTAGTCTACGCACATCCTATTCTTTCCATTCTTTTTCTTGTCAAGTACGGGATTTGCTAACCACTCGGGATGATGTACCTCCTTGATGAATCTGGCCTTCAAAAGCTTGTCGACCTCCTCCCCGATGATTCTCGCTTCTCCTCGTCAAAGCGGCGCAGCCGTTGCTTCACCGGTTTGGATCCCGCTCGGATGTCCAAGGAGTGCTCGGCGACCTCCCTCGGAATGCCCGGCATATCCGAGGGACTCCATGTAAACACGTCAGCATTCGCATGGAGAAAGTCGACGAGCACGGCTTCCTATTTAGGCTCGAGGGTGGCGCTGATCGTCAGCGCCTTCCCATCCGCGTGGCCGGGGTCGAGCGGGACGGTCTTGGTGTCCTCTGTAGGCCTGAAGTTGCTGGTGTGTCGCTTGGGGTCGGGGATCTCCTTGGGGAAGTCGTCGAGGGCCGCGAGGACGGCCGACTCCTCGACCGCTTCGGCGTTTTCCATGAACTCGACGTCGCAGTCATATGCATGCTCGTAGGAGGTGCTGATGGTGATGACCCCCATGGGCCCTGGCATCTTCAGCTTGAGGTAGGCGTAGTTCGGGATCGCCATGAACTTGGCGTACCCTGGTCGACCGATGATGGCGTGGTAGATGTCTTGGAACGCGACAACCTCGAAGGTCAGATCCTCCTTTCGGAAGTTCGAGGGGGTACCGAAGTAGACGGGTCGCTTGATGCGGCCGATCGGGAGTGCCTTCTTTTCTGGAACGACCCCATGGAATCCTCCCGCGTTGGGCAGGAGCGCGGTCCTCGGGATCCCCAGGAGGTCGAGGGTCGCGACGTAGATGATGTTGAGGCTGCTTCCCCCATCCATGAGTACCTTGGTGAGGTGGGTGTTGAGTATGATCGGGTCGACGACGAGCGGGTAGACCCCTACGTTGGGGACGTGCTCGGGGTGGTCGTCCTGGTCGAAGGTGATCGGCATGTGGGACCAGTCGAGGTATCGAGGAGCCTGGGCTCGAACGGAGAAGACCTCTCAACGCTCCCTCTTACGCTGACGTGTACTGAGTCGAGTCGAGGGTCCCTCGAACGGAGAAGACCTCTCAACGCTTCCTCGCTCGTTGGCGGTCTTGGGGGTATTCCGCCCCAGTTCCCGCACCAGCTCCTTGCAGGTTGTCCCGGCGACGAATGCCGCGATTACGTCATGGTCGGAGATGTGGGTTAGCTTAGTACGTTGCTTGGAGAACCGTCGGGTGAAGTCACTGAGGGTTTCCCCTGGCTTCTGGTTGCAGCTGCGGAGGTCCCAGGAGTTTCCCGGCCACACGTAGGTGCCCTTGAAGTTCCCCTCGAAGATCCTGACCAGGTCTGGCCAGCCATGGATCAAGTCCGGGGGAGCTCCTCGAGCCACCTTCGAGCGGTATCAGAGAGGAAAAGCGAGAGCTGCCGAATGATGACATGGTCGTGGTCGGCTCCTCCTAGCTGACATGCCAGCCTGAAATCAGCAAGCCAGAGCTCCGGCTTGATTTTGCCGTTGTACTTGACCAGGCTGGTGGGTGGACGGAAACGAACGGGCAAGGCAGTTTGCCGGATTGCCTTGCTGAAGACTCGTGGCCCTGGTGGTTCCGGGGATCGACGTCGATCCTCGTCGCTGTCGTAGCACCCACCTCGATGAGCGCTGTAACCTCGAGCCTCAGCGTCGCCGTGTCGGCGTCGTTTGTTCTCCCACGGTGGTCTATCGTCGAAGATGCGGTCTCGAACTGGTCGTCGCTCTACTCCGCCTTGGGGCGCTTTGTCTTGGTGGACGGATACCTCTCGAATTTGTCGAGGGGGTACGTCCTGATGCTCGGAGGCAGCTCCTCGGCGCCTCGAGGCCGAGCTCTCGGCCTACTGCACGACCGCGATTTGGAGAAGCCCCTGGATTTCGTCCCTGATGCGTCGCGCTTGGGTTGTCGATGGCGCCGACATGTCACGAAGCAGCATTGTGGCCGCTACGACATTTTGGTTGGTACGGTTGTAGACGCGGCGCTCGTTTGCCCCCTCCTCGACGATCTATCGATGGACTTCCCGGGCCCGCTCGCGAGCTCCTCCACCCTGTGGGCGCCCGCGATCTCGCTCGAGGGCGTGCTCGAGCTGCTGAAGGCGTAGGCTTTCTTCCTCGAGCCTGGAGAGCAGCTCTTGGACTGGCGCGATCTGGATGTCCTCAGGTGGATCGGCTTTGTCAGGACTCGGGGGGGTCGACATTTCACGCTGGTGTAGCGTTGCCCCCTCCTCCTTCATCCGTGGCCGCGGCGTCGTTGACGTCGTCCTGGGAACCAACCTGACCGTCGAGGTGGAAGCATTCCCGAGTGGGATCGTGATCCTCATCAGGGGAGTCCGAGTCGGGGTAGCCATGGTAGAAGTTGGGGAAAGATCCCCTGCGCTCCTCCTCCAGCCGTCGCCGTAACGTGCCCCAGGTGTGACAACCCGGGATCGGGGCTCGTCGTGGCTCCGGGCGCTCGTCCAGCGGAGAGGTGGTGACGAGGTTGATCGTCCCACGTAGCAGGTTCCCTGGAGACCCGCAACGTGTCTGCATCTGCGAGCCTACAAAAGCAGAACAGAGTCTGGCATTGTTGTAGAGCCCGTGTGGAAACAGGTTATGCGGTGATGGTGCGGCCGAGTGTGTCGAAGAAGCCACGGGGACCCTCTGAGATGACGGTATGGCAGAGCCAAAGTCAGGCTCAGAGAGGTACCCACACCCGACCCGCAAGCATGGGTCAAATAGGCTCCCGAAGGGAGGAACTGTGTCGCTAGCTGAGGCCGGGAGACGGCCTCCGGCGTCCCAGGATCCGCACGGTGAAGAGTTTGGCGTTGTCGTTCACGCCTCCCCCTGGTCGTAGGCGAGAGGTGTGAGTAGTGGGACCGTCGTCTGGTCCTCCTTAGCCCCGGGGTTCCGGAGCTGCTGCTGTCCGTACCACTACTGGTGAGTAGGATCATGTCGTGGCCCTGGCCCAAGGACATGAACTCTAGACTCCCGAACCAGATAGTGGTGGCGAATGGAAGTGATGGTGTCGTGAAATCCATCTGGGAGAGTAGTTCGGAGTTGATCGACACGCAAAGTCCCCTACCTGGCGCGCCAACTGTCGGTGTTATGACCCAGGGGGTCAAGACCACCGGCTAGTAAATTTGTATATTGCGTGCTCCCTCTCCCAGACGTGATGCAAGAAGAACACAAGATTTATCCTGGTTCGGGCATAAGAGGCCTTACGTCCAGCGGGGGAGGATGGATCGTATTATCTTGCACCGAAGTGCTCGTACAGGGGGGTACAAGATGGTTTACACGGGAGTGCTCAGGATGAGCTGAGGCGTAGGACTTGCGGGGCTATCCTAGGTGATCGGGTGGTGGACTGCTTGATATGTTGTTCAAGCAGTCGGGTGTGATGCTGACACGAGTGTGACTTTTGAATCTCGGGTGCCCCCTTTTTTCGCTTCTATCCCAGCGTCCCCTTTTATAGACCAAGGGGAGGCCTGAGAGTACAGATACCCCAGACTGTAGAGGCATGGGAGAGATGTTCGCGGTGCCATGCTTGCGATGAGACATCGATCACTGTGGTGGCGTGGCCTCCCCGTCCTTCCGGTGTTCAGGGCGCGGTGATGGCTGACTGGGCATCGCCGCACAGCATGGCGCAGCAGGGTTGACCTTCGGAAGAGGGGTGTGAGTCCCACAGCTAAAGCGGGACGGGGCGGATTGGACAGGTCCCATACCGGAGTGGTTGGAGGCAGGGGTCGAGCCCCCTGGTCGAGGGGGGGGTCGAGACCAGTGTGGTCCTGTCGTATCCCTGAAGGCACAGTCAAGGGTTGTCCTGTTCATGGCTCGAGGAGGTGCCTCTAGAGTCCGTACTTGCGACGTGGCTATAGCGGTAGCACAGTTGACGGAGGTCCAGGGCATGGGCGGTGAGTTGATGGATTTGACTGCAGTCGTGGGCGCCCATGGCGTTAGGCGGGGCAGGTAAGCGCATCGGATCCCCTTTACCCCGTACCGGGAGCAGGTGAGCTGATCGAGCTTCCCGCCCGGAGGTCGTTCGTTCGACCCCTTGTCCGTCAGTCGGGGTCGAGGCGGAGGCGGAGGGGTCGTTCGATCGACCCCTGTCCGTCAGTCGAGGTCGAGGCGGAGGCGGAGGGGTCGTTCGTTCGACCCCTGTCCATCTATTTTTCTAGAAATGGGCCGACCCACGAATGGTTGTTGTTGCAAGTGCGGGGGGCCTTCGTGCGATGGGCCTTTCTTCATGAACCCGAGCGGCTGATCGGATCCTATCTTAAAAATGGTTGCTATGTTGAGCGTTAGTTTATCGAAGGGTTTAGGCTACCCCTTACCTTTGTACCCGACAATATGCTTACTGGCCTTGACATCTTCACTGCCGATCCTTCCAATCTCTTCCGCAGAAAGCCTGATCATCGGGTAACCACCCGTAACATTGGCGGTTGGACTGGATACATCTAAGAAAACCAGAAGACTGGATCGGTAGGCCAGAGAGAACATGCCATTTTCCTGAATATGTGGCTAGAAAAATTCATCTTCTGCGGCAGAACAGTTGGACCTACCACTAAATACCCCCCCTTAGCAGAGCTCTTAGCCGATGGATCAAGACTTCCCCTTGGCCGATACCTCCTTGGCTCAATCTACCACCTCCTTCACTAGGTATCAAGGAAGCTATTGTTAGGTGAACCCATCGGCAACCTTGGAGGTCCTTGGTGGTTTATCAACATGTGGCTGAATGCCCATATGCATAAGATCCTCCAGTTTGACTTATTCAGCCAACAATTCCCAAGAGACATATCGGAAGAATATGAGTTTGATGATGATGAATCGGCAACCCATCTCCCACTCAACTTCGGGGAGGTTGTGATAGTGCTGCCAGGGACCGATGCCAACGTAGGTCAATTTGGCATGTTCTTCCAAAGATTCTACTACGGGATCCCGGTTGTAGAACGGGTTTGGTGGCCCTATATTGACGAACATAACCGATTTCCACTCTCCTTCAACCTCACCGATGGAAATATCCCAGAGAATGAAATAATCATGAAGGCCACCATCATCCCCCAGGCCATTCCAGCCAACATTTTTGGAACCGGGAAGAACTCTCCTGCATCTTATGAGTTTTACTATCCCTCGACAGCAGCCAGACAATTAGCATTCGGCCAATTGCCGATCAAATTCAGCTACGCTAATGTAATCAAACCAAGAGAAGTCATTTCCAGTGTCATGGACTGGAATAGGATCGTCAATCTCTCTCCCCATGCCGATACATCAAACATTGATTTATCTTCTTGGGCACCAACATCTTTCATCACGGAGTCATACAAATCCTGGTGGCAAGAATGGAAAAATCAATTATTCCCCAAGTCGTCGCATTACTATCGGCATTTGATCGACGCCGACCACATCATTCCCGATGATGCAGTAAGTTCTTCATTCTAATGCGTTTCTTACTATTTACTTCTACTATTGGCATCTGACCCTCTTTTACTAACAGGTTGACGATCCAATCTCTCGAACAAGCAAGAGCGGCAAGCACTTCAATCTTCGAATGATGAACCCCATATCAATCATCGGCAACAAGGCTCCTACATTGGCTGCTTTCACCCCTCAAAGGGTACCCAAGGTCACCCTCAAGCCCAGGCCAACACCAGCTAGGACCACCGCTACTCCATCGGCCGCTGCCGCCATCTTGGCGCAAGCTTTCGCAGTAAGTCCTTCTCGCATTTATATCGATCACAAACTCTCATCGGCAACATTCACTTTATGTAACATGCACCAAATATCTTTTACATGCAACGAGCTCATCGGCAGCTGCTCCAAATATACAAGCTTCTCCGATTCGTGCTACTGATGCCCCCCAAGTTTCGCAACCGAAACGCACCGGTTCACCAAGTGTTGTCCCCAAGAAGAAAAAGAAGCGCTTGAAACTGGCTACTCCTGTGTCACCCGTCCATGTTGATACTCCAACACCAGAATCAACATCGACGACTACCCCTGATCAACCATCGGCTGAGACTCCCGACCAGGGAACAATGCCATCACCACATAAGTTAAGTGAAACAATAGGAACAACATCGGCATCAGTACCCATATCAGCGCCAGATGAAACTCTTGACCAAGGGACGATACCACTATTGCAAGAGCCGGCTGCACCATTGATTCCATCAACTTCTGCACTAGTTTCTGCTCCCCAACCGGCTCCATCAACTTCCGCCGATACCCCACTGCAAGAGACAACCCCTGCTCCTGATACGGCATCAGTTGGAATCCCAGCTCAAGAGGCGGAACCGGTGTCACATGAACCAGCTACCATGGCAACAGACACGTCATCGGTTCTAGCACTAGCTACTACTATGGAAGAGGGTACACCGGCAACTACTATCGATGGAGATGGTGCTGCACAAGCTACTTCGCCGAACCAGATGCGAGAGATCCATATGAAGATGGTAAGCCACTTAACTTATAATACAAATTTGGGATCGTCACACCCTAATCCTTTTCTTTTCAGGCTCAAGACTCTCTGAACAGTCCGTTCTCCTTCGCCATCGACATCCCAGAAGATGGTGAAGAAGAGATTTCCACTCAAGCCTCAATCACGGTATCGGCAGAATTGAAGGCCAAACTTGAAGCATTGCTCCTTCTACTGGAACAAGATACTTTGCAATTAGTCCAAGATTCCAGCGCAGCAAAAACAACCTTCAAGGAAATCCAAGACCAACTGCCTGCCGATATTGAAGAGACACTCTTCCAAGCGGCATTCCTCGAGAGTCAGCAGCTCCAATACCGAAGGGCTTCATGTCGCATTGCCGAAAGAGCTGCTCAGGCGGGATTTGAAGAAGAAATACTCAAGTTCAAACAAGTCGCTGATGAAAAGCACAAGGACATCGGTCGTCTAGAAGCTTCTAGCATTGACCTTGAACAAGAAATTTCCCGTCTATCGGCAAAGGAGAATCTATTGGTAGAGCTGAAACAAGTTGATGAAGCTTCAAGTTCAGCTAACCAGAAGAAAACTCAACTTCTTGACGCCACCAAGATCTTGCAATAAGAGAGAGATGCTGCCACTCGCGAGGCTCTGACGTTGAGGAAGAAAGTCAAACCAATAGAAGGTACTGCCGATGACGACGCCAAGGAACTGGAGGAAGTGGACTAGATTCGCCTGCGTGCGATATCATCCATCCAATCCTTGTTGTAATCTATTGTAACCCGTCATGTAGGCAATTTGCAAACCTTGACATTTGATTTTGCATGTAATATAACGTTAACACGCCTTCTGCCGATATTCTGTATGATTGTTATCTTATCGGCACTTATACTTTGTGTTGTTTCATGTGTCTACCCAGATACTAGGATAATACTTCTTTAAATATTTACCGTTGATTGCTCTAGGAAACTCAACCCCTTTGAGGGTCTCCAAAAGATAGGCATTACCAGGAGCTGACCGATTTATTCGAAACGGACCCTCCCAATTAGGAGACCATTTTCCAAACTTAGAACTCTTAGTCCCAATCGGCAAAATCAGTTTCCACACCAGATCACCATCGGCAAATTCTTTCAACTTTACTTTCTTGTCATACCACCTAGCGACCCTCTTCTTGTTTTCTTCAATGCTGATCAAAGCCCTTAACCGATGACTCGCTAGATCTTCTAACTCATCCTTCATAAGAGTACCATAATCATCGGTTGTCAATTAGTCCTGAGAAGATAATCGCCTAGAACCAGTTTTAATTTCCCAAGGCAAGACAACATCATGCCCATAGACCAATTGATATGGTGAAACCTTAGTTGCACCATGACAAGCCATCTGATATGACCACAAAGCTTCATTCAACACTATATGCCACCTCCTAGGGTTTTCTTCAATCTTGCGCTTGATAAGCTTGATAATTCCCTTATTAGTTTCCTCGGCCTGACCATTAGCTTGAGCATAATAAGGAGAAGAGTTTAAAACTTTGAACCCCATACCGATCGCAAAATCCTCAAACTCTCCCGACGTAAACATGGTTCCTTGATCAGTTGTAATAGTTTGAGGAATACCAAATCGGTGAATGATATGCTCTTTTACAAAATTTATCATATTCGCCGACGTAACTATCTTCAAAGGAATTGCTTCAACCCACTTTGTAAAGTAATCGGTAGCGACAAGTATAAACTTATGCCCCTTGCTTGACGGCGGATAAATCTGACCGATGAGATCAATAGCCCATCCCCTAAACGGCCAAGGCTTGATTATAGGATTCATTGCCGATGCAGGTACCCTCTGAACATTACCGAATTTCTGACAATCTTGGCATCCCTTGAAGTATTTGAAGCAATCCTCAAGAATTGTCGGCCAGTAATACCCATTCCGTCTAATCATCCACTTCATCTTGAATGCCGATTGATGCGCTCCACATACCCCTTCATGAATCTCACCCATCAATTCTTCTGACTCTTCTTTGGCAAGGCATCTGAGCAAAACTCCATCGATTGTCCGATAATACAATTCATCATCAAGGAGCACATACTTGGTAGCTTGAAACCTTATACGCCTTTCAACCTTTTTAGACGGATCTCTTAAGTAATTCGCAATTTCTTTTCTCCAGTCATCGGCGACCATCACCGATGTCATGACTTCTTGAATTGGCTGATACCCTGAAGCGTTCTGCGCTGACCGATTAGCCTCTTCATTATGCAATCTGGGAATATGCTCAAGGCGGTATTCTTTGAATTCTTTTAATAACACCTCTCATGGTGTGCAATTAACACTTCGCTTCGGCATTCATATACCCCAATTAATTGATTGATTACCAACATAGAGTCGCCAAAGACTTCGACGGCATCGGCCCGCACTTCCTTGAGTAACTCCAACCCTTTTATTAAAGTCTGATACTCAGCCTGATTGTTTGTCAACATAGCAACAATCGGCAACGAAACTTCATATTTCTGTCCTCGGGGTGAAATTAAGAGAACACCGATACCTGCCCCTTCTTTGCATGTAGACCCATCAAAGAACAAAGTCCAAGGAGCAATCTCTACAGAGCTTATCATATTGCAATGCTGAGTAACAAAATCGTCCATCACCTGACCTTTAACTGCCTTAGCCGATTCATACCTTAGATCAAATTCTGAAAGTTCTAGAATCCATTTGCCGATTCTCCCACTTAATATCGGCATCGATAGCATATAATTAACCACATCATCTTTGCAGATAACAGTGCATTCGGCCGACAATAAATAATGCCTTAATTTTATGCAAGAGAAATATAAGGATAAAAATAATCTTTCTATGGCCGAATACCTTGTTTCAGCATCTACCAGCCTTCTGCTCAAATAATAAATCACACGTTCTTTCCCTTCAAATTCTTGGATTAAGGCTGATCCGATAATGCCGTCATCGGCAGACAAATACAACCTGAAAGGCTTCCCGTGTTGAGGTGGAACTAAGACTGGAGGGTTTACCAAATATTTCTTGATCTCTTCCAAGGCTAACTAATGTTCCTCTTTCCATGTAAACTCTTGCTCAGCTTTCAGTTTTAACAACGGGCTAAAAGACTTAATTTTACCAGACAGGTTGGATATGAATCTCCTGATAAAATTAATTTTGCCGATCAAAGATTGCAGCTCAGTCTTATTGGTAGGAGCAACTACTTTGTTAATTGCATCAATAGACTTTCTGTTGATTTCTATACCTCTCTGATGCACCATGAAACCAAAGAACTGACATGCCGATACGCCAAATGCACACTTATTAGGATTCATCTTCAACCCATGTTCCCTTGTGCACTCTAGAATCTTCCGTAAATCGGCAAGATGCTTCTTGAAGTTTTTGGATTTAACTACCACATCGTCAATGTAAATTTCAACTATTGTGCCGATGTACTTATGAAGAATGAAGTCCATTGCTCTTTGGTAGGTAGCACCAGCGTTCTTCAAACCAAAAGTCATCACGACCCACTCGAACAAACCAACATGACTTGGACATCTGAAAGCAATCTTGGATATATCTTCTTCAGCCATGAATATCTGATTATATCCAGCATTACCATCCATAAAACTAATGATTTGATGTCCAACAGCAGCATCAATTAGCAGATCAGCAACGGGCATTGGGTAACCATCCATCGGCGTAGCTTTGTTGAGATTCCTGAAATCAATACAAACACAGAGTTTTCCATTTTCCTTGTACACAGAAACTACATTAGAAATCCATTCGGCATACCAACATTGCCGAATAAATCCGGCCTCAATTAATTTTGTAATTTCAGCTTTAATATCAGGTAATACCATAGGATTGCATCGGCGCGCAGGTTGCCGATGTGGTTGGAAACCAGACTTAATAGGCAACCGATGTTCGACTATTGATCGGTCTAAACCAGGCATCTCTGTATAATCCCAAGCAAAACAATCTTTATATTCTTTTAATAAGTCAATCAATTGTTGCTTACATTGGGAATCTAACTTAGCACTAATAAAAGTAGGCCTATGCTTACTACCATCGCCGATATCTACTTCTAAGAAATCATCGGCCGATGTGAACCCCTGTCTCAGTTTTCCATCATCGGCGAATCGATCCATTAAAACTCCTCTTCAGGACCGACTACATGGATCGGTGTAATGCGGTAATCGGCAACTTTGAGGAACTCCATGTCCCAAGCTTCACCTGATATGCACCTGGTTTGCTCATAAGTTTTCGATTCTGCTGATGCAACAATTGATGGAGTTTCACTCCGGACGACTTCAATCTTGTCTCCAACCCATTGCACGAGGCTTTGGTGCATTGTAGAAGGAATGCAACAATTAGCATGGATCCAATCCCTTCCTAGGAGCAAGTTGTAGGTGCCTTTGCCACTGATCATGAAAAACGTTGTCGGCAAAGTTTTACTGTCGATGGTTAATTCAACACATACGACTCCCATAGCTGGTGACACATCGCCTTCAAAATTTTTAAGTTTCATGTCCATCTTGACTAAGTCTTGGTCACCTTTCCCAAGTTTCCTGAACATGACATATGGCATTATATTGATTGATGCCCCATCGTCCACCAGCATCTTCGTCACGGGCTGCCCATCTACCTTACCTTTGATGAACAGAGCTCTTAAGTGTTGCCTTTCATCATCGGCAGGCTTCTCAAAGACAGCTGTCATCAGATCTAACACCAACTGTGTCATCTCAGCAGCTTCTTCCTCAGCATCGACAGGTGCCATGAATTCCATCGGCAATATGACGACTATATTGATTTCTGCTGATGGATCCCTATCCTTGCGCTTTGGCCTCCACTGCTTGACTGGAGACATTTCCCTTGAAGGATTTTCACTGTCATATAAATATACTTGGCGTTCACGCTGAATCCTTCTTTTCTGAGTCTTTGTCAGACCTTTGGGTCACCATTGAGGAAGCTTAGTTTTCCAAATAGGCTGGTACTGTTTTTCGCCGCTTGTATCGGCACCACACCTTATGTTTGGATCCCTAGAGAATATCTCCTCATCGGGTACTCTTGCATTGGCCATTTCCTCGAGCTTCTCCTGACTAACGCGCCTACCAAGTCTATCATGTGCGCTGAGTTTGCCCCCCAGCCGATCATGCGTTGATTTCTTCTCTTTGATCGGCGTGCGATAGCTTGATGCCGGATCATCAAAACAAGGTTCTTTTCTGACCGATTGGCAAGATAGTATCCATTGCATTCAGGGCAATTATCGATAGTAGGTAATTTGATACCTTCTTCCCAGCAATGAACGAAGAAGGGACACCTCCAATGGTCTTTATGCCGAAGCCACTCTTGACGCCTCTCTTCCTCCTGCCGCCGATATCGTTCTTCCTGCGATTGTCAATAATCTTGTCTTGGCCTCCTATGCGTGATTATAACACCAGGAGCCCTCTTGGCATTACAGCTTTCATCGGCAACTCTCTTGCCCTTTCTATCATCGGCAAACTTCTTCACATCACTCTCAGCTACCTGATGGTCTGGATCCACCGATGCATTCTTCCTGGCAGCTTCCGATGTTAACACTTTAGTTTTTTTAGTAGTTTCCACCATGTTATTTGGAAACGGATGCTGGTCAATCTTCATCGGCTTCTGGGCTTTAGTATTTCCAAACGTGATTCGCCCAGATTCAATTTCTGATTGCAACTGTTGCCTGAAGACTTTGCAATCATTGGTGCTGTGTGAAGTTGCATTGTGCCACTTGCAATACCTGATCCTTCTGAGCTCTTCGGCCGATGGTATTACCTGGTTAGGCGCTAGCTTGATCCGCCCTTCTTGAAGCAATAGATCAAACATCTTATCGGCCTTGGTAATGTCCAAGGTGAACCTCTCAGCTTCCTTCTGGCCAAACGGACAGGATACGGACTTCTTGTCCTTAACCCATTCAGCAACGCCAATGCTCAGCTCTTCATCTGACTCAGAATCCTCTTCTTGCCCAATGAAGGCCACCTTCTTGTTCCAAGTCTTCCTGGGCTCAAAAGTTTTAACATCTTGATCGACAATCCTCTGCACCAGATGACTTAAACTTTCAAACTCCTGAGATGCATATTTATCTTTGATATGCGGCAGCAATCCTTGGAAGGCCAAATCTACCAATTGCCGATCATCAAGCACCAAGCTGTAGCAGTTATTCTTCACATCTCGCAGCCTTTGGACAAAGTTTTCTACCGATTCGTCATTACACTGCCTCAGCTTAACCAAATCGGTAATCTTCTTCTCATGTACGCCGGGCGAAGAAGTATTTATGAAACTGCCTCTCCAAATCGGCCCAAGTGATCACAGAGTTTGGAGGCAGTGAAATGAACCATGTGAATGCCGATCCAGACAATGATGACGAGAACAATCTCACCCTTAGTTCATCTCAGCTAGCTGCTTCTCCACAGTGGATAATGAAGCGGTTGATATGCTCCATCGTGGATGAATCATCTTGGCCAGAAAACTTTGTGAAATCAGGCACCTTGTACCGATTTGGGAGAGGAATTAAGTCATATGCCGGAGGATACAGCGTCCGATAAGAATATGTATTAACCTTGAGTTTAATGCCGAATTGCTCTTTCATCACTTCGGCAATCTTATCGGCCCAATACGCATCCTGTTCTTGCCGACTCATTGGCTGATTGTTGACTGGTGGAGCCGACTGATGCGCCCCTTCAGGTCTTGGTGGAAGATGATTCGGAGCAGTTGGCATGGGCGTAGCACCAGTCATCTGGACATTATGCATCGGCTGACTCACCAATGGATAACTTTGCACACTCACTGGGTTATGTTGTGGCATCATACCCATCAGTTGATGTACCGATGCTCCACTCTGATTGTTTGTTGGGCCTCCATAATGATACATTAGCATGCCAGGCTATTGAACCGGCGGCTGATTGGTCCATCCAGAATTATAAATCATCGGCATGTGACTTACCGATGGCTGATAGCTAACTGGCGTCTGCTGCTCCTGTACCATGGAGTAATCAACAAATTGGTTACCTTGATGTGCTAGTACTCCAGCTTGAGGATTTACCACCATAGGTTGACTCCCAGTTGTTGTACTGTGTTGCATCGGCACAGAATTTACCGATGGTGGCAATAGAGGTACTCTAGGAATCACCACCTGGAGCTCTTCTGATGGCATTTGCACAGTTGGAGAAGACATGGAGTAATGCATCATAGGGATCATCGGTTGTGATTGCATTGCCGATGCCACAGATCCCTTCCAAGCTGAACTATCTCCTTGCACCAGACTGGAACCAGCAGATGGATTTGGAGGCATACCATATCCCCACTAGTTGGCGGGAGCTGGATAATTCTGGATAGCAGGTCCCGACATTGCCGACGCCACCGGATCTGTACTAAGCTTGGTGACGCTTTCAGGACTTGATCTTGGTGGTGTAGCCACATTGGCAGACGGATCCACAGGAGTGGAAGCCGCCATTGGAGTTGCCGATGGGTTTATAGATGCCGATCCAGGTTGATGATACGCTGGACCAACATACTGAGGTGCCTGTCCTTCTTTGAAAGATTGCATAACAGCATTGTACACAGTATTGGACAACACATTGGAGTGGCTGATTAATGCATGATTCAATGCAGAATTAACCATCTCTTGTAATTTACCAGGATTGGCATCGAATGTGACCTGTCGCGGCAACGACGGATCTTGCTTCTGGATGGCTTCGACGCTCCTTCTTAGGCTGAAGGACTTCAGATATAATTGCTTGTACTCCTCCATAGCCCGCTCCATAGCCTGTTTTTTTATCATCTTTCAGATCAGCTTCGGAGACTTCGATGATGTTCCTCGGATTGACGTCGGTATGATCACCCATAGCAGATGTATAATTGGTCCCACCGGGTGTGCCAAAAGAGGTGTTGACACAAAAAGCGTCAGGATCTGCGAACACCTCGGTCTTATACCCGAATTTGATGTCCAAAGATGTGCCAGTCGATTTTACCAGTTAATCGACAAGGACGATAACTAGAACAAGATCTGAACGAGACAACGGCAATGCGCCCGAATGTCAAGGCTCAAACTTGATCAGGATAACTAGAGTAGAGCTGAAGGAGACGACAGCGATGCGCCCGGACGTCAAGGCTCCGGTTTCTCAAACGTGGAACTTGCAAGGGTTGACGGAGATCGAAGAGATGCAGCCCGTCGAGACTTGAAGAACTCGTAGGTAAACTAGATCTAATGCGATAAAAGTAGAATTGCTGGAAAAGTAAATAAGAATAATAGATTTGTTTAATATATGATTGTCTTTTTCACGTGGCCCTTGGGCACATATTTATACTCCCTTATGGGGAGTTGTACATGGATACGACTCATACCTTCCTAAACAAACACTCTATTCTTAGGGAAATAACTAACTCGTGCAGGAGTCGGACCCAAATAATAATAATTTTTTCCTAAACAGACTCTTCTACTATTAAGGAAATAAAACGACTCATACAAGAGTCGGACTCAAACCCCTATCACAATACTGGTATAATAACACCAGTTTCCTTATCTATCTTCTTCAACGAAACCTTCCATCGGCAGATTCATTTAATCCGCAACTTCCTTCTAACGCCATCGGTAGTCTTCTACTGACATCAGTTCCCTTATTCTATTTCCATCGGCAACGCCCCCTCATCGGCAATATGCTTCAATCGGTAACTCTTTACTCCTGAACCTGCTTTTACCAACCAACTTATCGGCAAAAATCATCCAGTTTCCATCGACAACAAACTTATCTCATTTGCAGCATTCTCTCTCATCGGTAATCTCAACCGATGACCTTCTGATGCTGATAGAAAAGGGCTACCGACCAATGCAAGTCTTAGCTCATTTGATACATGCCGAAAAACGGTGTCAACAGAAGGGTGGAGTAAAGCCACCGCCACGAGGCCCATAGTCGTATGAGTCACGACCGGTACCCTGTCGGGCACGACCACCACGTGGTCTCGCCTCCTGAGGCCTAGCACCCTGAGGCATTGTACCTCTAGGCCTAGAAGTGCGCCTTTGAACTTCCGTTTCACGTACCCCAACTCGTGGGTGGTACATGTCTCGGTTG
This sequence comes from Microstegium vimineum, assembly GCA_022036555.1. NCBI lineage: Eukaryota > Viridiplantae > Streptophyta > Magnoliopsida > Poales > Poaceae > Microstegium > Microstegium vimineum. Next base: position 19,894,494 of record CM039138.1, on the reverse strand, counting down.
TTCAACTCAACCTGCCTCCGATCATCTCTCTTACTCCTATAGCAAAACTCAGCCAAGTGCCCATCCCTCTCACAATACTCACAATGGTACCTCACCACACTCTTGGTAGGCACTCTCTTGTTCGGTTGGGTGGCTCTAGCTTTCTTAGGAAGGGGATCACTAGAGATGTCGGGCATTGTGTCAAGTGGGTTGCGAAGGTGGTTCGGTTTGGCAATCCACACTTGCTTCTATGGAGTGGTTTTGGGTGGCTCTTCAAACACACCATCTCTCACAGGAAACTTAGAGGGGTTGGTAGGCTTAGGTGGAGTGATCTTGGTAAGCTTGGGAGTTGTGGTGGGTTTCTCATTCTTGCTCAAACCACTGTACTCACCGATCTTACCGAACATGTTATAGTCCTTCCCACATATAGCAAAGCCTACTCCCGTGCTGCCAGCCCTTTTGTATTGGCTAACCATCATCCCCAACTGTAGCTCTCGGCAAGACACCCAGCTCAAGATGGACCGAAGGTATGTGTTTTCTTCACGACACGATCTCAAGCTCCAAAGCCTCAAAGCGATCTGACTCTCTAGTGCTATCTGAGCTGACCTTCTCTAGCACAGCAATCATAGCATCTCTTTGTACTAGCTCAGAACGCAAGCCTAAGCAAGACTTGCACGCACCAAGAAAGCTAGGCCTAGCCTTCAGCTCACTGACCTCCTCAAGTAGAGTGCCATACTTGTCCTGGACAGTGACAAGACTAGACATGTGAATGGCGCAAGCATCACACTCTACCTCCTCGGTAACCACCACTTGTGCCTTAGCAAACTCTAGCTCATGAAGCGTGCTAAGATACTTCGCCTTAAAATCGTTCCTCTCACAAGCATCACGCTTGAGCAAAGCATCCTGACTCATCAACATGTCATTCAGGGACTCAAGCTCGAGAGAGAGGAATGCGATGGTTGGTGGTACCTCAGGTGTGTCGGAGTCGTATTCGTAGTCGGGGCCTTCCTTGCGCTTGCTGACCTTGCCTTCTTCAATTGCCATGGTGCATAAGCCACCGTGCTTGGCGTCGACGTAGAAGCATAGTCCGTTGAACTTGTCCTCAACCTTTCCCTTCGACTCATCATCGCTTGAAGAAGCACCTCCATCGAAGGAGGCATCGATGTCGCTGAGGGAGGCGAGGAAGGCTCGGTGCTTGGCCTTCACCTTGTCGATCACCTTCTTGGAGGACCTTTGGTGGTAGCCACCCTTGGGCTTGTGCTTGTCCTCAAAGTGGTGCTCGCGCTTGTCCTTGCGCTTGGTGAAGTCGCCCACAGCTTCCTCATCACCGCAACGATAGCACCCCTTGGCTGAGCCACCACGCCGACGGTTCAAACGGTTGTTGTGAAACCGTGAGAACTTGGTGATGACCAAAGCCAGCTCATCATCTCCAAGAGCCTCCACTTGATCCTCTGTCACAGAAATCAAAGACAAAGCGAACAAAGAGTGTGAAGGGTCAGAGGAGGAAGAAGACGTACTGCTGGGGCCAGAAACCAACGCCATAGATGATTTCGATGGGTTTTCAAGCTTGGCCCGGGTCTAGTAGTCAATCTCCGAGGACTTGAGCTTGCTGAACAACTCGTCCATGGTCAGGGCATCATAGCCCGGTGACTCCTTAATGGAAGCCACCATCATCTCCCACACCTTTCGATCAAGAGCATGCAAAAGCTTGATAGCCATCTCATGATCATCATAAGGCAAGTTGGCTCGATTAGCACACATCTTGTTGACGATAGATTGGAAGCGAGTGAACATCCCATCAACAGATTCGCCGGCCAACTGACCAAAGTTCTCATACTCTCTACGGTACGTATCGAAGAGTCTGGACTTGATCTGAGGGTTTCCCTCATAATATCTCAAGAGTGTTTGTCAGATCTCTCGTGCCGTAGTGAGACTCGACACCCGCTCAAACTCTGGAAGAGACAGACAAGAGAAGAGAATGCTATGGGCTCTTGCGTTTGACGCATGTTCTGTAACCTGGGCATCGGTGATTCAAGCCTCAAAAACCACGTAGTTCTCATTCTCACAAATCTCCCAAAACTTTGTGTCAAGCCCTTGGAGGTAAGCCGACATGCACACCTTCCAATAGGCAAAGTTGGTTCCATCAAAGTAGGGAGGTTTACTAGCACCTCGCACCATGTCGCCTTTGCGGATCAAGAACCGTGTAAGGTGGATTGATCCTTAACCTCGCTCTGATACCAATTGAAGGACCGAGAACGACGACCAGAGGGGGTGTGAATGGGAGCCAAATAAAATTCAACTCAAGGACTTGGCCCCTGTCCCAAAATCACACCCAAAAACTTGACCTCGGAAGAACCGACTCGCACATGACCTAACAAGTAGGTGGACACCCTCGGAAGACCCCTAAAGGTGCACCGGAGCGGTCGGAGAAGATGGAGAACAAACGAAGCCACGAACTCGAAACCGATACACCGAGAGAGGTACTCTCAACCCCTAGAGAGAAGAGGCAAGAGCACACCTGTTGACACCGTTTTTTGTACGGCTCAATATTGAACCAAGTGTGTTGATCAGCAAGAAGGTGAATGTTGTTCCTCATCGGCATCAGGATACCACCGATCAAGTTACCGAGGGAGGTAGAAGAAATCGGCAATGATTGAAGAAGCGTCAAGGGTGAAAAATGTGTTTGTCGATAAGGAGGGATTGCCGATGGAAGCAAATGATTGAAGGAATGACAATTGGAGGTATTGCCGATGGGAACATGGAAGTATTACTTATCGGAAATGTTGCCGATGGATGCAAGATGATGTAGCCGACGTCAGCAGGAAGATGCCGATAATAATAGAAGGAAAGTATGGGTTGAATGAGTTTGCCGATGGAAAGTATCATCGTGAAGAGGATAGATAAGGAAGGTGGTGATTTTATACGAGTATTATTTTTATAGTTTGAGTCTCACTCTTGTACGAGTCGTTTTATTTCCTTAAAAATAGGAGTTTTGTTTAGGTATGAGTCGTGTCCATGTACAACTCCTTTTACCAGAGTATAAATATGTACCCAGGAGCGGTGTAAGACAATCCAATACAATCAATCAAATACATCTATTACTTTTTATCTACTTTTCTAGCATCTACTTTTTCGCATTAGTTATAGTTTATCTACGAGTTCTTACAATCTCGATGGGCTGCATCTACAAGATCTTCGTCTACTTCGCAAGTTCTGCTTTTTGAACAATTTGAGCTTTGACATCCAGGTGTATCGCTGTTGTCTCGTTCATCGTTGTTCTAGTTATCGTCCTTGTCGATTAACTGGTCAAATCGACTAGCACACCATTGGATATCGAGTTCGGGTATAAGCCGGAGGTGTTCGCAGATCAGACGCTTTTTGTGTCAACACCTCTTTTGGCACACCTGGTGGGACCCTAGATACATCTCTTGATCAAGATCATGGGTGGTTCTACTGACGTTGATCCGAGGAACATCATTGAAGTCTCCGAAGCAGATCTGAAAGACGATCAGAAGCAGGCTATGGAGTAGGCAATGGAGGAGTACAAGCAGTTGTATCTAAAATCCTTCAGCCTAAACAGGAGTGGTGATGCAGTATAGAAGCAAGATCCGCCATTGCCGCGGCAGGTCACTTTCGATGCCAATCCTGGTAAATTACAAGACATGGTTAATACCGCGCTAAATCAGGCATTGATTAACCACTCTACGGTGTTGTCCAATATTGTGTATAATGCCGTCATGCAGTCTTTCAAAGAAGGGCAACCACCTAAATATGTCGGTCCAGCGTATCATCAACCTGGGTCGGCATCTGCTACAATTTCATCGGCAATCCCAGCGTTCCAGCCTGTAAATCCTTCTACCGATGAAGTTACCCCGACAAGATCAAGCCCTGCAAGCATCGTTCGACTAAGCATCGATCCAGCGGCGTCGGCGGCATCAGGACAGGTGGTCCCGAACCAGTCAGCTCCCGCTAACTAGTGGGGGTACAACATGCCTCCAGACTCGTATGTCGATGCCAAGTTGATCCAAAATCACGCGGTGGGGAAAGCTCCTGTGGAATTGGCGACATCGGCACAACCGATGAACCCGGTGATGCATCATGCTGCGCCTGCTCCAAATATGCAGTTGCCACCGGGGAATCTTCAGAGCGTGCCCACAATGTCTTGTGGGCAACCGTCGGCAAATGTGTTGTCGATCCAACATGATAGGACAGTTATAAACTATCCTATGATGATGGCGAACCCTCCGACGGGGGTGTCAGTACAACAAGGGGGCCCATTCGTTGACTATTCTACATTGCAGGAACAGCAGGCGCCGGGCAATTACCAGCTGTCGGCAGGCCACATGCCGGTAACTCACAACCCTACGTGGGCCGGCCCAATCCAACATCAGGTGGTGCAATCTGGCCACCAGATAACAGGGGCGCAGCAATACCTCTACCTGGCTATCGTTCAGAATGAGACATCGGTGTATCGGCCAGCGGTGTCCCAATACACCCCAGTTGGTGCCCAAGGATACACATCGGCAAGTCAGTCGATGCATAATATTTAGCAAGGTGGGGTTACGCCTACACCAACTAGGCCAGCATACCCACTACAGAGGCAAGAGGGGATGCGTCAACTGGTCCAGCCGATGAATGTTCAGCCTGCGCATCGGCAGGATCAAGACACATACTGGGCCAATAAGATCGCCGAAGTAATGAAAGAACAGTTCGGCATCAAGCCCAAAGTTAATACGTATTCTTATCGGACGCCATATCCTCCAGCGTATGACTTGATTCCTCTTACAAATCGGTACAAGGTGCCAGATTTCACAAAATTTTCTGGCCAAGATGATACGTCAACAATGGAGCATATCAACCGCTTCATTATCCAATGTGGAGAAGTAGCTACCAGAGATGAACTAAGGGTAAGATTGTTTTCATCATCCTTGTCTGGTTTGGCATTTACGTGGTTCATCTCGCTTCCTCCAAACTCTGTAATTACCTGGGCCGATCTAGAGAAGCAGTTCCACAGATACTTCTTTTCTGGCGTGCATGAAAAAAGAATTACCGATTTAGTCAAGCTGAAGCAACGTAACGACGAATCGGTGGAGGGCTTCGTGCAAAGGCTCTGGGACATGAAGAACAAGTGCTACAGCCTGGTGCTCGATGATCGGCAGCTGGCAGATTTGGCCTTCTAAGGATTACTGCCCCACATCAGGGACAGGTACGCGTCTCAAGAATTCGAGAGCCTAAGTCATCTTGTGTAGAGGGTTGCCGATCAAGAGGTCAAAGATTTTGAACCTAGGAAGACCAAGAACAAGAAAGTGTCCTTCATTGAAGAAGAAGAAGATTCTGAATCAGACGAAGGAACCGATATCGGCGTCGCTGAATGAGTAAAAGATAAGAAGCCGATATCTTGTCCGTTCGGTCAGAAGGATGCTGAGAGGTTCACTTTTGATATTACCAAAGCCGATAGGATATTTGATCTCCTGCTTCAAGAAGGGCAAATTAAGTTGGCGCCCAATCAAGTAATTCCATCGACTGAAGAGCTCAGAAGGATGGTATTGCAAGTGGCATGATGCGACCTCACATGCCACCAATGACTGCGAGGTTTTTAGGCAGCAGTTGCAATCAGAGATCGGGGCTAGACGAATCAAATTTGACAATTCTAAAACCCAGAAGCCAATGAAGATCATCCAGCACCCGTTTTCGAACAATATGGTGGAAGCTAGTGGAAAGGTTAAAGTCCTGACGTCGGAAGCCGCCAAGAAGAATACATCGGTAGACCCCAAACATCATATAGATGTGCGTGATGTGAATGGAAAGAAGCGTGCCAGTGATGAACAAACTAAGTGGGTGGCTGACAAGAGTAACGACATTGGGAGATCTCGGGATACGGCGTCGTGATTACGCACAGGCAACAACGACAGGAATATCGATGCTCCCAAGAGGAGCAATGTCGGCAATAGGAGGAAGAAAGGAACCAGGAATGGCGGCAACATAAGGATCATTGGAATTTCCCTTTCTTCATCCATTGATGGGAAGAAGGAATCAAACTGCCTACTGCCGACAATTGTCCTGAATGCAATGGATACTATCCCGCTGATCAGTCAGAACAAAGAACCCGCTTCGAAGGCTACAGACTGAGTTACGCTCGTCCGTTCAGGGGAAAGGAATCAGTACATGATCGATTGGGGGCAAGTTCAGTGTGCACGATAGGCTTGGCAAGCGTGTCCATCGAGAGGACCTCGAAGAGAAGGCTAATGCGAGGGTGCCCGACAAAGAAATATTCTCTAGAGATCCAAACATTAGGGGTGACACAGGCCGGCACGACGAGAGGCAGTACCATCCAGTTTGGAAAACTAAGCTTCCTCGATGGTGCCCTTAAGGCCTAACCAAGACCCAGAAAAGAAGGTTCCAACATGAACGCCAGAACGATCTAAATCATGGTGGAAGTCCTTCAAAGAAAGAGGCTCCAATCTTGGAGTGGAGGCCAAAACTCCAGATGGGGAGTCCATCGGCGGATGTCAACATGGTTGTTATGTTGCCGATGGAGTTTATGGCACCTGATGCTGAAGAAGAGGCCGCTAATATGGCTCAGCTAGTGCTGGATCCGATGACGGCTATCTTTGAGAAACCTGCAGATGATGAAAGGCAACATTTGAAAGCTTTGTTCATCAAAGGCAAAGTCGACGGCCAGCCGGTGTCAAAGATGTTGGTCGATGGTGGAGCATCGATTAATTTAATGTCGTATGTCATGTTCAAGATGCTTGGGAAAGGCGACCAAGACTTAGTCAAGACGGATATGAAGCTGAAAGATTTTGAAGGCAATGTGTCACCAGCTATGGGGGCCGTATGTGTTGAGTTGACTATCGGCAGTAAAACTTTGCCGATGACGTTTTTTGTAATCAGTGGCAAGGGGACTTACAATTTGCTTCTGGGAAGAGATTGGATTCACGCCAATTGCTGCATCCCTTCTACGATGCACCAAAGCCTTGTGCAGTGGGTTGGAGACAGAATTGAAGTCGTCCGAAGTGAAGCCTCGTCAATTGTTGCATCGGCAGAATCGAAGACCTATGAGCAGAGCAAGTGCATATCTAGTGAAGCTTGGGATACAGAATTCCTCAGGGTGGCCGATTACCAAGATACACCGATCCAAGCAGTCGGTTCTGAAGAACAGGTTTAATGGATCAGTTCGCCGATGATGGAAAACTTGGACAGAGGTTCACGTCAGCCGATGACTTGCTAGAAATAAACATCGGCGATGGTAGTAAGCCTATGCCAACTTTTATTAGTGTTGACACAAAAAGCGTCAGGATCTATGAACACCTCGGGCTATTACCCAAAGCTCGGTATTCCGGAGGCGTGCCAGTTGATTTGACCAATCACTCGACAAGGATGATAACTAGAACAAAACTGAACGAGACGACAGCGATGCGCCCGGACGTCAAGGCTCAGATTGATCAAAGATAGAACAAGATCCAATCTAGACAACGGTGATGCGCCCGGATGCTGGAATTGGGGCTTGATCAGGATAACTCGAGTAGAGCTGAACGAGGCAAACAATGATGCGCCCGGATTGCCAAAGCTCAGAGGTACTCCTACGCGAACTTACGAAGTTTTGACGGAGATCAAGGTGATGCAGCCCGTCGAAGCTTGAAAGAACTCGTTGATAGCTATAACTAATGCATAAAAGGGTAAATTGTGATAAAAGGTAGAATAAGATAAAAAGTAATTGGATTTTTATATGCTTGGATATATTCGTTTACAGCACCCCTAGGTACCTATTTATACTCCGGCAGAGGGAGTTGTAGATAGATATGACTCGTACCCTTCCTAAACAAAAACTCCTAATTTTAAGGAAATAACTGACTCGCGCAGGAGTCGGACCCAAATAGAAACAATCTTTTCCTAAACAGATTCTACTATTATTAAGAGAATAAAATGACTCATGCAAGAGTCAGACTCAAACTTCTATAATAATACTGGCATAAAATCACCAGTTTCCTTATGTCTCCTCCTCGATGAAAACTTTCCATCGGCAGATCCCTTAAATCTGCGGCTTCCTTCTTTGGCCACTGGTAATCATCTGCTGACACCAAATGCCAAGTCACCCTGTGCTCATCGGCATCCCATGCCCATCGGTATCGGCAATACTTCCCGATCGGGAACCTTGTATTGGCAACTTCACCAATCAATCCCTATCAGCAATCGCATCGGCAACACCTCCTCATCAGTAATCGGCACATCTCCTCCTCGGCAATCGGCAACATCAACACATTGACAATCACCTTTAGCTTTCATCAGCACTGACCTTTGTCTTTATCCAGTCCTGCCTCCGTCGGCAACAAGTCTGTCTTAGCAACATTCTTGCCTCTATCGGCAGTCTGACCGACAATATTCCGATGCCGATAACGAACAGCAACCAGCTTCTTGCCGATCGGCACAATCCTTATATTATATTGACACGTGCAAAAAACGGTGTCAACACATGCCCCCCAGTTTCGGAGTATAAGAGGTCTTATGTGCCGAAATTCCTTCTGCTGCTATCTCTTCTTCCAAGACGTCTGCCGATAAACTCATCGGCAACTGCTGTCAGTGCACAAACTCTCCATGCTAAGCTTACCGATGCCCCCAAAGTGTAGCAGTTGAGACACTAGAGCTCATCAAGTACCGCTTCTGAGCCAAAATGTCCAAGGCCATCGACTCCAGCTATGCTATCGGCAATATATCACTTGCCGATGGATCCTCATCTTTGCGCTTTGGCCTTCATCACTTGTCTAAAGATTTCCCTCTGGAAGAATTTTCATCTTGATATAAATCTTCTCGGCGCTCACGCTGAACCCTCCTCTTCTGAGTCTTCGTCAGACCCCTAGGACACCATCGAGGGAGCCCAGTCTTCCAGACAGGCTAGTATTGCTTCTCACTGCTTGTATCTGCATCCTTGGAGAAAATTTTCTTTTCAGGTACCTTGGCATTTGCCGTCTCCTCAAGCTCTTCCTGATAAATACGTCTGCCAAGCCTATTGTGTGCACTGAGCTTGCCCCCCAGCCGATCATGCGCTGACTTCTCTTTGATCGGCGTGCGACAGCCTAATGTCCGATCGTTAAAACGAGGCTTTTCTCTCTGATCGGCAGGGTAGTACCTATTGCATTCAGGGCAATTATCGGCAGTAGGTAGCTTGATACCTTCTTCCCAATAGTGAATAAAGAAGGGACACCTCCAATGATCTTATGCCGATGCCACTCTTGGCGCCTTTCTTCCTTTTGCTGCCGATATTGCTCCTGCCGATACTCTTGCCTTGGTCACTTATGCATGATTACAACGCCATATGGTGCGTGCCGATGAAGTTTCTTGCTATTGCTTTCATCGGTAACCTTCCTGCCCTTTCTGTCATCGGCAAACCTCTTCACATCACATTCAGCTATTTGATGATCAAGATCCACCGATGCATCCTTCCTGGCAGCTTCCGATGTCAGCACTTTAATTTTTCCACTAGTTTCCACCATATTATTAGGAAACGGGTGCTGATTGATCTTCATCGGCTTCTGAGCTTTGGAATTTTCGAACTTAATCCACCCAGATTCAATTCCTGACTGCAACTGCTGCCTAAAGACTTTGCAGTCATTGGTATTGTGCGAAGTTGCATTGTGCCACTTGCAATACCTGATTTTCTTGAGCTCTTTAACTGATGGAATTACCTGATTTGTAGCCAGCTTAATCTCCCCTTCTTGAAACAATAGGTCAAACATCCCATCGGCCTTGGTGATATCCAAAGTGACCCTTCCAGATTTTTCCTGGTCGAACAAACAAGATACCAGCTTCTTGTCCTTAACGCTGACACTTGGCTCTTCATCTGCCCTGGAATCTTCTCTTTCCTTATCCAAAGACACTTCTTCATCCCAATTCTCTCTGGACTCAAACGCCTCGGTGTCTTGATCGGCAACCCTCTGCACAAGATGACTCAAGTTTTCGAACTCTTGATACGCATACTTGTTTCTGATGTGCGATAACAACCCCTGGAGAGCTAGATCCACCAATTGCCGATCATCAAGTACCAAGCTATAGCATTTGTTCTTCACATCCCGAAGCCTTTGGATGAAGCTTTCTACCGATTCATCATTGCGCTGCTTCAATTTGATCAAATCGGTAATCTTCTTTTCATGTACACCAGTGAAGAAGTACTTGTGAAACTGCTTCTCTAGATCGGCCCAAGTCATTACAGAACTTGGAGGCAATGAAATAAACCATGTAAACTCCGATCCAGACAAAGATGATGAAAACAATCTTACTCTCAGCTCATCTCTACTAGCAGCCTCCCCACATTGGATGATGAATCGGTTAATGTGCTCTATTGTTGACATATCATCTTGACCAGAAAACTTGGTGAAATCAGGCACTTTGTACCGATTCGGGAAGGGAATTGAATCATAAGCTAGAGGGTATGGAGTCCGATAAGAATACACATCAACTTTAGGTTTGATACCGAACTGTTCTTTCACCACTTCGGTAATCTTATCGGCTAAATATGCATCTTGGTCCTGCTGATGTACTGGCTGGACGTTGACTGGTTGAGTAGGTTGATGCATCTTGACGTCAAAGCGCTTGAAGTGATTGGCTCATGCGCAGTACCAGTTATCTGAACATTATGCATCGGTTGAGTTACCGATGGGCAATTTTGCACACTCGCCGGCTTGTGCTGTGGCAGTATATTCATCGGTTGTTGTACCGATGTCTCATTGTGCGCATTCACTTGCAAGTATCGCGGCGTAGTACTTATCGGCTGATGTACTGATACTTCATTCTGAAGACTCGCTGGGTGCTGCAAAACTCCTGCCACTTGGTGTTCAGGCTGCACACATTGCTGCTGAATCGGTAATTGACCGATCCAACTTACATTAGGTGTCATCGGTATATGACTTACCGATGGCTGATAACCAGCTAACTCTTGTAGCCCTTGTACCCTTGGATGATAGCCCTGATTTGCGGGTACTATAGGTCGAGCAGCCATTGCCGATATAGGTTGATTGACAATCGACATGCCTTGTTGCATCGGCCAAGAATTTGCCGATGGCTGATAACCAGCTGATGCCTGTCGTCCTTGTGGCGCCAGGTAATTCATTGCCACCATGGGTTGACTTGCAACTGCTGGGCCTTGTTGCATCGGCAAGTGGTTTGCCAATGGTTGAGCGTAAGGCACTCTGGGTATTGCCATTTGAAGATTCCCTGTTGGCAATTGTACCGTCGAAGAATATGTAGCATAATGCATCACTGGAACCATCGGCTGTACAGGTATTGCCAATGTCATGGGGATCTCCCAGCCTACATGGTTATCTTGAACCAATCTGGAATCAGTAGATGGACTCGGAGACATACCATATCCCCACCAGTTGGCAGAAGTTGACTGATTCTGGATCACAGGTCTAGACGTTGCTGAGGCCACCAGATTTGTATTCACCTGAGTGAAGCTTGCTGGGCTCGATCTTGGTGGCATGATCTCATCGGCAGATCGGTTCATAATCGGTGAAGACACCCTTGGAACCGCCGATGGGATTGTAACAGATGTCGATCCGAGTTGACGATGCTCCGGACCAACATAATATGGTGTCTGTCCTCCCTTGAAAGCTTGCTTAACAGCGTTGCATACAGTATTGGATAGCGCATTGGATTGGCTAATTAATACATTATTTAATGCAGAATTAACCATCTCTTGTATTTTACCAGAATCGGCGTTGAAAGTGACCTGCCATGGCGACGACGGATCTTGCTTCTGGACTGCTTCGTCGATTCTGTTTAGGCTGAAGAATTTGAGATATAACTGTTTGTACTCCTCCATAGCCTGCTCCATAGCCTGCTTCTGATCATCTCTCAGATTGGCTTCAGAGACTCCGATGACGTTCTTCGGATTAACGCCAGTATGATCATCCATGATAGATGTATGATTTGTATAATCGGGTCCCACTGGGCGTGCCAAAAGAGGTGTTGACACAAAAAGCGTCAGGATCTGTGAACACCTCGGGCTATTACCCAAAGCTCGGTATTCCGGAGGCGTGCCAGTCGATTTGACCAATCAATCGACAAGGATGATAACTAAAACAAAACTGAACGAGACGACAGCGATGCGCCCGGACGTCAAGGCTCAGATTGATCAAAGATAGAACAAGATCCAATCCAGACAACGGCGATGCGCCCGGATGCTGGAATTGGGGCTTGATCAGGATAACTAGAGCAGAGCTGAACGAGGCAAACAGCGATGCGCCCGGATTGCCAAAGCTCAGAGGTACTCCTACGCGGAACTTACGAAGTTTTGACGGAGATCAAGGTGATGCAGCCCGTCGAAGCTTGAAAGAACTCGTTGATAGCTATAACTAATGCATAAAAGGGTAAATTGTGATAAAAGGTAGAATAAGATAAAAAAGTAATTGGATTTTTATATGCTTGGATATATTCGTTTACAGCACCCCTAGGTACCTATTTATACTCCGGCAGAGGGAGTTGTAGATAGATATGACTCGTACCCTTCCTAAACAAAAACTCCTAATTTTAAGGAAATAACTGACTCGCGCAGGAGTCGGACCCAAATAGAAACAATCTTTTCCTAAACAGATTCTACTATTATTAAGGGAATAAAATGACTCTTGCAAGAGTCGGACTCAAACTTCTATAATAATACTGGCATAAAATCACCAGTTTCCTTATGTCTCCTCCTCGATGAAAACTTTCCATCGGCAGATCCCTTCAATCCGCGGCTTCCTTCTTTGGCCACTGGTAATCCTCTGCTAACACCAAATGCCAAGTCACCCTGTGCTCATCGGCATCCCATGCCCATCGGTATCGGCAATACTTCCCGATCGGCAACCTTGTACTAGCAACTTCACCAATCAATCCCTATCAACAATCGGCATCGGCAACACCTCCTCATCGGCAATCGGCACATCTCCTCATCGGCAATCGGCAACATCTCCACATCGGCAATCACCTTTAGCTTTCATCGGCACTGACCTTTGTCTTTATCAAGTCCTGCCTCCGTCGGCAACAAGTCTGTCTCAGCAACATTCTTGCCTGTATCGGCAGTCTGACCGATAATATTCCGATGCCGATAAGGAACAGCAACCAGCTTCTTGCCGATCGGCACAATCCTTAGATTATATTGACACGTGCAAAAAACGGTGTCAACAATTAGTGCTAAGTTAGATTCCCAATGTAAGCAACAGTTAACTGATTTGATAGAGGAATATAAAGATTGTTTTTCTTGGGACTATACAGAGATGCCTGGTTTGGACCGATCAATAGTTGAACATCGGTTACCTATTAAGTCGGGTTTTCAACCACATCGGCAGCCAGTGCGCCGATGCAATCCTAATGTATTGTCTGATATTAAAGTTGAGATTACAAAATTAATCGAAGATGGATTTATTCGGTAATGCCGATATGCCGAATGGATTTCTAACGTGGTTCCTGTGTATAAAAAGAATGGAAAACTTCATGTTTTTATTGATTTCAGGAATCTCAATAAAGCTACGCCGATGGACGGCTATCCAATGCCAGTTGCCGATCTACTAATTGATGCCTCTGCTAGACATAAAATTATCAGTTTTATGGATGGTAACGCTAGATATAATCAAATATTCATGGCTGAAGAAGATATATCCAAAACTGCTTTTAGATGTCCAGGCCACATCGGTTTGTTTGAATGGATCATGATGACTTTCGGTTTGAAGAATGCAGGTGCTACTTATCAAAGAGAAATGAATTTTATCTTTCATAAGTATATTGACACATTGGTCGAAATCTATATTGATGATGTGGTGGTGAAATCCGAAGACTTTCAAAAGCATCTTGCCGATCTGCGAAAAATTTTGGAATGCACAAGGGAGCATGGTCTTAAGATGAATCTGAATAAGTGTGCATTTGGCGTATCGGCAGGTCAATTCTTAGGGTTCATGGTGCATCAAAGGGGTATAGAGATCGGCAGAAAATCCATTTATGCGATTAACAAGGTGGTCGCTCCTACGAACAAAACTGAGTTGCAATCTTTGATCGGCAAGATTAATTTTATAAGAAGATTTATATCTAATTTGTCCGAGAAGATTAAATCTTTTAGCCTACTATTGAAACTAAAAGCCAGTCAAGAATTTGTATGGGGAGAGGAGCAACAATTGGCTTTGGAAGAAATAAAGAAGTATTTGGTGAACCCTCCAGTGTTAATTCCGCCTCAACATGGGAAACCCTTCAGATTGTATTTGTCTACCGATGACGGTGTTATCGGGTCGGCCTTAGTTCAAGAATTTGAGGGGAAAGAACGTGTGATTTATTATTTGAGTAGGACGCTGGTGGACGCTGAAACCAGGTATTCGGCCGTTGAGAAATTGTGTTTATGTTTGTACTTCTCTTGTACCAAATTAAGGCATTATTTGCTATCGGGCGAATGCACCGTCATGTGTAAAGATGATGTGGTTAAGTATATGTTGTCAATGCCAATTTTGAACGGGAGGATCGGCAAATGGATTTTGACGCTGTCAGAGTTTGATCTAAGGTACGAATCAGCTAAGGCAATTAGAGGACAGGTGATGGCTGATTTTGTTACTGAACATTGTGGCGCACTTAATTCCGTAGAGATTGCTCCCTGGACTCTATTCTTTGATGGTTTCACATGTAAGGAAGGAGCGGGTATCGGTGTTGTGTTGGTCTCGCCTTGAGGGAAAAAGTATGAAATCTCATTGCCGATTGTTGCTACTTCAACAAATAATCAGGCTAAATACCAGGCGTTGCTGAAGGGGTTGGAGTTACTTAGAGATGTGCATGCTGATGTCGTTGAATTCTTTGGCGATTCTATGTTGGTAATCAATCAGTTGATTGGAACATATGAACGCTGAAGTGATATTTTGATTGAATATCACGGGAAGTGTTTACAATTGTTGAAGGGGTTCAGAGAGTATCGTCTTGAGCATATTCCCAGGTTGCACACCGAAGAAGCCAATCAATTGGCGCAACAAGCTTCGGGGTATTAGCCGATTCAAGAAGCGATGACATCGATAATAGTCACCGATGACTGGAGAAAAGAAATTGCTGATTACTTAAGAAATCTGTCTAGGAAAGTTGAATGGCGGTTAAGGTTTCAGGCGACCAAGTATGTACTCCTTGATGATGAATTGTATTATCGAACTGTTGATGGAGTCTTGCTCAAATGTCTTAGTAAAGAAGAGTCAAAGGAGTTGATGAGTGTGATTCATGAAGGAGTGTGTGGGGCACATCAATCGGCATTCAAAATGAAGTGGATGATCAGGAGGAATAGATATTATTGGTCGATGATTCTTGAGGATTGCTTTGAATTTTTCAAGGGGTGTCAAGATTGTCAGAAGTTTGGTAATGTTCAGAGAGCACCTGCATCGGCAATGAATCCTATAATCAAACTTTGGCCGTTCAGAGGATGGTCCATCGATCTTATCGGTCAGATTTATCCACCATCAAGTAAAGGGCATAAATTCATACTCGTTGCTACCGATTACTTCACGAAGTGGGTTGAAGCCATTCCTTTGAAAAATGTGACATCGGCAAATATGATAGACTTTGTGAAAGAACATATTATTTACCGATTCGGGATTCCTCAGACCATTACAACCGATCAGGGGACTATGTTCACATCGAGAGAGTTCGATGATTTTGCTATCAGTATGGGGTTCAAAGTGTTGAATTCTTCTCCTTATTATTCTCAAGCTAATGGTCAAGCTGAAGCAACTAATAAGGGGATAATTAAGCTTATCAAGTGCAAGAGTGGAGAGAACCCTAGAAGGTGGCATACGGTGTGGAATGAAGCTCTTTGGGCATATCGGATGGCATGTCATGGTGCTACTAAAGTTTTGCCGTATCAGTTGGTTTATGGACACGATGTTGTCCTACCTTAGGAGATTAAAACTAGTTCTAGACGGTTATTTTCTCAGGATCAGTTAACAACCGATGAGTATGATACCCTTATGAAGGATGAGTTAGAAGATCTAGCAGGTCATCAGTTGAGGGCTCTAATTAGTATTGAAGAAAACAAGAAGAGGATTGCCAGGTGGTATAATAAGAAAGTAATGGTGAAATAATTTGTCGATGGCGATTTGGTGTGGAAATTGATTTTACCGATTGGGACTAAGAGTTCAAAGTTTGGAAAATGGTCTCCTAATTGGGAAGGTCCTTTTCGGATAAAGCAGTCTGATCCTGACAATGCTTATATTTTAGAGACTCTCGAAGGAGTTGCATTTTCCAAAGCAATAAATGGAAAGTATCTAAAGAAGTATTACCCTAGTATCTGGATGGATGCATAAAAGCAATGCGTATATACCGATGACAAAGTTATCATACAAGGAACATCGGTAGGAAAGCGTTAACGTTATGTTACAGATGGATCATTCATCAGGTTCACATACAATAAATTATAGTAAAGACTGAATAGACAAAATTTCACGAAGGCGAACTTGCTCGGCTTCCTCTATCTCCCTAGTGTCATCATCAGCAATACCCTCAATTGGTTTGATTTTTCTCCGTAGCAGAAGAGCTTCGCGAGCACTGGCATCCCTTTCTTGTTGTAGGGTTTTGGTAATGATGGGCAGCTGATTCTTCTTCTGGTTGGCTGTGTTTAGGGCTACATCTACTTTCTTCAATTCGGCCAACAGCTCTTCTTTTTGTGCCGATAGACGAGCAATCTCTTGTTCAAGTTCGGTGCTAGAGGCTTCTAGGCGACCGATGTCTTTGTGTTTTTCATCTGCGGCTTACTTAAATTTGAGTACCTCTTCCTCAAGTTTGGTTTGGGTGGTTCTATCGGCAATGCGTCGTAATGCTCTTTGGTATTGTAATTGGTGGCTTTCAAGGAATGCTGCTTGGAAAAGTACTTCTTCAATGTCGGCAGAAAGTTGACTTTGGATTTCCTTAAAAGCTGCCCTTACTGCGCTGGAATCCTGGACCTGTTGGGATGTGTTTTGTTGCAGTAAGAGTAGCAATGCTTCAAGTTTGGATTTTACTTCTGCCGATACGAAGATTGGAGCCTGAGCAGAACTTTCTTCTTCGTCGGCTTCATCTAGAAGATTGATGGCAAAGGAGAACAAACTATTGGGAGAGTCTTGGGCCTAAAAGAATAAAGAGTTAAAATGTGTCAGTCAGAAGCTTCTATCTCATAAGTTCGTGATAAATGTTTTCGGTTTACCTCCTTTAGAGCGACTTCTCTCCTTTGGCTTGACAAAGTAGCTGTTGCAACTGTATCTTTGGGATCGGCAACGGTTGTCGATGAACTTGTCTCAGCAGGAGGAACGATTGGTGCTGGTACTGGTGCCGATGCTGCTTTTGTTGTTGCCAACCTCTGTGGCGATGCTGCTGTTCCCTAGTCAAGAATTTCGTCTGGTACTAGTGCTGATGTCGATGCTGGTGCCGTTTCTGTTGTTGCGGCCATCTCTTGCGGCAATGACATTGTCTCTTGGTCAGGAATCTCGGCCCGTGGTTGCTCAAAAACAGGTGCTGATGCTGGCCCCACTGTTGGCACATCGGCAGGGTTTGAGAAGATGCGGCTGGAGCTGATGGCTTTGGGCGCTTCGGTGTTGGAGCGACACTTGATGAGCTTCAGCGCTTTGGCTGTTGCGCTTGGGGGCATCGGCAGTTTGAGCCGTGAAGGATTGTGCATCTGGAGTGGTTGCCGATGAACTTGTCCGCTGCAGGAGGAAGTTTGGTGCAAGATGAGTAAAAATTGTCAACTGAATGTGTTATGATCGACATAAATAAATGAAGGTTTGTTACCTTGAAGGCTGTTACCAAGGCGGCAGTAGCAGAGGTGGTGGCAGCAGCACCATCGGTTGGTAGTACTCTAGATTTGATAGTGACTCTAGGGACTGTCTCTTGATGCATGAGCGCAGACAATGAAGGAGCCCTGTCGCCGATTGATGATATGGGGTTCATCGGTCGTAGATTGAAATGTTTGTCACTCTTACTCTTTTGAGGGATTACATCATCGACCTGTTGACAGAGAGTTAGTTACCGAAACATTTGGAAAATTAAGCAAAATTAAATATTGGAAGTGATACCCACCGCATCATCGGGCACGATATGATCGGCATCAATCAAATGCGGATAATAGTGGGATGATGGAGCAAATAACTGTTCCTTCCATTCTTGTCACCAAAACTTGAAGGATTCAGTGATGAAAGATGTCGGTGCCCAAGAAGATAAATGGATGCTAGATATATCGGCATGAGGAGAGAGGGTAACTATTTTATTCCAATCCATGGCGCTGGAGATGGTTTCTCTTGGTTTGATTACATTGACGTAGCTAAGCTTGATCGGCAACTGACCGAATGCTAGCTGTCCTTCCGCTACTGATGGATAGTAGAACTCGTGAGATGGAGTGGAGTTCTTTCCGGTCCCGACAACGTTTACCGGAATAGCTCGAGGAATGAGTGGCTTCCATGATTGCTTCATTTTCTAGTATATTCCCATCAGTAAGGTTGAAAGATAGTGAGAATTGGTTGTCTTCATCAATATAAGGCCACCAGGCTCGTTCTATAGCGGGGATTCCTCAGTAGAGTCTCTGAAAGAACATGCCAAATTGATTAACGTTGGCATCGGTTCCCGGCAGTACTATCATAGCCTCCCCAAAACTGAGAGGGGCGCGAGTTGCCGATTCATCTTCGTCGTAGACATAGTTTTCTAATATGTCCCGTGGGAACTGTTGGTTGAACAAGTCAAACTTCAGGCATTTGTGCATATGGGCATTCAGCCACATGTTGATAAACCACCGAGGACCTCCGAGGTTGCCGATAGGCTCGCCTAACAGTAATTTCTTTGACACTTGGTGTAGAAGGCGGTAGACTGAGCCAAGGAGATACCGTCCAAGAGGGAATCCTCCATCGGTCAAGAGCTCTGCTGCAAGGAGGTACATGTTGGTGGGACCAACTGTTCTGCCACAGAAGATGAACTTTTTGAGCCACATGTTGAGGAAAGTAGTATGCTCTCTTTGGGTTATCGATCCACTCTTCTGGTATTCTTGGATATACACAGCCCAATCACTAATGTTGCGGGTACTTATCCGACGCTTAGATTTCCTGCGGAATAGAGTGGCAGGATCGGTAGAGGAAACGTCTAAGCCGGTGAGCATATGTACATCGACGAGCGTAGGAGTGGCTGGTCTGTTGACACCGTTTTTTCGGCATGTGTCAAATGAGCTAAGACTTGCATTGATCGGTAGCCGTTTTCCATCGGCATCGGGAGGTCATCGGTCAATGTTACCGATGAGGGTGAATGCTGCAAAAAGGATAAGTTTGTTGCCAATGGAAGCTGGACGATTCTTGTTGATAGGAGTTAATTGGTAAAGACAAGTTACCAGTGGAGGTGAAGAGTTGCCGATTGGAAGCTATCACCGATAAGGAGATGATGCCGATGGGCACAGGGTGACGTGGCGGTTGATGTCAGCAGGGGATTGCCGATGGCAATAAAAGGAAGTTGCGGATTGAAGAGTCTGCCGATGGAAAGTTTCATCAAAGAGAAGACATAAGGAAACTGGTGATCTCGTACCAGTATTATTATGGCAGTTTGAGTCTGACTCTTGCACGAGTCATTTGTTTCCATAAAAATAGAAGTGTCTATTTAGGAAAATAGTATTGTTATTTGGGTCCGACTCCTACGCGAGTCAGTTATTTCCTTTAAAACAGGGGTTTGTTTTGTTTAGGAAAGGTGCGAGTCGTGTCTGTCTACAACTCCTATTGCCGGAGTATAAATATGTACCTAGGGGCCGTAAGAAAAATATATCAATCATATATCAAACAAATATATTACTCTTATTTTCTTTTACTGCAATTTACCTTTTTATTGCATTAGTCTTAGTTTATCTACGAGTTCTTCAAGCTTCGATGGGCTGCATCTCTTTGATCTCTGTCAAACCCTTGCAAGTTCCACGTTTGAGCAACCTGAGCCTTGACGTCCGGGCGCACTGCTGTCGTCTCGTTCAGCTCTACTCTAGTTATCCTGATCAAGTTTGAGCCTTGACATCCGAGCGCATCGCCGTTGTCTTGTTCAGATCTTATTCTAGTTATTGTCCTTGTCGATTAACTGGTCAAATCTACTGGCACACCTTTGGATATCGAATTCGGGTATAAGCCCGAGGTGTTCGCGGATCTTGACGCTTTTTGTGTCAACACCTCTTTTGGCACACCCAGTGGGACGAATTATACATCTATCATGGGTGATTGTACTGACGTCAATCAGAGGAACGCCATTGAAGTCTCCGAGGCCGATCTAAAAGATGATCAGAAGCTGGCTATGGAGGGGGCTATGGAAGAGTACAAGCAATTGTATCTGAAGTCCTTCAGTCTAAGCAGGAGCGGCGAAGCCATCCAGAAGGAAGATCCATCGTTACCACGGCAGGTCACATTTGATGCCAATCCTGGTAAGTTGCAAGAGATGGTTAATTCTGCGTTAAATCAAGCATTAATTAGCCACTCCAATGGTTGTCCAATACTGTGTACAATGCTGTTATGCAATCTTTCAAAGAAGGACAAGCACCTCAATATGTTGGTCTAGTGTATCATCAGTCTGGATCGGCATCTATAAACCCATCGGCAGCTCCAATGATGTCTTCTACTCCTTTCGATCCGTCTGCCGATGCGGCTACACCACCAAGGCCAAGCCCTGAAAGCGTCACCAAGCTTATTGCAGATCCAGTGGCATCGGCAATGTCGGGACCTGCTGTCCAGAATCATCCAGCTCCCGTCAACTGGTGGGGATACGGTATGCCTTCAAATCCATCTGCTAGTTCCAATTTGGTGTAGGGAGACAATTCAGCTTGGAAGGGCTCCATGGCATCGGCAATGCAATCATAGCCGATGGTTCCTATGATGCATTACTCTACGTCTCCAACTGTGCAAATGCCATCAGAAGACCTCCAGGTGGTGATTCCTAAAGTACCTCTGATGCCACCATCGGCAAATGTTGTGTAGATGCAACAAAGCATAGCAACTAGGAGTCAGCCTATGCTAAAGCAGCAGGTCCCGGTTAACTATCAGCCATCGGTGAGTCACATGCCGATGATTTATAATCCGAGATGGACCAATCAGCCATCGGTTCAATAGCCTGGCGTACTAATGTATCATTATGGAAGTCCAACAAACACTCAGAATAGAGCATCGTTACAGCAACCAATGAATATGATGCCACAACATAACCCAGTGAGTGTGCAAAATTATCCATTGGTAAGTCAGCCGATGCATAACGTCCAGATGACTGGTGCTGCACCCGGGACAATTACTCTGCATCATCTTCTACCAAGACCTGAAGGGGCGCATCAGCCGGCTCCACCAGTCAACAATCAACCAATGAGTCGGCAAGAGCAGGATGCGTATTGGACCGATAAGATTGCCGAAGTGATGAAGGAACAATTCAGCATTAAACCCAAGGTTAATGCATATTCTTATCGGACACCGTATCCTCCGGCATATGACTTAATTCCCCTCCCAAATCGGTACAAGGTGCTTGATTTTACCAAATTCTCTAGCCAAGATGACACGTCAACTATGGAGCACATCAACTGCTTCATTATCCAGTGTGGAGAAGCTGCCAGCAGGGAAGAGCTAAGGGTGAGATTGTTCTCATCATCATTTTCTGGATCGGCGTTCACATGGTTTATATCATTGCCTCCAAACTCTGTAATCACATGGGCCGATCTAGAAAGGCAGTTTCATAAATACTTCTTCGCTGGCATACATGAAAAGAAGATTACCGATTTGGTTAAGCTGAGGCAACGTAATGATGAATCGGTGGAAAGCTTTGTCCAGAGGCTGCGAGACACGAAGAACAAGTGCTACAGCTTGATGCTTGATAATCGGCAATTGGCAGATTTGGCCTTCCAAGGATTACTGCCGCACATCAAGGATAAGTATGCATCTCAAGAGTTCGAAAGTCTGAGCCACCTTGTGCAGAGAATTGCCGATCAGGATGTCAAGACTTTTGAGCCTAGAAAAACTTGGAATAAAAAGGTGACCTTCATTGAGCAAGAAGAGGATTCTGATGAAGAGCTAAGCATCGGCGTGGCCGAATGGGTGAAAGACAAGAAATCTGTGTCTTGTCCGTTTGGCCAGAAGGAAGGTGAAAGGTTCACCTTTGATATCACTAAGGCCGATAGGATGTTTGACTTATTACTTCAAGAAGGGCGGATCAAGTTGGCGCCTAACCAAGTAATTCCATCGGCCGAAGAGCTCAGAAAGATCAGGTATTGCAAGTGGCACAATGCGACTTCGCAAAGTACCAATGACTGCAAAGTATTCAGGCAGCATTTGCAGTCAAAAATTGAATCTGGACGAATTAGATTTGAAAATTCTAAAGCCCAACAACCGATGAAGATTGATCAACACCCGTTTTCAAATAATATGGTGGAAACCAGTGGAAAAACTAAAGTGCTGACATCGGAAGCTGTCAGAAAGAATGCATCGGTAGATCCTAGCCATCAAGTAGCTGAGCGTGATGAGGGGAGGTTTGCTGATGATAGAAAGGGCAAGAAAGTTGCCGATGAAGGTAGCAATGCCAAGAGGGCTCCTGGTGTTGTAATCACGCATAAGCAACCAGGGCAAAAGTATTGGCAATCGCAAGAGGAGCGACATTGGCAGGAAGGAGAAGAGCACCAAGAGTGGCTTCAGCATAAGGACCACTGGAAGTGTCCCTTCTTCGTTCACTGCTGGGAAGAGGGCATCAAGCTACCTACCGCCGATAATTGTCCCGAATGCAATGGGTATTACCCTGCCGATCGGTCAGATAAGAAGCCTCGCTTTAACGATCGGACATCCGGGTATGCTAGGCCGCTCAGAGCGAAGAATTCGGTATATGACCGGCTGGGAGGCAAGCTCAGCGCACATGATAGACTTGGCAGGTGCGTTAGTCAGGAAGAGCTGGAGGAGATGGCCAATGCAAGAGTGCCCAACGAAGAGATATTCTCCAGGGATCCAAACATAAGGAGTGGTGCTGATGCAAGTAGTGAGAGGTAGCACCAGCCTGTTTGGAAAACCAAGCTTCCTCAATGGTGCCCTAAGGGTTTGACGAAAACTCAGAAAAGGAGAATCCAGCGCGAACGCCAAAGGGACTTATATGACAGTGAAGGTCCTTCAAGGGAAAAGCAGTGGAGGCCAAAGCGCAAAAATAGGGATCCATCGGCAGAGATCAATATGGTCGTCATATTGTCGATGGAGTTCATGGCACCTATCAGCGACAAAGAAGAGGCTGCTGAAATGGCGCAATTGGTGTTGGATCCGATGGTAGCTGTCTTTGAGAAGCCTGCTAATGATGAAAGGCAGCACCTGAGGGCCCTGTTTGTTAAGGGCAAAGTAGATGGACAGACTGTAACGAAAATGCTGGTGGATGGAGGGGCATCAATCAATATAATGCCATATGTCATGTTCAGGAAACTTGGGAAAGGTGACCAAGACTTAGTCAAGACGGACATGAAACTTAAGGATTTTGAAGGCAATGTGTCGCCAGCTATGGGAGCCGTATGTGTTGAATTAACTATCGGCAGTAAAACTTTGCCGACAACGTTTTTCGTGATCAGTGGCAAAGGCACCTACAACTTGCTCCTAAGAAGGGATTGGATCCATGCTAATTGTTGTATTCCTTCTACAATGCACCAAAGCCTCGTGCAATGGGTTGGAGACAAGATTGAAGTCGTCCGGAGTGAAACTCTGTCAGTCGTTGCATCGGCAGAATCGGAGACTTATGAGCAAACCAGGTGCATATCAGGTGAAGCTTGGGACACGGAGTTCCTCAAAGTTACCGATTACCATATTACACCGATCCAAGCAGTCGGTCCTGAAGAAGAGTTTTAATGGATCGATTCACCGATGATGGAAAACTAGGACAGGGGTTCACATCGGCCCATGATTTATTAGAAGTGGATATCGGTGATGGTAGTAAGAATATGCCTACTTTTATTAGTGCTAAGTTAGATTCCCAATGTAAGCAGAAATTGATTGACTTATTAAAAGAATATAAAGATTGTTTCGCTTGGGATTATACAGAGATGCCTCGTTTAGACCGATCAATAGTCGAACATCGGTTGCCTATTAAGTCTGGTTTCCAACCACATCGGCAACCTGCGCGCCGATGTAATCCTATGGTGTTGCCTGACATTAAAGCTGAAATTACAAAGTTAATTGAAGCTGGGTTTATTCGGCAGTGTCGATATGCCGATTGGATTTCTAATGTGGTTCCTGTGTATAAGAAGAATGGAAAGCTTCGTGTTTGTATTGATTTTAGGAATCTCAACAAGGCTACACCGATAGATGGTTATCCGATGCCAGTTGCCGATCTGTTGGTTGATGCCGCTGCCGGACATCAAATCATTAGTTTCATGGATGGTAATGCTGGATATAATCAAATATTCATGGCCGAGGAAGACATAAACAAGACTTCTTTCAGATGTTCAGGTCACGTCGGTTTGTTTGAGTGGGTCGTAATGACTTTTGGCTTGAAGAACGCCGGTGCTACTTATCAAAGAGCAATGAATTTTATCTTTCATAAGTACATCGGCACGATAGTCGAAATCTATATTGATTATGTGATGGTTAAATCCGGAAATTTGGAGAAGCATCTTGCCGATTTGCGAAAAATCTTGGAATGCACTAGGGGGCATAGTTTGAAGATGAATCCTAACAAGTGTGCATTTGGTGTATCGGCATGCCAGTTTCTGGGTTTTATGGTGCATCAGAGAGGCATCGAGATCAGTAGAAAATCTATTGATGCAATTAATAAGGTGGTTCCCCCTACAAACAAGACTGAGCTACAATCCTTGATCGGCAAGATTAATTTCATTAGAAGATTTATATCCAACTTATCTGGTAAGATTAAATCTTTTAGTCCATTATTAAACCTGAAAGTCGATCAAGAGTTTACATGGAAAGAGGAACAACAGTTAGCCTTGGAGGAGATCAAGAAATATTTGGTAACCCTCCAGTCTTGGTTCCACCTCAACACAAGAAACCTTTCAGATTGTATCTGTCTGCCGATGATAGTGTTATCGGGTCAACCTTGATTCAAGAATTTGAAGGGAAAGAACGTGTGATTTATTATTTAAGCAAAAGGCTGGTAGATGCTGAAGCTAGGTATTCGACCATAGAAAGATTATGTTTATGCTTATATTTCTCTTGCATAAAATTAAGGCATTATTTATTATCAGCTGAATGCATTGTTATCTGCAAAGATGATGTGGTTAAGTATATGCTGTCGATGCCAATATTAAGTGGGAGAATCGGAAAATGGATTCTAGTACTTTCAAAGTTTGATCTGAAGTATGAATCGGCTAAGGCAGTTAAGGGTCAGGTGATGGCCGATTTCGTTACTCAGCATTGCAATGAAATAGGTTCTGTAGAAATTGCTCCTTGGACTTTGTTCTTTGATGGGTCTACATGCAAGAAAGGGGCAGGTATCGGTATTGTTTTAATCTCACCCCGTGGACGGAAATATGAAATTTCACTGCCGATTGTTGCTACCTCAACAAACAATCAGGTTGAGTACCAGGCTCTGCTAAAGGGGTTGGAATTACTCAGGGAGGTACGTGTCGATGCTATTGAAATCTTTGGTGATTCCATGTTAGTAATTAACCAATTGATTGGAAAATATGAATGCCGAAGTGAAGCTTTAGTTGCAACCCATGAAAAGTGTTTGCAGTTATTAATGGAATTCAAGGAATACCGCCTTGAACATGTTCCCAGGTTGCATAATGAAGAGGCCAATCGGTTAGCACAGAATGCTTCAGGATATCACCCGATTCAAGAAGTCATGACATTGGTGATGGTTGCCGATGATTGGAGAAAAGAAATTGCCGATTACTTAAGAGATCCGTCTAAGAAGGTTGAAAGGCATTTAAGGTTTCAAGCTACCAAGTATATGCTCCTTGACAATGAATTGTATTATCGGACAATTGATGGAATTTTGCTCAGATGCCTTAGTAGAGAAGAGTCAAAAGAGTTGATGGGCGAGATCCATGAGGGTGTGTGTGGAGCACATCAATCGGCCATCAAAATGAAGTGGATGATTAGGCGGAATGGAAATTATTGGCCGACAATTCTTGAAGATTGCTTCAACTATTTTAAAGGGTGCCAGGATTGTCAAAAGTTTGGTAATGTCCAGAGGGCGCCTGCATCGGCAATGAACCCTATAATCAAGCCTTGGCCATTTAGAGGATGGGCTATTGATCTCATCGGCCAAATTTATCCGCCGTCAAGCAAGGGGCATAAGTTTATACTTGTTGCTACTGATTACTTCACGAAATGGGTTGAGGCAATTCCTTTGAAGAAGGTGACATCGACAAACATGGTAGATTTTGTAAAGGAACATATTGTTTACCGATTCGGTATTCCTCAAACTATTACCACCGATCAAGGGACCATGTTCACATCGGGAGAGTTTGATGAGTTTGCTGTTGGTATGGGGTTCAAGGTATTGAATTCTTCTCCTTATTATGCCCAAGCTAACGGTCAGGCTGAAGCGACTAATAAAGGAGTTATTAAGCTTATCAAACGCAAGATTGAAGAAAACCCTAGAAGGTGGCATATAGTGTTAAATGAAGCCCTATGGTCGTATCGGATGGCGTGTCATGGTGCAACCAAAGTTTCGCCGTATCAGTTGGTCTATGGACACGACGCTGTCCTACCTTGGGAAGTTAAAACTGGTTCTAGGCGATTGTTTTCTCAAGATCAATTGTGCTGATGAGTATGATACTCTTATGAAGGATGAGTTGGAAGACTTAGCAAATCATCGGTTGAGGGCTTTGATCAACATTGAAGAAAATAAGAAAAGGGTTGCCAGATGGTATGACAAGAAGGTAAAGGTGAAAAAATTTGTCGATGGTGACCTTGTTTGGAAATTGATTTTATCGATTGGGACTAAGAGTTCTAAGTTTGGAAAGTGGTCTCCTAATTGGGAGGGTCCGTTTCGGATAAATCAGTCTGTTCCTGGTAATGCATATATTTTAGAAACCCTCGAAGGGGTTGCGTTTCCCAGAGCAATCAGCGATAAATACTTGAAGAAATATTACCCTAGTATTTGGGTAGATGCATAGAATACCTGTTGGAATGCCGATGAAAGAAAAAGTTATATAAGACATCGGTAAAAAGCGTACTGGCATTATATTACAAGCAAAATCAAATATCACTATTACACTTGCCAATACAATGGATTGTAACAAATTACAACAAGGATTGAATAGCTGATATCGCACGTAGGCGAATTTGCTCTATTTCTTCCATCTCCTTGGCATCGTCATCGGCGGATCCTTCTATTGCCTTGATCTTTTTCTTCATCCGGAGGGCTTGACGTGCGTCGGCATCTCTTTCTTGTTGTAGAGTTTGGATAACATTTGGAAGTTCAATCTTCTGTTGATTGGCTGCAGTCAAGGCCTCGTCAACTTGTTTCAGCTCTGCTAATAGCTTTTCTTTCCTTGCTGATAGATGGGCAATGTCTTAATCAAGCTCAGTACCAGAAGCTTCTAAGTGACCTATGTTCTTGTGTTTTTCGTCGGCAGATTGCTTGAATTGAAACATTTTTTCTTCGAGTTCTGGCTGAACAGTCCTATCGGCAATGCAGCGTGAGAGCCTTTGATACTGGAGTTGCTTACTCTCGAGGAACACTGCTTGGAAAAGTGTTTCTTCGATATCGGCGGATAGGTGGCCTTGGATATCTTTGAAAGCTGTCTTCGCTGTAATGGAGTCCTGAACGAGATGGGACATGTCCTATTGCAGTAAAGATAGTAATGTTTCGAGCTTAAGTTTGATATCTGCCGATAGAGCTGGAGCAAAGCTTTCTTCATCTTCGTCTTCATCAGGGAGGTTGATGGCGAAGGAGAACAAGCTGTTCGGGGAGTCTTGGGCCTAAAAAAGAAGAAAGTTAGAGTTTGCCGATCATATGTTTATATTGCAAGTTTTATAATCGTCGGCTTACCATCTTAAAGCGGGTTTCTTGCCTGGGACTTGGGAAGGCAGCTGACATAACATCATCTTGAAGATCGGCAATGGTTGCCGATGAGCTTGCCTCCGTGGGAGGAGCGGTTGGTGCTGGTGGTGCTGTTGCTG
This sequence comes from Microstegium vimineum, assembly GCA_022036555.1. Classification (NCBI taxonomy): domain Eukaryota; kingdom Viridiplantae; phylum Streptophyta; class Magnoliopsida; order Poales; family Poaceae; genus Microstegium; species Microstegium vimineum. Next base: position 19,866,460 of record CM039138.1, on the reverse strand, counting down.
GTGCTGCCTCTGCTGTGGTGGCTGGCTCCTGTGGTAATGATGTCGTCCTCTGGTCAGGGATTTCATCTGGTGTAGGTGTTGGTACCGATGCCGATGCTGTCTCCATTGTTGCGGCTGGTTCCTGCAGCGGTGGTATCGTTTCCTAGTCAGGAATTTCGTCTGTTGGCTGCTCAGGAATGGATGCCGATGGTGGTTCTACTATTGGTGCGTCAACAGGAGTTGGTGATGCAGCTAGGGTGGCTCACCTCAAGCGTTTCTTCTTCGGGGCAGCAGTTGGTGAACCAACCCGTTTCGGTTGCGAAGCTTAGGGGGCATCGGTAGTATGAGTTGGAGAAGCTTGTACATTCGGAGCAGCTGTCGATGACCTTGTTGCCTGTAAGAGATATTTGGTGCAAGTTAAATGGAGTGAATGTTGCCGATGAATGTTTGTGATCGGTATAAGTGAAATAGAAACTTACTGCAAAAGCTCGCGCCAAGATGGCAGCAGCAGCCGATGGAGTAGCGATGGTCTTTGCAGGTGTCGGCTTAGGCTTGAGGGTAACCTTAGGTACCCTTTGAGGTGTGAGAGCAGCCAATGTAGGAGCCTTGTTGCCGATGATTGATGTGGGGCTCATTATTCGAAGATTGAAGTGCTTGCCGCTCTTGCTCATTCGGGGGATTGGATCATCAACCTATTTTAAAAAAAAGAGGGTCAGATGCTGATGGTAGAAAATAATGAGAAATGCATTAGAGTTAAGAACTTACTGCATCATCGGGAATGATGTGATCGGCGTCGATCAAATGCCGATAGTAGTGCGATGATTTGGCGAACAGTTGGCTTCTCCATTCTTGCCACCAAGATTTGTATAACTCTATCATAAAAGATGTTGGTGTCCAGGAGGATAGGTCGATGTTTGATGTATCGGCATGGGGAGAAAGGTTGACAATCCTATTCCAATCCATGGCACTGGAGATAATTTCTCTTGGCTTTATCACATTGGCGAAGCTGAGTTTGATCGGTAATTGGCCGAATGCCAGCTGCCTTGCTGCTGCCGATGGATAATAGAACTCATAAGACGGAGGAGAGTTCTTCCCGGTTCCAAAGATGTTGACTGGAATGGCTCGGGGAACAATGCTGGCCTACATGATTGTTTCATTCTGTGGCACGTTCCAATCGGTAAGGTTGAATAACAACGGGAATCGGTTGTTCTCATCAACATAAGGCCACCAAAGTCGTTCTGCGACGGGGATTCCATTGTAAAGCTTTTGGAAGAACCTACCAAATTGATCTGCATTGGCATCGGTTCCTAGTAGCACTATGATAGCCTCCCCAAAATTGAGTGGGGGACGGGTTGCCAATTCATCATCATCAAATACATAGTCCTCCGATATATCCATTGGAAATTGCTGAGTGAATAAGTCAAATTGGAGGACCTTGTACATGTGTGCGTTCAACCACATATTTATAAACCACCAAGGACCTCCGAGGTTGCCGATGGACTCGCCTAGCAATAGCTTACTAGATACTTGGTGCAGAAGGTGGTATACTGATCCAAGGAGGTATCGGCCGAGAGGAATTTTTGCTCCATCGGCTAGGAGCTCTGCTGCAGGAAGGTACATGGTGGTAGGTCCAACTGTTCTGCCACAGAAGATAAACTTTTCTAACCACATATTCAATAAGGTGGCGTGCTCCCTTTGACCTACCGATCCAGTCTTCTGGTTCTCTCGGATGTATCCGGCCCAACCGCCGATATTGCATGTGTTCACTTTGTACTCGGCTTTCCTACCGAAAAGGTTAGAGGGATCGGCAGAAGAAACATCAAGGCCGGTAAGCATATGCACATCGACAAGGGTGGGAGTAGCTGGTCCATGTCTGAATAAAAAGGCATTCATTGTATCGGACCAGAGATAAGAAGTGGCTATCATCATATTCTCATTCTTTGCCATATCGGCAATAGAAAGTCTTATGCACTGGTCTAGGTTGCGCTCTGCCCAATAAACTTGTTGTGTTCTGATTATTCTGAGGTACCAGTTCTTCCATCCCTTGGTGGGTTTGGGCCATGAACGGAAAGCATCTTTCCATAACCCTAGGCTAAAGCACTCAGATCTGAAGGGAATATGGTTGGTCTCCACATTAATCAGATTGGTAGGATCGGGGTTTCCCATTGGGCCTAGGCAGTTAAAGTTGGATTGCTCAATGGGGATTACTACCTTGTTGTACATTTCCTAGGTTTCGAAAAAAAATCAAAGAAAGAAAGAGATAAAGGATTACAAAATTGATGTGGAAAGGAAACTTGCAAAAGATGGAGCGAGAAGGGAAGAAATTTTACTTTGGGGACATCGAAGTGGATCGCCATTGAAGCTCGGGAGGTCCTTGTGATTCGTGCTCTGCTTGAGGAAGTCGCCGTCGCTTTAGTTCGCAGAACTGTTCTTCAGAGTCGCCGCCGAGATTGAAAATGAGGGCAAATGAAGGTGAATGCAGGCTCAGGGTGAAAAACAGATTGGGTGGTGGTAACTTTTTAAAGCCTGGTCAGGGGTATTTTGGAATTTTCTTCGCACTGAGCAGGAATATGGAAGGGTATGCAATAAGGTATGTGTGGCAATCGAGGAGATGTGATTGGGCTTACAACTGTTTGCACTGCAGTCGCGGAATTTTGTTGATAAATTGTGATTTTTACGCGCGGTAATCGAGGAGGTCGTGCAAGTATCTTGGAGGGAAAGGTTACAGTAGAGAAAATTTCGGCGCATAAAATATTCTACACTCCGATATTAGGGGGCATGTGTTGACACCGTTTTTCGGCATGTGTCAAATGAGCTAAGACTTGCATTGATCGGTAGCCGTTTTCCATCGGCATCGGGAGGTCATCAGTCAATGTTACCGATGAGGGTGAATGCTGCGAAAACGATAAGTTTGTTGCCGATGGAAGCTGGACGATTCTTGCCAATAGGAGTTAATTGGTAAAGACAAGTTACCAGTGGAGGTGAAGAGTTGCCGATTGGAAGGTATTACCGATAAGGAGATGATGCCGATGGGCACAGGGTGACGTGGCGGTTGACGTCAGCAGGGGATTGCCGATGGCAATAAAAGGAAGTTGTAGATTGAAGAGTCTGACGATGGAAAGTTTCATCGAAGAGAAGACATAAGGAAACTGGTGATCTCGTACCAATATTATTATGGCAGTTTGAGTCCGACTCTTGCACGAGTCGTTTGTTTCCTTAAAAATAGAAGTGTCTGTTTAGGAAAATAGTATTGTTATTTGGGTCCGACTCTTGCGCGAGTCAGTTATTTCCTTTAAAACAGGGGTTTGTTTTGTTTAGGAAAGGTGCGAGTCGTGTCTATCTACAACTCTTATTGCCGGAGTATAAATATGTACCTAGGGGTCATGAGAAAAATATATCAATCATATATCAAACAAATCTATTACTCTTATTTACTTTTACTGCAATTTACCTTTTTATTGCATTAGTCTTAGTTTATCTACGAGTTCTTCAAGCTTCGACGGGCTGCATATCTTTGATCTCCGTCAAACCCTTGCAAGTTCCGCGTTTGAGCAACCTGAGCCTTGACGTCCGGGCGCATCGCTGTCGTCTCGTTCAGCTCTACTCTAGTTATCCTGATCAAGTTTTAGCCTTGACATCCGAGCGCTTCATCGTTGTCTCGTTCAGATCTTGTTCTAGTTATCGTCCTTTTCGATTAACTGGTGAAATCGACTGGCACACCTTTGGATATCGAATTCGGGTATAAGCCCGAGGTGTTCGCAAATCCTGATGCTTTTCGTGTCAACATGGTCCATGTCTAAACAAGAAAGCATTCATTGTATCGGACCAGAAGTAGGAGGCGGCAATCATCATGTTTTCATTTTTGGCCATATCGGCAATGGATAGCTTGATGCATTGCTCGATGTTGCGTTCTGACCAGTAAACTCTCTATGACCTTGCTATTCTGAGATACCAATCTTTCCATCCCTTGGTGGATTTAGGCCAGGAGCGGAAGGTATCGATCCACAGCCCTAAATCAAAATGTTCAGATCTGAAGGGAATCGGTTGGTTTCTGCATTGATTAGGTTGATTGGATCGGTATTCCCCATTGGACCTAGGTAGCAAAGATGTTCTTGGTCGGTAGGGATCACTATCCTGTTGCGCATCTCCTAGATCCAGAAAGGGAAAAGAGAGGGAGAGAAATCACGAATCGGTATAGAAAAGGAGAATCACAGGAAATAAAGTGAGGAAAGAAGAACTAACCGTGGGAACATTGAAGTTGATCGCCATTGAAAGGGTTCTTGTGCTAGGTTGGGCTTCTTGGTGAAGAAGGAAACCGCCGGTAGATTGCCGGAGTGTTCTTCAGAGTCGCCTTTGGAATGTGGATGAAGATGTGAGCTTAGGGTAAAAGAGAAAGCGGATGGTAATTTTTATAGGCCCAGTCAAGGGGCATTTTCGAGTTTTCTTTTTACTGGGCAGAGGTATGGAAAGATATCGTGATGGATTTATGAGGAAATCGAGGGATTTGTGGTTGTTGGCGCTTCAGTTACGGGAGTTGTTGGTAATTTGCGGAGATGGTGCGTGGTAATCAAGATGAAAACATAAGCGTTGTTGGAGGGAAAGATTACAACAAAGCAAATTTCGGCGCATAGGATATTTTATACTCCGAAATTGGGGGGCATGTGTTGACACCATTTTTTGTACGGGTCAATATTGAACCAAGTGTGTTGATCGGCAAGAAGGTGAATGTTGTTCCTCATCGGCATCAGGATACCACCGATCAAGTTACCGATGGAGGTAGAAGAAATCGGCAATGATTGAAGAAGTGTCAAGGGTTAAAAATGTGTTTGCCGATAAGGAGGGATTGCCGATGGAAGCAAATGATTGAAGAAATGACGATTGGAGGTATTGCCGATGGGAACAGGGAAGTATTACCGATCGGAAATGTTGCCGATGGATGCAAGATGATGTAGCTGACGTCAGCAGGAAGATGCCGATAATAATAGAAGGAAAGTATGGGTTGAATGAGTTTGCCGATGGAAAGTATCATCGTGAATAGGATAGATAAGGAAGCTGGTGATTTTATACGAGTATTATTTTTATAGTTTGAGTCTGACTCTTGTACGAGTCATTTTATTTCCTTAAAAATAGAAGTTTTGTTTAGGTATGAGTCGTGTCCATGTACAACTCCTTTTACCATAGTATAAATATGTACCCAGGGGCGGTGTAAGACAATCCAATACAATCAATCAAATACATCTATTAATTTTTATCTACTTTTCTAGCAGCTACTTTTTCGCATTAGTTATAGTTTATCTACGAGTTCTTACGATCTCGACGGGCTGCATCTACAAGATCTCCATCTACTTCGCGAGTTCCCCTTTTTAAACAATTTGAGCTTTGACATCCAGGCGTATCGCTGTTGTCTCGTTCATCATTGTTCTAGTTATCGTCCTTGTCGATTAACTGGTCAAATCGACTGGCACACCTTTGGATATCGAGTTCGGGTATAAGCCCGAGGTGTTCGCAGATCAGACATTTTTGTGTCAACAACACCCAAAAATACTTATGAGAACTGGTCTCAAAAGTACCTAATCATGTTTCTTACGTGAATACGAATCCAACGGAACAAATGGAACTTGATTCGGATTTCAGAGTGCCTCAGGACTAGTCCGGAACTATGGTCCGGAGCACCTCAGGACCAATGGAAGTGGTTCGGAGCTATGGTCCGGAGCCTGCTGAAAACAAACTTCCCAACACAGTATGCACCCACCCTTCGGACAAGTGGTCCGACGCTTACCTCAGGACCAATGGAAGTGGTCCAGAGGTATGGTCCGGAGCTAGGTGCTTTGCTGCAGATTTTCGGCCACACCACAGGACCACTCGCTATGGTCCGGAGCCTTGTCCAAAGTGGTCCGGAGGGTGGTCCAGAGCTCACGAACAGCGCACAGAAAACCCGCGAAAACCGATTTCACTCTGCCAAATCTTCCCAAAACTCAAACAAATGAACTCCAACTGCAACCAAACTTTGTAGGCATGATCCTTGTGCAGTTGGGGAGCTATCCCGAATAAATCATCGCTCAATTTGGAGAGGATAAATGAGAACACTCAGATTTGTGGGAGAAAAGGAAAAACGAAGAACGCCGCAAAGAAATCGCCCGATCTACGCACTCGTGAGGTTTGAGGTGAATTCCTTCGGTGCAAAGATGCTCCTCACGAATACGAACAACTTGGTTCAAGTGGATTTTGCAAAGCTACTCTCAACAAAGAGAAATCAACTCGGGAAAAAGAGAGAGCAAAAGCAAAACACGAATAACACAAGCAACTGGGGAGACTCGATCAAGAAACTAACCGTGCCATGGCACTCGGAGAGTCGGGCCTCCGATTCCCACCAAAAGATTCGAGTTCTTACAGAGGTTGGTGAAATCAACCTAGGGATCTCATGAACTAGAGAGAGGGTAGAGAGAGAGAGTTGGGACAAATGATTAGGGTTCAAGAGATGGGATGAGGGATACCCCTTCACCCCCTACTTATCGGTCTTTGGCTATTTCCCAAAGACCCCCCTAGATACATTGAGTGAACTACCTAGCCTAAGCATTGAAGTCCAAGCTCCGGAAAATATCTCCCACATTTTGAATGGACGGCCCCTACTCCTGCCGGGAGTTGTCGTCGCCTCGACGCAACCTCTAGGATTCCGCCACGTGCCATCCCCGCTTCCTCGGAAGCTCCTCCTAGGTTTTGAGGCCCAAACCCAGGAAACCCGCCACCGGTAGCTTTGGGCTCAACTACCAAACCCTGAGTTTTGCGGCCCAAACTCGGAAACCGACGCGGATGGTTTTGAGGCCCAAACCACTCAACGCGAGCCACCTTGTCTTCGCCCGGTCGGACTCCGAGTCCCTTGAGCCTCCGCTCGACTCGCGTGTCCACCATCTTGACTCGGCCGACTCGGTCTACCTCCATCTCTTCTCGCACTGTCCGATGCCAAGTACTAGCCACCACAGCTAGTCCACCGACGCCCATGGTCCCTTAGTCCGAGCCATGCTTCCGCCCTTCACCGCTCTCAGTCCATCGGCATGGCAAGCCTCTACTCAACCTTCTCCACGTCATTGACCACTGTCACTAGGCATAGCACCTGCACACCACAAGCCGATAGACATGCACAGACTTGCTTTCGCAAGGGGTTAGGGTAGCAGATTATACCGTTGTAGCACTTCACCTAGGAGTATTCAGTGGTATCGTAATTTATATTCACCCAAGGGAAAGCAGAGCTAGAAATAATAATAAAAGAGAGATCCTAGAGATCACCTCAATTTAGTACCAATTAGTGTAAGGGGGTAATCGATATAATGATAGGAAGGTGATGATGTAACAAATCGATAAAAATAAGTAAGAGATGACTAGTGAGTATAACTATGTGGGAGGACAATGAGAGAGTAAAATGACTCTTGTGATTCCAACTCTACCTTTGTGGATTTAACTTTGGCACTCAGTTGAGACAAACATTGATTGATTCCTCAATACAAGTATGCTAGGCGAGGGAATAGATCAATAGGAGGACAAAACTCCTACCAGACTGCGCCCTCTTTTTACGGGGGCGTTATCTTTTAAGAACTTGCCTAGGAACACATGGTGGAATACAAAGACTAGACAAGGTTGTCACTCTCTTGCTAGCTACCACAAATAATCTATGCAACAAGCGATAACCAAAGGCAAGATTAAGTATAATTACCACGCTTACACCTATTCTCACTACTCTTAATCGTGTATACAACAACTAGAGCACCCTATGACAGGCAATGATCGGACACAGGAAAGGCCACAAGGATCTCAATCTAGTTTATAACAACTAAATGGCAAGATAAACCACAACAATACTATAGCAAGTATAATATTGCACAAAGTAAAACTTAGCAAGGTAAAGAAGGAATACTGTATTAAATAAGTAAAGTCTTACAAAAGGGGAAAGATACAAGAGCTTATACCAGATCCTCCAGGAAGACAACTCCAGAAAACCCGAGCAAAGCTCAACTCAACTCTAACTCCCATACTAGAGAACACCACTAGACTAATCTCCATTTGAGAACAACAGTGGCTTGTATGGATTACATCATGATTAGAGAGGGAGGTATGGGCCTCTATTTATAGTGGGGGTGGAGTAGGGGCTACTCCAGCGCCACGTCATTGATCCAGGGGGCTTCAATCCTCCACCCTTGGATCCAACCGACTTAGAACTGCCTTGGATGAATGGTATGGATTTCCATCATGTGCTTTTGGGTATGGTGGTTGGGAGGAGTCGAACCGACTTATGGGGTGGTCGGCCGACTCCCCTTATGACCAGTGGGCCATCCCTTGGCCTTGTGGGTGTGACCCCACTAGTCAGGGACTAAATGGGGGCTAGGTGGGCCCAGTGGGTGGTCGGCCGACCCCCCCCCTCTTGGGGTCTCTAGCCCACCTCTTCCTTCCAGGTGCTGGCCCCACTTGTCAACTGTGTTGGGTGTTTGTTCTGGGGTAGTTGTCGTGCTGATCTCTTTGGTGTGGGCCCATGAATCCATGTACTTTGCATGTGAGCCGTTGGGAAAAAGAACAGAGTGATCCAAGGGTTGGAAATCACTCTGATATGCTTCTTCTGGATCATGGCTGAGGGGGGAGACCTGGTGGGTCCACAAGGTGGTCGGCCGACCCCCTATGTGGGTCCCACTATGTCTCTTTTGTTCCATTTCTTCAATCCTGCAACCAAATTCTCATGGACATGTGGAACTTGATATTTTATAAAATATGCTTATGCGATGATTGTTTTACCCTTGATCCTGAGGTTATTGGCAGCATTTTAGATATATAAAAGTGCATCATTCTTGGTGCCAACAAGATGCCCTAAGCTTGACCTTTGCTCGTCCCGAGCAAATAATCAAACTTTAGCAACGGTGGTTCAGGAGTTGCTACAATGCTTCATATTTCAAGTGTACTAGATCTACAACAATCATACTTCTCTTTTGTATGAAAAAATCAGCCGTAAAGACTCACCCATATTACCTTAATCCTCCATGGGGCTTATAGCTTTATCCTTTGTCTTGGGAGGTTGAGAGATAGAATAAATTGACTTGAGCACCAGTTTTCTCATTCTTTCACAAGTTTCATATCGAAGGTTTTGCAATGTTTTGTAAAAGAAAACTTAGTGTTCCTCAAATGGTACTCTCGAGTTGCTCATAAGGTGTATGATTCCTAACCAAGGTATATATCAAAGTTTTGCCTTCTTTCATCCTATCTCTAAAAGCTTATGTGGAGTTATAGGTAGGGATAAAAGATGTAGCAAACTTACCTTGCATATATTGTAAAGTCAAATTCCGGATCCAAGGAAAGAAATGGCATACTCTTAGATCAAGATGTGCAAGTGTGTGGAAACATGACAAATGATCAATACTCCTATATTTGGACGATCTCTCTTTCCTAACTTATTATTTTGAGACATAGCTATCTTTTTAATTTTTCTATGAGCTTTGATTTGCTCATCATCATTTTTCTAAAACATGGGACCTTCATGTGCACCTATTTTTTTGCATAGTCTATGTCTCATTTTCTAATAGCATACTAGAGAGAGTTTTTCTATTAGAGCAATGGAGTATGAACTATGTGGAAATGTAAGGCATGTTTCTGCGTACTTCCAGTGAAGAAGCAGCATGTATATGTGGCATGTACTATCGACGAAATATGTGTCGCGGTCTACCTAGGGGGTACCCCACAGTAGTAGATTGTAGGCAGAGGTGTGGCGATGGCGATCAAGCGTAACACAGAGAGCGTAGACACGGCGATTTAGACAGGTTCGGGTTGGCAAATCGCCGTAATACCCTATGTCCTGTGTTTTGGTGGCTGGATTGATATGAGTATTAGGTTACAAGATCCGTAGATGAGATCTAGGGGATCATATAAGGATGTCTTGGAGGGGGTCCCCTGTCCCCCTTATATATGCCGAAGGAACAGGGTTACAAGCAAAGTAGCCAATATGGTACTATTCATGCGGTGCACGTCGTGTGCTGCACGTCTACGTCTTGTGGGCCGGGCCATCTTCTGGTCGGCAGGCCCAAAAGGTCCCTGGGGATATGCCGAGGTATATATCCCCAATAAGTCCCCGAGCACGTTGTATTCTTCTGGAGAGTCAGCAGCGTTGTCCTTGGAGATATACACCCGGTCGCCATCGCCTGAGGCTGTCGTTGTAGGGTTCTGAGCAGGTTAGCTGGTCGGGGCACTGCTCGGAGAAGACTCCCGACCAGGTCGAACTGGTCGAGAATGTCGTAGCTTGAAGTGCGAGCAGGTTGCCTTCGATGAACGCTACGGCTACTCGTCAGGAGAATGTGACGTGTTGAAGAAGAAAAAACTTTTTAACAGCTTGTTCCCTGGTGAAGTGTACCCACTTAGTCCCCGAGCTTGGTAGTAGGTGAAGTATGCACGTGGTGCCAAGCTTTATAAAAGATAAAACATGCAAAAAAAAACTGTTAACCGAAGACTGAAGCATAACTTTTGTCGAAAACGACTATGAATACCCATAGTCCCCAAGCCTGATGTAAGGAGCGCGACAGTTCTTGTATCAGGATCATACTGTTCTGTATTATTCACAGTCCCCAAGTTCCAGTCCCCGAGCGGAGTCATAGGACAAACGGAGGACATGGCGGCGAGGGTCGACGACGTCGGTGATGATGTTGGCGAGAGTCTTGACGAGTCGACAACGAGGCAGTCCCCGAGACTGTAGTCGGCGTAATTTGTGATGAGTCGACTATGAGGACAGTCCCCGAGACTGCGGTTGGTGACAAGGAGCGACGAGGTCGTCGTGAGCCGTGACCCCGTGACAAGTTAATGACGAGGAGTGACGAGGTTGTCGTGAGACGTGATCCCGCGACGAGTTGATGATAAGGAGCAACGAAGTTGGCAGGAACCGTGATGAGTCGACGACAAGGGCAGTCCCCGAGACTGTAGTTGACAACGAGGAGCGACGAGGTTGGCATGAGCCATGGCGAGGAGCAATGAAGTCGGCATGAACCGTGAAGAGTCGGTGACAAGGAGCGATGAGGCCGGCGTGAAACGTGACGAGGAGCGACGAAGTCGGCGGGAACCATGAGGAGTCGGCGAAGAGGAACAACGAGGTCGGCGTGAACCGTGACGAGTCAACAACAAGGAGCGACGAGGCCGGCGTGAACCGTGATGAGGAGCGGCGAAATCGGCGAGAACCGTGATGAGTCGGCGACGAGGGCAGTCCCTGAGACTGTAGTTGATGACGAGGACATGAGTCGTTTGGAGGCGGAGGCAGGCGTGGCCGGTGAAGACCTTCTTTCAGACATGGAGTTTTTTGCTGTGGGGGTAGCTGTTTGTGGAATACAAGGTGTTCATGGACGTGTCAAAGCTATATTTATCGAGGCGGTGAGCTTTTATTTCACTTGTATGTCCTCTCGTGCCTACTGAGTCGTGAGCCGTAGCAAATCAAGCGTTCTGCCTTGGGTCTCAAATGCTCTAGATCGTAGGGCTATTGCCACTTCACGTGTAGGATACATAAGGACTCCCAAGGAGGCACACTGCTGGCAATCAGCGGCGCAGAGGGCGAACAACTCATGCACGCTTTGAATGATACCAGAGTCAGGGTCCTTTTCCGAGAGGCTCTATCGTGGCGTGACTAGGGCCTGTGGAGACTGTTCCTGCAGACGTTGGGTGCAAAGCCATGCTGCTTGTAGAGTCGTCGACCGTTCCATGGTCGTATACAGATTCTGGGTGCATAACCTCATGGCTCACGACCCAAATGATACCGCCCGGTTGATGGGGAAATATCAGTTGGGAGCTCTGTCAACGTGGTCGTAACGACTAGGGTAGCTACTTCTATTCGCTATGACCCATTGGCAGACCAGCTTCAGGGGCTTTCTGTTATGGCCAGGCTGTTTGGAGAACGCCGCGATGCGTTTGGAGAGGTCGTCGAACACTGTGGGAGTGTTTTGTAGAGGTTGTCGAATATCATGACGAGTTGGCGACGAGGGCTGTCGACGATGTTGGCGACGATGGTCGTGGTGTGTCATTGACGAGCGATGACGAGGAGCGAGGCGTGTTGTTGACGAGGCCGGCTGCAGGGCGAACCATGGCGACGAGAAATGATGAAGTCAACGGCGAGGCGAGTCATGGCGACGAGGTCAGTGGCGAAGAACGGCAAGGGCCACCAACATGGTCGGCGGTGAAAAAACGACGAGGGTCGCCAATGGCGTCGGCGGCGAAGAACGACGAGGGCCACCAACGGGATTGGTGGCGGCGTGGTCGGCAAGGGCCATCAACGTGGTCGACGGCGAAGAACGACGAGGGCCACCAACGGGATCGACGGCGGTGTGGTCGGCGAGGGCTGCCAACGACGTCGGTGGCGAAGGACGGCGAGGGCCACCAACGTGGTCGGCGGCAGAGAACGGCGAGGGCCGCCAACGACATCGGCGGCGAAGAACGTTGACAACGAAGAACGACGAGGGCCACCAACATGGTCGGCGGCGGAGAATGGTAAGGGCCACCAATGGCGTCGGCGGCGAAGAACGTCGACGGTGAAGAATGATGAGGGCCACCAACGGGATCGGTGGCGGCGTGGTCGGCGAGGGACGCCTACGGCGTCAGCGGCGAAGAACATCGACGGCAAAGAATGATGAGGGCCACCAACGTGGTCGGCGGCGGAGAACGGCGAGGGCCACCAACGTGGTCGGCGGTGAAAAAATGACGAGGACCGTCGACGGAATCAGCGGCGAAGGACGACGAGGGCCACCAACGTGGTCGGCGGCGAAGGACGATGAGGGCCACCAACATGGTCAACAGCGAAGGACGATGAGGGACGCCAACGGCTTCAGCGGTGAAGAACGTAGACGGCGAAGAACGACGAGGGCCACCAACGGGATTGGTGGCGGCGTGGTCGGCGAGGGCCATCAACATGGCTGATGGCGAAGAACGACGAGGGCCACCAACGGGATCGGCGGCGACGTGGTTGGCGAGGGCCGTCAACGGCGTCAGTGGCGAAGGATGGCGAGGGCCACCAACGTGGTCGGCGGCGAAGAACGTCGACGGCGAAGAACGACGAGGGCCACCAACATGGTCAGCGGTGGAGAACGGCGAGGGCCACCAATGGCGTCGTCGGCAAAGAACGTCGAGGGGCACCAACGTGGTCGGCGGCAGAAAACGGCGAGGGCCGTTAGTGGTGTCGGCGGTGAAGAACGTCGACGGCGAAGAACGACGAGGGCCACCAACGGGATCGGCGGCGGCGTGGTCGGCGAGGGCCGCCTACGGCGTCGGTGGCTAAGAACGGCGAGGGTCGCCAACGTGGTCGGCGGCGAAGAATGATAAGGGCCGCCGACGGGGCTGACGGCGAGGGGCGACGAAAAGAGTTGTGGCGAGTTGATGATGATCTCCGAGGCAAGGACGGTGCCGCTGCCGATCCAGATCATAGATCCGATCTGGTCATGACGATGGACGACGATGTCGGCGGCAGTGAACCGTTGGCGAGGGCGATGATGAGGGGACGTCGACGAGATCCGTCGACGAGGGTCATCGACGGGGAAGGTGATCGCTTGACGAGCCATGACGTCGTTGCACACACCCCCTACCTGGCGCTCCAACTGTCAACGAAATATGTGTCACAGTCTATCTAGGGGGTACCCTACGGTAGTAGATTGTAGGCGGAGGCGTGGCGACGGTGGTCAAGCGTAACACAGAGAGCATAGACATGGCGATTTAGATAGGTTCAGGCCGGCAAATCGCCGTAATACCCTACGTCTTGTGTTTTGGTGGCTAGATTGATATGAGTATTAGGTTACAGGATCTGTAGATGAGATCTAGGGGATCGTATCAGGATGTCTTGGAGGAGGTCCCCTGTCCCTCCTTATATATGCCGAAGGAACAGGGTTACAAGCAAAGTAGCCAGTATGGTACGATTCATGCGGTGCACGTCGTGTGCCGCACGTCTACGTCTTGTGGGCTGGGCCATCTTCTGGTTGGCAGGCCCAAAAGGTCCCTGGGGATATGCCGAGGTATATATCCCCAACATGTACGTGATCTTGATCTTGGGAGCATGATAAGTCTCTCGACAAGGGTCACAAAACTCGACCAAAGTCAACACAAAGCAAGCAGCATATGTAGAAAGCTTATATCATGAAAGAGCATATATGGCTTTGGTAGGAATTTTCAACATTGAGGAACAAGAAGTGTTTTATCATTTTAATAAATAAAACTCCGATAGTCATTCTTGCTTAGAACAAAATTATAGCAGCTCTTGTCCTGTCATATCATGTCTCACAACAACTTAGAATTAGTTACAGCATTTGCAACCCACAAACGTTTGAGGTTCATGATGGTTTCTTTTAAGCCAAGTAATTCATACTTATAGAAATATCAAGTTGTAAACTGAGTACTAGAGAAACATTTAGCAAAGCAACTATTCATCATTTCCACAAGAGAGATGGATGTTTATGGAAAAAATTATTCTAAGGGAAATAAAACATAATTAATTGATAGGGAAATATTTTTCTTGTTTCTAATAATTTTCCAGTTTTTTTAGTAAGTGAAAAGCGGTAATAAAATGCTGGAATTAAAATTAAGAAATTTAAATTGCAAGAATTAAAATGCTGAATAAAAACTTACCTTAGTGGGGGAGGGAATCTCTCCCAAGCTTATTCTTTTCATGGTCCTGGTGAAGGAAATTGTGTTGGATGCATTTCGTGCTGGGCGCAGAACATAGCCCATTGCTAGGCGTTGTGGTCTCTCATTGCTTGAACCCGTTGTTGATTTTGGATTGTGTTCTGATGGAGAATTCCATGCTCCACCCGTAGCTCACCCACTTGATTAGTGAGTAAATCCACGTCGTGACGGAAATAATGGTACTCTCTTTCCTGCGAAGAAGCAAAAGAGAACCGTGCACTTTGGGTGTGTGATGTTGATCTCTGAAATCCATTGCTTGAGCCTAGTGGATTCATCTACGAACTCCGGACCTAGAGATGTGCCTTCTTATGCAGCGTATGCCATGTTGTGTGTCATCCGTCGACCTGCAAAACTCCTACGACCTTCTTGGGTGTCTGTATTAAGGGTTAGATACCTACACCTATACAGTTTAAGTCTTTCACAAGGGAGTGGAATTCTTTTTATGGGATCATTATACATATATATATAACAGAATCATATGGCCCATGAGCCAGAATGTGACCTTGCACAAAATACCCCATATCTAACACAACTCTGGGTGCATCTAAGAAAAATTGATAATTATGAAGCTCAGTCATGATGTGCATGATTTTAGTGATCATAGATGTAAACTCAAAAGGTCCTTTTTTGCTACTACCTGAGCACCAGTGATCTACCATGGCTCTAACAGGAGAAACAGGAATCTTATTTACCATGGCAAAAAGTATTCTTATCTCAACATTTGTTACAGGTCTTACATCATCTCTACGAAACAAGGTTATTCCTATCCAACGATGCATGAAACGTAAAGTGGGATTATGAATATCACTTGTTCGTGGGTATCTAGCATTATCTTTCCCAGAGATTAGTTTCCAAAATTTGCGTCTATCGTACCCCTGAGTAGCATGCTCAAGATTAATAGCACACTTCTCTTTACACCCAAGAACAAGACTAAATTCTTTCCAGGTTAAAGTAAGTGGATGATTAAGCATTCAGAAAGAAATCCTTTGTGCATTTGTATTAACCGTGCTTAGGAACTCTAGAGTTAAAAGTTTACTTCCTGGGTCTCTGGAAATATCCCACAATTCACTGGTCCACCCTATAGCTCTAAGAACTTCATCAAACTCTGCGTCTAAACCCATTTTAGCTAAGAGGGAAGGATCGATTACCTTGGTGTGCTCGTAGTCGCGCACCTTTAGAGTGTTGAATATGGCCATCTCATGAGGTGTGAGCCAGATGCCGGTTTCAGAATTAGTGACCCGTGATGATTGATCTCCCGAATTATCGACTGGCTCGTAATGACTGGCACTATGATGTTCTTGCTCGTACTCACCATGGCTAGCACTGTTGGCCATGATTTCGGTAGCATCTGAACCGTGTACTGACTCGTTCCTTGAATCAATTGACATAATATTTGTACCATGCGATGAGCTACCTCCCTGGGAATTTTTGGAAGAACTCCCACTAACCGAGCTACGTGCCTTCTTGAGTGCTTTCTTGAGGGACTTCATCTTACCACTCTAACTAGCTAATATTGTACCCTTCTCTTGATTAGCGGTGAAGCTTATTGGAGAGAGATGGCAAGGATTTTGGCTCGTGAGCTTGCTGGTCGAGAGTGTGTGCTTGAAAGAGTTGCTCTGCTTGTGTACATATAGTAGAGAGGAGGGGAGAGTGCCAGAGGCACTAGGGCCCGATCGATCGACCGCCCTGTTGCTCTCTGAGTGCTCTGCTTTGCAAGGTGGTGGCGTGCATGAAGATGCTCGACATGGATGGGATTGGAGGGGTCTCCACTGCACCGACTGACCATGGGTTGGTGGCTTTAGTGTTGGAAATTGCACCACGCCAACTTGAGTGATTATGGGAGGTAAGGAAATGACAAGAGCCATTTGGCCATGTCTGCTAATTAGCGAAAGATGCTTTCTCCTTTGTCCTTGAGTGATTAGAGGATGAATGGCATGATATTTTGTGGTGTTTCATGATCAAGAAGTTATGGGGATGATAGGAGATTATGGCTCCTAGTGAATTGTGATACGCTTCTCGTGATAGATGATGAGAAGGTATATGATTGTTTGGAGAAGTGGTATGGTGGTTGTGGTCTTCTGATGTTTGGGAGAAAAGAGTGGTGCATTGGATCGTAGTGATTAGTGAAATCCTTTTTCCAGGATGCCTCTCGTGGAGTATCCAAGGATGGCATGATTTTTCTGGTATGTGAGTGGAAGCATGGTGGGAGGCAAGGAAATGATGGAAAGGTCACCATTTTGTCTGACTACCACAGGCTCTTGGCAGTATTTATTTTCCTCTTTCTTGTAGGTAATCTCTGAACATGAGGGGGAGAGAGAGAAGTGATGGCCTGGTCGGCCGATCACTGTTTTTGCCCCTGGTTGCTGGTTCTACACAAACTCATGCAAGGCATCTCGAGGCAAGGAAAGCAGAAGGAGGGGGGGTCCATGGGCCCAGTCGGCCGACCCCACCCTTGCCTCTAAAGGCCCTGGCTTTGTGACACTAATATACTTGCACTATTTAAAATGCAATGCAACTTTCCTGGATGAACAGGATTCAAAGTTTTATGGGTTAAATTGATTTTCAAAGTTTATTATGGCTAAACATGATTATGTTTTGAGGCAAATTAAAAGAGATGATCATGCAATGAAAAACGATTTCAAAAATTTAAAAGAGAACACGAAGAAGACTTACCTTTTTATGAAGCCATGATTTTAGTTGGTTGGAGTAGGACCATCCTCCTCACTTGCTCGTTGGATTTGCTTACGTAGTTTTGGAGGTGGAGCGGTGCATGGCTTGATCACCTTCTTCCGCCATACCCATTTGGGTTTCGCCCGAGGTTGTTGCTTCACTTTTGTCAGGTAAGTATAATTAATGTAACGATCAATTTCAAATACCTTGACTATGGAGCATTGCTCAATATTTGGCTTGAAGTGGAATATCTCCTGAGTTCCATTGATGTTGAATTGAATTTCTCCAGCTCCTACATTGATATATGCATTGGCGGTGCTGAGGAACGGTCTTCCTAGGATGAGTGGAGTCTTCTTGTCTACTTCCATATCCAACACCATGAAATCCACAGGGATGAAAAATTCTCGTATCTTGACGGGAATATTTTCAGCGATCCCCGCGGGTAGCGAAATGATTGATCCGCTAGCTGCAAACACATTGGTGTAGGGGACAAAGTAGTGTGAGTTAGTTTATCGAATACTACCTTTGGCATGACGCTGACGCTTGCTCCCAAGTCGTAGAGGGCATGCTCAAACTGCTGAGTCCCGATGGAGCAATCAATGGTAGGACACCCTGGGTCCTTCTTCTTTAATGGCAGCTGGTTAAGTATAGTTGCGCTACACTCCTCCGTTAGCTTGATGACTTCGGTGGTGGGTAACGGCCTCTTGTTGCTGAGGATGTCCCACAAATACTTGGCATAAGTTGGAACCTGCATTCCATCAAGTAGGGGTATATAGACATATAATTGGCGAATTACCTCAACAAATTTCCCAAAGCGTTCATCTGAGGATTTTGTTCTTGGCTTGTTTGGGAATGGTAGTAGTACGTTTGTATCGTAGTACTCATGTGGGGCTGTTCCCCCATGGAACTTGACAGGATCCTGGGGTGGTGCAAGTTCTTCTTCCTCGGCTTCATGTTGTTCTTCTGCCTCAACTTCTTTCTCCTTTCTTGTTGATTTTCCTGAAGTGTTAGGATGTGGTGGATCACAAGTGGACTTACCTCCTCTCGTGGTCACCAAATTTATACTAGAGACTTTTTCAGGTTTACCAAGATTTGGGGCAGAAGATGTCAATTGGGATAGTTTTCTTTCTATCATGTTATTGAAATTCAATTGGTCCTTTACAACAGAAGCAAAGTCATTCATCTTATTGTTTAAAGTTTCAAGGGTCTTATCATTAGCAGCTAGTTTATTGTTTATGCTTTCATTCATCCTAGCTTGACTTAAGACAAGATCTTTAAATGAAGGCTGATTAAAATTATTAAAGCTTTTACCTTCATTACCTTGATAGAAGGGTCATGGCTTTGATCCAGATTGCTGAAGTTGATTCTCATTGTTGTTGATGAAGCTCACGCCTTCATTTGTTTCGGGGCAATTGTTTCCCGAATGATTTCCACCACATACCTCACACCATTGTTTTGCCTTGTTAGCTCGTGTGGAGGCATAGTGTTGGATGGCTTCTCTATCCTTCTTGAAATTGGATCGTTCTTCGAGTTTCTTCATCAAGAAATCCATCCTTGTGGAGAGTGCACTTACTTCATGAATAGTTTTTGCACTATTTTTCTTGACTAGGAGCCTTTCATCTTTCCACCCTTGATTCGTCACTATCTTCTCAATGAGATCTTTTGCTTGTGTGACGTTGAGTGAAGTGAAGGCACCTCTTGTGGCTGCATCAAGGATACTACGGGCTATTTGTGTTAGCCCATAGTAGAAGCCTTGAATCTGGAGCCAATCTTGAATTCCATGATGAGGGCATTCCCGAATGTACTCCTGGAGACATTCCCATGCTTCGGGAGTGGTCTCGTCCGCTTGTTGTTGAAAGATTGAAATTCTTCCACGAAGGGCGGTGGTTTTGCCCATCGGGAAGAACTTCTTGAGGAAGGCATTGGTACACTTCTCCCAAGTGGAAACTTCCTCAGAATGAGCATAGAACCATTGCTTCGCCTTCCCGAGGAATGAGAACGGGAAAAGACGGAGACAAATGATATCCAATGCAACATTCTTAATGGAAATGGTGCCACTTACCTCCAAGAAGTGTTGGAAATGTGCATTAGCATCCTCATGGGACTTCCTGCAAAAAAGGTTGGCTTGCACTAGGTTGATCAAAGTTGGCTGCAGCTCGAAGGTAGCACCCCCTGTATTAACGTCTGGTCCTTGGGCCACGTGTGAGCGATTGAAGGAGCCGAAAAGTCAGAAATAGCCTCTTGAACCATAGCTTGCTTGATAAACAGAGTGTAGCCTCCTTCCTTGAGTGGATCTGAGTTCGAGGTGAGCTTTCGAGGAGACACTAGACGATGTCTAGAGTTTCTTCGGAAACTCTTAGGATTTTCAAATGTGGTTGCTCGAAACTGGAACTCACTCATACAATGCCTTGTTTCACAATTAAGAAAGACAAAGGCAAGGCGTAAGCCCCAACAACTATTTGATAACTAATTTAATAGTAAACTCTGGATTCAATTCTATTAAAATTTCTAGGCTATGCTTTCCCTGGCAAGGGGTAAGCCCCAGAAATGGTTGTTGGTATTTCTTATGACAATTGGATAAATCCGCAAGCGCACAGATTATACCGTTGTAGCAATTCACCAA
Organism: Microstegium vimineum; assembly: GCA_022036555.1. Classification (NCBI taxonomy): domain Eukaryota; kingdom Viridiplantae; phylum Streptophyta; class Magnoliopsida; order Poales; family Poaceae; genus Microstegium; species Microstegium vimineum. Next base: position 19,846,518 of record CM039138.1, on the reverse strand, counting down.
GGAGTATTCTGGGGTATCGTAATTTATACTCTCCCAAGGGAAAGCGGAGCTAGAAATAATAATAAAAGAGAGATCCTAGAGATCACCTCAATTTAGTACTAATTAGTGTAAGGGGGTAATCGATATAATGATAGGAAGGTGATGATGTAACAAACCGATAAAGATAAGTAAGAGATGACTGGTGAGTATAACTATGTGGGAGGACAACGAGAGAGTAAAAGGACTCCTATGATTCCAACTCTACCTTTGTGGATTTAACTATGGCACTCAGTTGAGACAAACATTGATTGATTCCTCAATACAAGTATGATAGGCGAGGGGATAGATCAATAGGAGGACAAAACTCCTGCCAGACCACGCCCTCTTCTTACGGGGGGCTTATCTTTTAAGAACTTGCCTAAGAACACGTGGTCGAATACAAAGACTAGACAAGGTTGTCACTCTCTTGCTAGCTACCACAAACAATCAGTGCAACAAGCGATAACAAAAGGCAAGATTAAGTATAAGAACCACACTTACACCTATTCTCACTGCTCTTAATCGTGTATACAACAACTAGAGCACCCTATGACAGGTGATGATCGCACACATGAAAGGCCACAAGGATCACAATCTAGTTTATAACAACTAAATGGCAAGATAAACCACAACAATACTATAGCAAGTATAATATTTCACAAAGTAAAGACTAAGCAAGCTAAAGAAGGAATATTGTATTAAATAAGTAAAGTCTTACAAAAGGGGAAAGATACAAGAGCTTATACCAAATCCTCTAGGAAGACAACTCCGGAAAACCCGAGCAAAGCTCAACTCAACTCTAACTCCCACACTAGAGAACACCACTAGACTAATCTCCACTTGAGAACAACAGTGGCTTGTATGGATTACATCATGATTAGAGAGGAAGGTATGGGCCTCTATTTATAGTGGGGGTGGAGTAGGGGCTACTCCAACGCCACGTCATTGATCTAGGGGGCTTCAATTCTCCACCCTTGGATCCAACCGACTTAGCACCACCTTGGATGAATGGTATGGATTTCCATCATGTGATTTTGAGTATGGCGGTTGGGAGGAGTCAAAATGACTTAGGGGGTTGTCGGTCGACCCCCCTATGACCAGTGGGCCATCCCTTGGCCTTGTGGGTGTGACCCCACTGGTCAGGGACCAAATGGGGGCCAGGTGGGACCAGGGGGTGGTCAGCCGACCCCTCCCCCCTTGGGGTCTCTGGCCCACCTATTTCTTCCAGGTGTTGGCCCCACTTGTCACTGGTGTTGGGTGTTTGTTCTGGGTAGTTGTCGTGTTGATCTCTTTGGTGTGGGCCCATGAATCCATGTACTTTGCATGTGAGCCGTTGGGGGAAAGCACAGAGTGATCCAAGGATTGGAAATCACTCTGAGATGCTTCTTCTGGATCATGGCTGAGGGGGGAGACCTGGTGGGCCCACAGGGTGGTCGGGCAACCCCCTATGTGGGTCCCACTGGGTCTCTTGTTCCATTTCTTCAATCCTGCAACCAAATGCTCATGGACATGTGGAACTTGTTATTTTATAAAATATGCTTATGCGATGATTGTTTTACCCTTGATCCTGAGGTTATTGGTAGCATTTTATATATATATATAAGTGCATCATTCTTGGTGTCAACACCCGGCCAGCGTACGGCGCGGCTGCGAGTCGGGGCGTTGCACGGGCGCGAGCGCGTGCGGGTGCGGGGTGAGAGTGGGAGAAAGGCTAAGAGGGCCTAATGGGAAGACGCGGCCCACTTGGGTTTTCCTTTCTTCTTTTCTTTTCTATTTTCTTTTATTTGTTTCAAACTGAATTTATTCCAAAACTGATTCAAAAACTCAAAACTAAGTTTTGTTGTTTTAACAAAAGTTATTCAAAATATTATCTCTACAACTTTCATGCAGAGCACTTTATTAAAAGACCATTATTCAAAGGGGTTATACTTCAAAGTCAATTGAATCATTTTAAGGAAAAGAATTCTTTTTTTAAAATCTTAACACTAAGCTTAATTAGGTGAGGTGGTTAACAGGAAAAGCATTCTATTTAATCCTCTAAGTTTAACAAAATATTACTTAGGTCAAAACAATGGCAAAGCATGAAACTCCTATTCAAGTCTAATTCCAATATAAATAAACATACACATGAAATGATGTCATATGCAAAACATGAATGCAATGAAATGCTTATGCTTAGAGGCTAATGATGATCCTAATGCAAGCTTGACATAGGGTGTCACACTTATATAGCCCTCAGACACAAGCTAGCCGTTTTGCCCCTCAAACTGGTTCTCTGCGCGTACTTCGGATGCACTATACACAGGGGGTCCGGACCATTAGGAGCGTCCAGACCCCTTCACCACCGAGAGCCAACGACTATGTTAGATCTTCCGGATGCGCCCTCCGAACGCGCGTAGCACGCCGTCCGGACAAATGCGCATGCGTCCGATCAAGCCCTTGTTTGAACTCGCTCGTTCGCGCTTTCGCCTCTGTCTGCCACGTGTCTCCGGACGCACCCGGACTGCTGTCCAGACCAACGCTCACCAGCATCCGGAAATATCTTCAAGAAATCCCGACAGCTCCTTCTCTCTAGATGCAATGTCCGGAGTCCTCTGTCAGGACAAGAACAAGCGTCCGGACCTTCATTTCCAGAGACAATAGAGAGCACCAAACTCCAGACGTCGCGTCCGGAGTCCAACGTACGGACCGCAAACTGCGTCCAGACCACTGCTCACAGCTCAGCCAAGCTAGGGTTGGCTTCCGGACGCATCACCGATGGTCCAGACCACTGAACCCTAGCGTTCGGACCTTTGTCCGGAGCTCCTTATGCTGCCAAAACTCACCTCCAACTTGTCCCAAGCTTCCAAGGGCTAACACTAAGTGATTCAAGCACTTGTGCACGTGTGTTAGCTTTTAGTTCGCATTTTCTTGGAATTAGTTGGTTCACCTTGCTAGTTCTATTGATTTTAAATGCAGTGCAATGAACCTAGTGGCACATGATAACCGTAATCAAACACAAGAGCTCCCTCCTTAATAGTACGGCTATCTATCCTAAATGTGATCACACCCTCTATGGTGTCTTGATCACCAAACTGAAAATGGTTCCTATATCACCTTTGCCTTCACATCATTTTCCTTTGCACCACCATGCTAGAGCCTTGCCATCACACATTGATCCATTAGCTCCTCATCATGGCATGTACCAACCTATCTCATGATTCACACTTAGAGATCAAGGTTAGTACTCAGGTAGGTTTCATCAATTACTCAAAACCAAACACATGGGGACTCTCACCGATGCTTCTGACTCTTAGTCAAACCTCCAGGACACCATTGGCCTTCTTGTGGTGCGTGTTTCTGGCTCACGGTGCCTTTGTCGGTCGGTTCTCTCCCATACCGATTGTGGAGGTTCTCCATTTTTTTGGCACCGATCCGTTTTGTAGCTCAACCTGTGGTGTACGGAATGGTGGTTGTCTCTCAACTGCCTGTACCCTCGGTACTGACTGCTACACTATGGATAGTCATTTAGGGAAGGAAGCCGGAGTCCAGCGTTCCAGCAATGCACGAAGAAAGGACAATCCCAATGATACCCATTTTATTCTTGGATTCCCCTCTCGTCTTCTTGTTCGAGCAGCTCTCGGCGCTCCCTCTCCTGTTGCTCCTCTTTTCTCTCCCTTTGGCGTTCCCATTTGTTCAATAGGATTCTGACGGTGGAGCATCGTTGGACAGGAATGTCCCGCTCCGCCTTGTCTTCCCTGCACTCCTCAGCTACTTCATCCTCCTCGGATGCCTTGGTCTTCACCACGGCCATGTTCACCGGAAAGGATAACGCCACCAGGTTTGCGGGGAACGGATTACCGTCTATGCCCATGGCCCCTTTGGTCTTCTCTAGGCCAATCCTTCCTGAGGTTATGGCCTTCTGGATCATGTCCCAAAACACCCTGCAGTCGTTGGTGTTGTGGGTGTATGTGCCATGGAACTTGCAGAACTTCCTGGACTTGATCTCATCGGCCGAAGGGATCTTGTAACCTCCAATCAGTTTGATCTGCCCCTTATCGAGCAGATAGTCAAAGATTATGTCGGCCTTTGTAACATCAAAGTTGTATTTCTTCGCTCCTTCGATGGCTTTGGCCTTTGCCCATGGCATGTACTCTGAGTTCCTGCAATCTCGTTGGATTCGTCGTCGTTGTTGGTAGCTCCAGTAATTTCTTCCAATTTGATCAGCTCCACGCTGCCGGTTTTCTGAGCCTTGCCGCTGTAACGTGGGTATCGGTAATTGGCCTCGATGTTGGTTATCTTGCTCGCCAATTACGACAGGCTTGAGAAGTCCATCCCAATCTTCTCTTTGATTGTCGGGACCAAACCCTGAATAGCAATACTAACGACCTCCAGTCAGATAGCGCTAGCCGGTAGCACTGATTCCTCACCTCACTAAACCTCTAGAGGTAGCTGCCCCTGGGTCATTGTTCCCCTGCCTGACGTCAACTAGATCTGTGACCCCTTTCTCCATGTTACCAGAGTCAAAGTACTGATGGAACTTATTCTATAGGTCCTTAGACCTAGTGATGGATTGATATGGCAAGGAAGCAAACCAAGAGAAGGCCGAACCGGACAGGGACAGAGGGAAGAACCAAACCCTAAGCGCCTGGTCATCGGCTATCTCGCCCAACTGCACTAGGTATTGACTGATGTGCTCCATGGTTGATACCTGGCCAGCCCCGGTGAACTTAGTGAACTCAGGCACCCTGTATCTAAAGGCAGAGCCACTCGGTCGTACCATTCAGGGTATGGCTTTCGGTAGGCAATGCATTGATTCCTGGTCTTCAGACCAAATTGGCGTTGCACCATAGCCGCTACCTGGTTCATCAGATGATCAACCTGAGGCGGTGTTTGATGATGATGAGCCGAGCCCCCATAACCCTGCTGACCAACGGAATGTCCCAGCCCTCCTTGGACACCTGGCGCGTAGTGGTGGGGAGCGTGGTGGTCTCCCAAAGGGACTTTGCCGGGCGTCGCGCCACCAGGGAATGGTGGTGCAATGAAATCTGGAACCAGCCTTGCACCATAAGAGGTATACTGCGCAGCCGAAGCATTTCCACTGGGGTTTGCCATCGGCTGTTGTGGTTCGTTTTGCAAGTTGCCTCCTCAGCCAGTGGGTGCACTGTTGGCCCCATGAGATCCGGGGAACGAGCCTTCCGGAGCATTGCTTGTCGAAGCATGATCTCCACCTTGTAGCATGGAGAAATTCTGGCGCCTTCCCTGCAGACCAAGGGCTCCCGCTATAGCGTTCTGCAAACAGCCGACGAGCAATTCGCCATGGCTAGCGAATGTGGAAGACATAGCCTTGTGGATGGTCTCCTGTATAAGGTTGTGCTGGAGGTTGACTCGTGGGTCTTCGTCTCCGTACATGAGTACGTACGGGAAAGGTCTTGCCTGCCTTGCATCGTCCATGGTCTAGCTGAATGACAATAGAGATTTTCCCTGGAAGGAATCCAGTGCCTCCTTGTCGGAGATCTAATTTAATGATAAACATTAAGAAATAAAACCATAAACTAAAGGCCCCACAACAGCCATCTAGACAGGGATGAGAAGCCCATCAGGGACAAATCACCGCCGGCCCACGAAGAGAGGGCATGTGATTAATAGGATCTCGCCGGCCCGGGTAGACAGACGTGCACCCGGGTAGACGTAAATCCGTCTCGCCCAACACAGGGGACGAGGCGACTTCACAACCAACGGAAGACGTGAAGAGCACCGATGGTAGGGAAAAGACCTATCTACCTCCTTCTAGAAGGTGGTGGCTAGCGTTCTGTAGACGCTGACGGTGCGAACGCCGATAAGAACGGAGGTACGCCATCCTGAGGATCGTACGCCCCGTATAAACCGGAGCTCAGGATAACGCCCTAGTCCCCTACCTGAACGGAGACACGTCGAGTCCTCCAATCCGGGACGGGATGGCGTAGGGCTCCGTGACAGATGGGGCCTGCGGAGCAACGGCCACCCCTGTGGGCCTCCGGGCCCCTACAAGGACCCTCCAAACGGAAGTACGTCGGGTACATGGGGCCCACTAAATAACGGAGTTCATTGGCCCAAGGCGAAGGAATCTATCGTATATAAAAAAGAATTATAAGAAGGTACATCCCTATACCTTCCAACGGTACAACTCACTCCATACCTCTACTACGCTACGGGATCAATCGGACCCCCCTCCCGCGTCCTCCGGCAATACAACGAGAAGACGACATGACTCCTCTCCTCTGACCAAGTACGAAGGCAATAGGAATATGGAATTGTAAATACCCAACATCCTTCAAGAGGAAGGAACGGACATGGTACCCTAGGTAGATAATCCTCGACGCAAGCTTGTAACTCCCCTGCCCCCCCCCCCCCCCCTTGCGACTATAAAAGGAGGACAGGGGGGACGACTCAAGGGAGGCTGGATCTCCACTCTCAAGCTTTCAGAGATAGAGATCACACACACATACGCCCGAAGCATACATCTAGGTGATAGATAGCACACTCACTACATCATCGAGAGACATGGGGCTCATACCCCCTCTCTCGAACCAGCTTGTAGCCCCCTGCAAGCAGAGATAAGGAACATGAGCAGCTCCACACTGGAAGTAGGGATTTCTTTCCCGAACCAGTATAAACGTCTTGTCTCTTTGTCTCACCATTCAGAACCCGACACATGTACAAATTTACTCGTTGGTAGTTTCTAAACACCGACAGTTGGCGCGCCAGGTAGGCGGCATCGCGTGTCACGATGATTTAGTGGTTCTGAATGGCCACCTTCAACTTCGGCAGCCCTGGGCTCTCCGTCATCCGCTTCGAGAGCCTGGAGTTCACCTGCTCCGCGGATGGTACCGTCACCCGTGTGTTGTCCTCACCGGTCAAGGTCGTCGACACCCTGGCACGGTCGAACGAGGATCTCCCTGCCCCCCGCAGGGACGCACCGGTCGAAGGACCGGGGCCACAAAGCCCTGGATCCAACCGCACCGAACTCAGGAGCAACGACAGAGCACTCCACCCGCTCGAGGCGTTCATGAGCGGCATGGGGGACTCTGACGGCGATGAGTACGAAACCAACCGCACGACCAAGCACGCCGTGATGCGTTTTGTACGCTCTCAGTACGACTACCTCCTGGACTCAGACCCCTGCCTCGGGGCCGTCATCTCGACCGAAAGGGCCCACCAGGACGACAAGGGAGACGTCGACAGCCTCGTCCCCAGCTTCGTCATGGCAAGGGAGTCCGTCCCACGGCAAGCAACGTACTATGCCTCGGATGAACAATCCTCTGAGGGCAGTGACCGCCCGCTCCTCCACCGGGCCAGGCTACGTCAGCGCTCCAAAGGCCGAAAATCTCCACGGCCCTCGCCGACCTGAGGGCAGAGACAAGCACTCGCCTATGTCGACGCCGCCATCCAGATCGAGGGAGGCGCGCCGATAGTAGAAGGCATCCATGTGACGTACTCTTTTGGTCTCGTCAGCGCCACGTCCATCCGCGAACGGCTTATCACCCTAAAGATGACCGATGCCGGCGAGAACGAGTTCGTAGGAACCATCAACTCATTTTACGACCTCCTGACTGAGGACGATCTGGCTCTCTCTGGCACTGATAGCACGGGGACCAAACACACCACCTCCGAGGTCAGCGAGATCCCTTCGCGGGAATGCTTCATGTGCGACTGAAGGGAGGGCACCCCTGAGGGAGCCATGTGCGACGTCGACGAGGATGGCAACGAAATCCTCTCGGGCAACCCTCAGGCCTTTATGCCACCACACGTCAACATAGACGCCATGCAAGCCCGTCAGGAGGAGCTCGAAGACGCTCGCCGCCAGATCGACGACGAGCCTGCTCTCCTCGAGCAGAAACTCCAGCCAAGACCAGAGGTCGACCACCGAGCTCGAGCCCAGGACGTGCAACATCGCATAGTCGAGGATGACGCACCCCCGCCAGCTTTCCCGAGGGCACAACAAAACATAGCGGCTGCCACCATGCTCATGAGGCAGTTCCCGGAGCCCGCAACGCCCGAGGAAAAGAAGCTCAGAGGGGAGCTACGTTTCCTCCTCGACCGCACGGTGGCTCAGCAGGCGGAGAGCTCGGCGCGACAGAGAGTGGGAGCCCTCTCCAGTGCACCGAACACACCGTAGCCTGAAAATTCCGTTCGCCAAAGACCAAGGCCAACCCCCGCGAGGGACCAAGAGCCGGTCAGGCGACGCCCTAGCCGCTCTGCACGCTTCGAAAGCGGCGACAACGGCTTGAGCGACAGCGACGACGGTGACCGGCGACGTGGGCGACATCCCCGCAGGGGCGGATGACACGACCCTGATGAGGACCGGGACTCTAGCCCCGAGCCCACCGGGCCACGGTGTTTTTCCGCGCGCATACACACCGCACAGATCCCGTCGCGTTTCCGACCGCCCACCTACATCCAAAAGTACACGGGGCTCACCAACCCTGGCCTCTAGCTGGAGGATTACCGTTTCTCCTGCGAGGTGGGTGGGGCGAACAACGAGAATTTCATAATTCGCCATCTGCCGCTCTACCTCTCAGATACAGCGCGCATGTGGCTAGAGCACCTCCCGAAAGGGAAGATACGGAACTGGGGAGACCTGAAAGACACCTTAGTTGGAAACTTTCAAGGTACCTACGTCCATCCTGGTAATTCTTGGGACCTCAAGAACTGTAGGCAAAAGCGAGGCGAAACCCTCCGAGAATACATTCGTCGCTTTTCTCAATAGTGTAACGACCTCCCGGACATAGCCGATGGCGACGTCGTCGCAGCCTTCCTATGAGGGACTACCTGCGAATCTCTAGTTCACAAACTAGGACGCAAAAAGCCCAAAACAACGAAGGAACTGCTCGACATCACCACAAATCATGCCTCAGGTGAGGAGGCAGTCGGCGCTGTCTTCCTGGGCACACCCGGCCGCAGCAAGCGCGACGAAGCGGAAGCAGAAGGATTCTCAGCTCACCTGTACAAGAAGGGGCACAACCGACAACGATACAACTCATCATTTGTCGCCGCCGCCGAGAAAGGCGAGGAGCAGCAGGACGCGCCAGCCAACGATCACTTCGAGAAAATGCTGGAACGGACCTGTCCGAACCACGCGAACCCTGTCAAACACCTCCTCAAGGATTGTAACCTTATGAAGAAGTTTCTCGGTGGACGCTCGAGGAAGAAGAGATGGACGAAGAAGAAATAGGACGACGGCGAGGATGGCGGAGCAAAAAACGACGGCTACATCCCGGTGGACGAGATCTTGATGATCTTCGGCGGCCCAATGTCATGCAGCTCCAAGCGTCAACAGAAGGTCGTGCGCCGAGAGGTATACGCAACCGTCCCCGCTGTTCCCACCTTCCTCAAGTGGTGTGAGTCCTCTATTACTTTCAATCACCATGATCATCCCGAATATGTATCGTTCCTCGGGTGTTATCCGTTAGTTGTTGATCCCATCGTTGGCACAAAGCACCTCACTAAGGTCCCTCATGGATGGCGGGAGCGGGCTCAACATCCTCTACGTTGAGACCCTCGACGCCATGAGGATACCACGGTCATGTCTGCGGCCCTCAGGGGCCCCGTTCTTCGGGGTAATTCCCGGCAAGAAGGCGGATCCCATCAGACAAATTGATCTGCCCATCACGTTCGGCGGGCCGAACAATTTCCAAAAGGAAACGATACCTTTCGAGGTCGTCGGCTTCAGGGGAACGTACCATGCCATACTGGGACAACCATGCTATGCCAAGTTCATGGCCGTTCCGAACTATACCTACCTAAAGGTGAAAATGCCAGGCCCTAAGGGCGTCATCACAGTCGGAGCGGCGCCCCGACACGTGTACGAGTGCGACGTCGAATGCTGCACGTACGCGTCAGCGCTCGTAGCTTCAAAGCAACTGGCGTCTGAAATGGCGGCCGAGGCCAGCGCGTCACGAGAAGGGGCCCCGAACGCCAAGAAGGTCGGATCCTTCGAACCCATAGGGTCCATGAAGACGATCGTTCTCGACACTTGGGACGGGGAGGAAAGGACCGCGCGCGTCAGCACTTCCCTTTCTCCCAAATAGGAAAGCGAGCTCGTTGACTACCTTCGTGCAAACATCGACGTATTTGCGTGGAGGCCCTTGGATATGCCGAGAATACCCAGGGACGTCGCCGAGCATTCCTTGCATATCAAACCGGATTCCCGCCCCGTCAAGCAACGAATGCGCCACTTCGATGAAGAAAGATGCACCGCGATTGGAGAAGAGATCAAGAAACTTCTCATCACGGGCTTCATCAAAGAAGTGTACCACCCCAAGTGGCTCGCTAACCCTGTACTAGTGCGAAAAAAGAATGGGAAATGGAGGATGTGCGTTGATTATACGAGCCTTAAGAAGGTCTGCCCAAAAGACCCATACCCGTTACCTCGAATCGACCAAATAGTCGACACGACATCGGGATGCGAGCTCCTCTGCTCCCTCGACGCGTACTCGGGGTACCATCAAATCAAGATGAATGAGTCAGACCAGCTCGCGATGTCGTTCATCACCCCGTTCGGATCTTTCTGCTACGTCACCATGCCTTTTGGACTCCGAAACGCTGGCGCCACCTTTCAGCGGACCATGATCCGATGCTTTGATGATCTAGTGAGCAAAACAGTCGAGGTCTATGTAGACGATATCGTATTAAAACCCAGCACACCGATGGGCTCGTAGCTGATCTTTCTCTCACATTCGCAAAACTCAAAAAGAACAACATCAAACTTAATCCGGAGAAGTACGTCTTTGGGGTCCCCAAAGGCATGCTCCTAGGATTTGTCCTCATCGAAAGAGGAATCGAAGATAACCCTGAAAAGATCACCGCCATCGAAAAGAAGGGGCCGATCCACAACGTGAAAGGAGTACAGCGGGTCACCGGATGCCTCGCGTCGCTCAACCGCTTTATTTCCCGCCTCGGCAAAAAAATCTTTCCTCTATACAAACTTTTGAAAAATCCGAGCGATTCGTGTGGACATCCCAGGCCTAGTCAGCTCTTGACCATATCAAGCGGTTGCTGACCAACGCACCGATCCTAGTATCACCTACTGACGATGAGGAACTACTACTATACATCTCCGCCACGAGGCAGGTGGTAAGCACGGACCTTGTCATCGAAAGGGAAGAGGAAGGGCACGTACTCAAAGTACAGAGACCCGTGTATTTTGTCAGCGAAGTACTAAGCGACTCAAAAACCCGGTACTCCCATCTGCAGAAGTTGGTATACGCGGTGATTATGACTAAGAGAAAGCTGCTACATTACTTTGGATCTCATAAAGTTACGGTCATGAGCGACGCGCCGCTGGGAGAAGTCATCTTAAACAGAGATGCCACCCATCGCATCGCCAAATGGGCATTGGAATTGATGGATAAAAATATTACTTACGCTCCGCGAAGTGCCATCAAATCGCAGGTCTTGTCTGATTTCATTGCCAAATTGAGGACGCAACTCTCCCCACTTAGGAGGTTGAGCAGGAGTACTGGACCCTGTGTTTCGACGGTTCCCTTATGAAAACCGGGGAAGGCGCAGGAGTCGTCCTGACGTCACCCCATGGGGTGACCATGAAATATATGGTGTGCCTGCTATTCCCAGCGTCCAACAACGAGGCTAAGTACGAAGCTCTGCTTAATGGACTACGGATAGCAATCGACTTAGGCGTCAGGCGGCTCGACGCTCGCGGCGACTCCCAGCTGGTAGTCAACCAAGTCATGAAGCAATCTAATTGCGTCGATCCACGCATGACAGCCTACTGCCAAGAGGTGTGAAAGCTTGAGTCCAAGTTCGACGGTCTTGAGCTCAACCACATACCGCGACGACAGAACGAAGAAGTCGACGCGTTGGCAAAAGCGGCTTCAAGCCGAGAACCCGCACCTCCCGGGGTTTTCGCGAATGACCAACCTAAACCATCCATTAATACCGGAGAGTCAGAAGTCTCTAGCTCTCCCGACGCCATCTCCTCGATGGCCTCAGGCGCCACCAAGATCTCGACTACTCAGGACGACGAGGTGACGGAGGCAATGAACATAGAGTTGAAAGAGCCAACACCAGAAGAAAAAGATTGGAGGCAACCATACAAAGATCGCCTGGCCAAAGGAGAGCTCCCCACGAACCAGGTGGAAGCTAAACGGCTCGCTAGATGAGCCAAGGCGTTCGTTCTTGTGGAAAGCGAACTTTACAAGCGAAGCGCCACTGGCATCCTGCAACACTGTATCCCCACCGAACAGGGAAAAAAGTCGTTGCAAGACATCCACTAGGGGGTTTGCGGACACCACGCGGGAGCTAAAACCCTCGTGGGCAACGCGTTCCGGCAAGGTCTTTACTGGCCGACGGTCGTGGTCGACGCGCATGCTTTGGTCCGCGCCTGTGAGGGCTGCCAGTTCTTCGCGAGGCAGATCCACATGCCTGCCCAGGCACTCCAAACCATCCCTCTTACATGGCCGTTTGCGGTTTGGGGGCTTGACATGGTTGGAAAATTTGACAAAGCGCCCGGGGGCTACACACACCTATTGGTCGCCATCGACAAGTTCACCAAATGGATCGAATTACGCCCCATCACAAACATCAGGGAGGAAGAAACTATCAATTTCTTTGAAAACATAATTCAGCGCTTCGGAGTGCCCAACTCTATTATCACCGATAATGGGACAAACTTCACCGCGGACGAATTCCTAGGATGGTGTGACGAACACCACATAAGGGTTGATTGGACCTCCGTCGCACACCCAGAGTCTAACGGGCAAGTCGAGTGTGCCAACGGACTCATTTTACAGGGAATCAAGGCAAGGATTTTTGACCGGCTAAATAAATATGGGAAAAATGGCTCCAAGAGCTCCCTGTCGTTCTGTGGAGTCTGAGGACAACATGAAGTAGGGCTACCAGCTTTTCACCATTTTTCCTGGTCTACGGCTTGGAAGCCTCTTACCCACCGACCTTGAATACGGGTCCCCAAGGGTGGAAGCCTACGATCTTAAGAAGGCAGAAGTTTTCCTAGAAGACGTCATATATCAGATTGACGAGGCCAGAGACGCCGCCCTCCTACATTCAGCCAAGTACCAACAGGAGCTACGCCGGTACCACGATCGGCGCGTCCGACCAAGGGACTTTCAGCCAGGTGATCTAGTACTCCGAAAAATCCAGAGAAATAAGGAGCGGCGCAAGCTCACATCGCCCTGGGAAGGACCCTACATTATCCACGAAGTAATAAGACCAGGAGCCTATCGACCCAAAACCTTTGCCGGCAAAATCTTCACCAACGCCTGGAACATACAACAGCTACGTCGTTTCTACCCCTGAAAAATTCCCCTTTACAGCATTTCAATCGAAGTTTTCTTTTCACAAAGTCCTAGGAAAGAGCTTTTCTGCCATACTCGACAGGCAAAGAAACCCCTTTCCCGGGGGATACCCGATACACACGAAGAAAAAGAAAATTCGAATAGATATATACAATCCAAGTTCACTACAAGCATTTGAAAAACAAAAGGACCAGAGCCTGAGCGAACCGCTCAAAGCAACACCTTAATGTGACGGACGCGAAAGGTGGACACATCATCAAGACACCAAGCCCAGAGCACGAACTCATGGCGAAGGCGACACTGCGAGCTACAATACATAATAACTCCGCCCAGACCTTCGCCCGTTGGCCCAAAGTGCCGGCAAAACTCCCGAGCGTAGGAAGGAGGATCGTCGACGTCCAACTCTGGCACATCCCACGGGCACCAAATCTTCCACCGCCGCGCGGTGAAGCGAAGGTCCGCACGGAGGAAGGAACGCAACACAGCTAGGCCGTGGTTGCCCCATATATCATTCGGGAACACACCACTAGTGACCTGGTTGAGAAGAGTGAGGGCCTCAAGGTCCGCCGGATTGGCAAGATACAACACCATGGATCGGAAATACATCGCCCCGGCATCCCCAGCCTGGATCGCTAGTTTGATGAACTCCCAACCGGAGGGCTCGTCTACCCGTAGCATCAATCTCTCCACACCGCAGAAACATAAGGCTTCTCGATGGCCGACCTCAAAGAAGTGTTGCTCGATAGCCATCCCCCGAAACTTGCGGTAGGACCGGCAGAAGCCCTATATAGCTCAGAGAGACAAAAGCCGAGCCACCTCCTCCTCATGACAAAACCGTCGAAAAACACTACAGACCTGACGAAGATGTGTGTACTCCTGATAGTCCTTCCCGTAGTCGATGGCGCAGAGAAGGATCTGGAAGAGAAGCTCCTCTGGCAGCGTCAGGAGGGTGTTGGCCACCATGGCAAGGCAAGCGTGGAGACGAGGCTGATGCACTTCCAGCGACCCCTTTCGACGACGGCGACAACAAGAAACCCTCCTTTCTTACTACTACAGGCTGGCGCAAAGAAGAAGAAGAAGACTGAGAAGAGCGGTGGAAAGTAGTACTACTACAGACCCCATCCAATATATAGCACATAGCTATTACTCTCCGTCTTCCACGCGCACACCCCTCGAGCCTGCAGAGGCGCGACTCTTCATTTCTCAGGCACGGACGGCATTAGCAAACAACTAGAGGACACGTACGCCGCTTCACCAAACCAAGCGACTGACTACAAGGGCCCATGGAGCGCACGCAGCGCCAACTCCCCAGGAACAGGAAGGCGTTGTGAGAACACAACCAGTCCGCTGCCGTCAATAAAAAGGTGAGCACAACCGGTAAGTACGTCATTTAAAAGAACGTCAAATTCTTTATCCCTATTATGCAAAGTGCAGGGACCAAAAACGGGGTAACCGCCGAAAGACCGTTTGTTACCCGTAGTACTCATTTAAAAAATGAGAAAACTAGGCCAAGGGATCTTGGTTGGCCCAAAACATTATGGGTTCTACAGCCTCCCTGGCCAAAAAACAAAGAGTGAGGGACGTTGCTAAGCGGACCCTAGCGGTCGGAACGTAGACGTCTTCACGTCGAACGCGCTTAGTAAACATGTTTAGGCTTCGACAGATAAAGAATATGTGATAAACCCCACGAGGGGCAGCATCGAGCCCTCGGACCCCATCGAACAGGTTCGGGTACTATACGTATCGACTGTCGAAGATTAGAGATCGGTCCACGATGGACTTCCGCCGGTGCGTGCCTCCACGGATGAGGACCCGGGATCTCACCTAGATTACTCGTTTGCAACTCGCCGAGTGCTCGATCTTGGCCATCGAGGTAAGATTCGAGATTGCTCACTTCCACATCCTAGACCATGGGGGTGCGAGGAAGAAACATGGGAGCTACGATAGCCCCCTAAAACGCATGGTCCAACAAACACGATAGGCAAACTAACAAAGGCCTATGAAACAAAAACGATAGCTAGAAACGACGATTGCAGAAGCTAAAAATAAGGGCTCAGCAGGCCCGGTCCTTACAAGCAGAATAAAAGAACGTCAACTAGCAAAACACATCCAACTCTAAGGAGGATTAATGATCATGGAGCCACCACCCTCGGCTCGTCCGCCAGGACCTCCTCGGCAGGCACGACATCGACGATGGCCTCCGCCGCATCAGAGAGACGCTCGATGAGATGAACATACTGGTCGATGCTCGGGCCATGAGGGAACCTGACGGCATCCATCATATCTATTCCAGTGCGGACCTCGGCCATGGCAAATGCGACTCCCGCCCCGCGGAAGACGGCGCGCGCAATAATGTTGCGTACACGCATGGGAACATCCTGAAGATGATCTACCACAGTGTCCCTAGGCGCGTGAAGAAGGCCGACGATATCATCCGCAGCAGAACGCAGCGTCTGCAGCTCCATCTCTAGCGTTGCGAAGGAAAAGACGACACAATATGTCACGAGCAAAGCATGACAGAACACGTCTAAAGGAAAAACACGAAAGCTTACCCACGACGCGCCTGTCAGCCTCGGCCAGCTGATCACGAAGACCATAGCCTGCCTGAACGGACCCTAGAAGGCTCTAGCGAAAGCCCTCAATCATCCGATAGAGCAGCTCCGTACCCTGAATACGGCGAAGGTTCGACATTGGGCGACTGAGCAGCTCCTCCAACAAGCTCTGAAACCGATGCATGGGAGGCGCTGGTGTTGGTCCCGGAGGCGCAGGAATCGCAGCCGGACGAAGAATGCCTCCCGGACCCACACTGAACACTGGATAGGTCGGCGTGAGCAAGTTGGAAGGCGCCGCCCACACCTCGAAACCGCGAGGGGCGGAGACGTTAGGGGACGAATAAGGCCACCTAATCAAAAAGCAGAAGACAGATCAGTGTCCGGGCCATAACAAGAAAAAAGAAGATGTCCAGAATGGCACGACACGAGCACCATCCCGCCTCAACCATCCGGTGACGAAGGCTCCGAGGATCGGACGCGTTCCGTCCGACGAGACCACTCTCCAGGGGACGCTTACCACGGTCCATGACTTAACAAACGGCAGCGGCTCAAGCAGAAAGAATTCAGACAGGGGGTAACGCAAAGAACGGGATGAAACAGTTCGCTCATCTCGCCGCTTTAAATAGGCCAGGAGACGGGGTCAGCAAAGACCGAAATCGCTCTATATCAGGACGGGGCCCTCCATTCCCATCTTCAACTTGCGAAAATGGTCAGGGGAACGCGAGATGTGCTATGCCAAGTCTTGTCACCGCGAGTAGGTCGATGCACCGCACGCTGGGGGCGTGACACGCGGAGCACCAACAAGCACCACCAGGCTAGGGCGCGGCGCGAGTCGTCCTAATCCCTAGGCCTATCGCGGCTACGTCCCGATCGCTAACAGAGCCCCTCCGTGGCTCCGACCCCGATTCAAGCACAAACCGATCCCTGCGGCCCGACCGGACAGCAGCAACCGTAAAAGAAACCATACGTTGGCAGGCACCCGGGGGCTCCACGCCGCAAAAAATCACCGCACGCCGAGAGCTCGTTAATGGATGCATAAGAAGGCAAGACAGGCACTCTATTACATCTGATCGCGATGGAGAAGCCAAGGCGTCGACAGCAGAAAGGTACGAAGCGTGGCAGCGGGCTAGGGGTGAGCAAGTTTCGATGCTCATAGCATCATGACTAAACAGTGCCACTGGCAGCAACGACATGGGGTCAAAATGGAACTCGAAATCGACCTGGTTCAATCCGTCTGCGCCATCGAAAGATTGCGATGCGAAGCAGTCTGAGCATATCCACCGATTGCGATCAAAACATCAAGACAAAAACGACGAAATCTAAACCTGCGCAGGAGTTACACTCTCACCCAAGCTCGGGGGCTACACCCGGCGGGTGCGCTTGGACGCACCCTCTTGGTGAAGGATTAAAATAGATTCCAAGGCAAAGAATACAAAGCCTCATCAAGACAATTAGGAAATCTTCCTAAGGCTCGGGGGCTACTGTCGGAGATCTAATTTAATGATAAACTTTCAGAAATAAAACCATAAGGCCCCACAACGGCCATCTAGATAGGGATGAGAAGCCCATCGGGTACAAATCACCGCCGGCCCACGAAGAGAGGGCATGTGATTCATAGGATCTCGTCGGCCCGGGTAGATAGACGTGCGCCCGGGCAGACGTAAATCCATCTCGCCCGACGAAGGGGACGAGGCGGCTTCACAACCAACAAAAGACATGAAGAGCGCCGACGGTAGGTAAAATACCTATCTACACCCTTCTAGAAGGTGGTGGCTACCGCTCCATAGACGCTGACGGTGCGAACACCGATAAGAACGGAGGTACGCCATCCTGAGGATCGTACGCCCCGTATAAACCGGAGCTCAGGATAACGCCCTAGTACCCTACCTGAATGGAGACACGTCGAGTCCTCCAATCCGGGACGGGATTGCGCAAGGCTCCGTGACAGACGGGGCCTGCGGAGCAATGGCCACCCCTGTGGGCCTCCGGGCCCCTACAAGGACCCTCCGAACGGAAGTACGTCGGGTACATGGGGCCCACTGAATAATGCAATTCATTGCCCAAGGCGAAGGAATCTATCGTATATAGAAAGAATTATAAGAAGGTAGATCCCTGTACCTTCCAACGGTACAACGCACTCCATACCTCTACTACGCTATGGGATCAACCGGACCCCCCTCCCGCGTCCTCCGGCAATACAACGAGAAGACGACACGACTCCTCTCCTCTGACAAAGTACGAAGGCAATAGGAATATAGAATTGTAAATACCCGACATCCTTTATGAGGAAGGAAGGGACACGGTATCCTAGGTAGATATCCCTCGACGCAAGCTTGTAACTCCCCTGCCCCCCCCCCTTGCGACAATAAAAGGAGGACAGGGGGAACGACTCAAGGGAGGCCGGATCTCCACTCTCAAGCTTTCAGAGATAGAGATCAGACACACACATATGCCCGAAGCATACTGCTAGGTGATAGCACACTCACTACATCATCCAGAGACCTAGGGCTCATACCCCCTCTCTCGAACCAGCTTGTAGCCCCCTGCAACCAGAGATAAGCAACACGAGCAGCTCCACACTGGAAGTAGGGATTTCTTGCCCGAACCAGTATAAACCTCTTGTCTCTTTGTCTCACCATTCGGAACCTGACACGTGCACAAATTTACTCGTTGTGTTGACACAAAAAGCGTTAGGATCTGCGAACACCTCGGGCTATTACCCGAAATTCGATATCCAAGGTGTGCCAGTCGATTTGACCAGTTAATCGACAAGGACGATAACTAGAACAAGATCCAAGCAAGACAACGGCGATACGCCCGGATGCCAAGACTCAGACTTGATCAGGATAACTAGAGCAGAGCTGAACGAGACAACAGCGATGCGCCCGGATGTCAAAGCTCAGAGGTACTCCCACGCAGAACTTGCAAGGGTTTGACGGAGATCAAGGTGATGCAGCCCATCGAAGCTTGAAGAACTCGTAGATAAACTAAGACTAATGCAAAAAGGATAAATTGCAGTAAAAATAGAATAAGAGTAAATTGATTTGTTTTTTGATAGATTTGATATATTTTTACACGTAGCCCTTGGGCACATATTTATACTCCCGCATGGAGAGTTGTACAGAGACACGACTCGTACCTTCCCTAAACAAAACTCCTAACTTTAAGGAAATAACTGACTCGCGCAGGAGCCGGACCCAAATAACAATATTATTTTCCTAAACAGACACCTCTATTTTAAAGGAAATAAACGACTCGTGCAAGAGTCGGACTCAAACTACCATAATAATACTGGTATAAAATCACCAGTTTCCTTATGCCCTTCCTTCGATGAAAACTTTCCATCGGCAGATTCCTTCAATCCGCGACTTCCTTCTTTTGCCACCGACAATTTTCTGCTGACGTCAACTGCCACATCATCTTGTGTCCATCGGCACTCCATACCCATCGGCATCATTTCTTCATCGGCAATCGGCATCGGCAACATCTCCTCATCGGCAATTTTGCAGTTTTGGTGACTTCACTTCACCAATTAATTCTTATCGGCAAAAGCCACCCAACTCCCATCAGCAACATCCGAAACGTCCAGCTTCCATCGGCAACACACTTATCCTTTTCACAGCTTTTACCTCCATCGGTAATACTGTCCTATGACTTCCCGATGCCGATGGAAAACGGCTGCCAATCAATACAAGTCTTAGCTCATTTAACACGTGCCAAAAAACGGTGTCAACACATGCCCCCCAATTTCGGAGTGTAGAAAATTTTACGCGCCGAAATTTCCTCTATTATAACTGTTCCCTCCAAGATGACCGCACGACCTCCTCGATTACTGCGTGCAAAACTGTAATTTATTAACAAAATTCCGCGACTGCAGCATGAACAGTTATAAGTCCAATCATATCTCCTCGATTGCCGCACATACCTATTGCATACCCTTCCACATTCTTGCTCAGCGCGAAGAAAATTCCAAAATACCACTGACCAGGGCTATAAAAATTACCATCATCAATCTGTTTTTTACCCTGAGCCCACTTTCGCCTTCACCTGCCCTCGTCTTCAACCTCGGCGGCAATTCCAGTGGCGACCCGAAGAACAATCTCGTGAACTCAAGCAGCGGCATCTTCTTCCAGCAGAACTCGAACAGCTCCAATGGCGATCAACTTCGACGTCCCCAAGGTAAATCTGCTCCTTCTTCCCTTCATTTCCTGCAAATTTCTCTCCCGCATCAATCTCGTAATTTTTTTCCCCTTTCCTTCTTTGATTTTTTCTGAAACCTAGGAACTGTACAACAAGGTAGTAATCCCTATTGAACAATCCAATTTCAACTGCCTGGGCCCAATGGGAAATCTTGACCCTACCAGTCTGATCAATGCTGAGGCTAGGCGCATCCCTTTCAGATCCGAGTGCTTTAGCCTAGGGTTATGGAAAGACGTCTTCCGTTCATGGCCTAGGCCTACCAAAGGATGGAAGAACTGGTACCTTAGGATAATTAGAACACAGCAAGTGTACTGGTCAGAGCGTAACTTAGATCAGTGCATCAGGCTCTCCATTGCCGATATGGAGAAGAACGAGAATATGATGATGGTGGCTTCTTATTTTTGGTTCGATGCAATGAATGTTTTCTTATTCAGACATGGACCTGCTACCCCCACTCTTGCCGATGTGCATATGCTTACTGGTCTAGACGTCTTTTCTTCCGATACCCCCGCTTTGTTCAATAGGAAAGCTGAGTATAAAGTGAACACGCGTAATATCAGTGGTTGGACCGGTTATATCCAGGAATATCAAAAGACTGGATCGGTAAGTCAGAGGGAGCATGCCATCTTTCTGAATATGTGGCTAGAAAAATTCATCTTCTGTGGCAGGGCAGTTGGACCTACCACTATGCATCTCCCTGCAGCAGAACTTCTTGCCGATGGAACAAGACTTCCTCTCGGCCGATATCTTCTTGGATTAGTATACCATCTCCTACACCAAATATCCAAGAAACTGTTGCTAGGTGAGCCCATCGGCAACCTTGGAGGTCCTTGGTGGTTTGTGAATATGTGGTTGAACGCACATATGTATAAGGTCCTTCAATTTGATCTGTTCAACCAGCAATTTCCAAGGGATATATCGGAAGAGTATGAATATGAGGATGATGAATCGGCAACTCGTCCCCCACTCAATTTTGGGGAAGCCATCATAGTGCTGCCAGGAACCGATGCCAATGAAGATCAATTCGACAGGTTCTTCCAAAAGTTTTACTGTGGAATCCCTGTTGCAGAACGGCTTTGGTGGCCTTATGTTGACAAGAACAACCAATTCCCCTTGCTGTTCAACCTTACCGATTGGAACGTGCCTCAGAACGAAGTAATCATGAAAGCCAGCATCGTTCCCCGAGCCATCCCAGTTAACATTTTTGGAACTGGGAAGAACGCTCCTCCATCCTTTGAGTTTTATTACCCATCGGTAGCAGCATGACAACTGGCATTCGGCCAATTACCGATCAAGCTCTGCTACTCCAAGGTAGTAAAACCAAGGCAAACTATCTCCAGCGCCATGGACTGGAACAAGGTTGTCAATCTTGCTCCCGATGCCAATACATCAGACATTGACCTATCCTCCTAGGCACCAACATCATTCATGACAGAGTTATACAAATCTTGGTGGCAAGAATGGAGAGGCCAAATTTTTTCCAAGTCATCACATTATTATCGGCACTTGATCGACGCCGATCACGTCATCCCCGATGATGCTGTATCCCAATGTATCTTACTATTTACTTCCACCATTGGTATCTGACTTTCTTACTACAGGTCGACGATCCAATTCCCCGAGTGAGCAAGAGTGGCAAGCCCTTTCGTGTCGAGTGATGAGCCTAATATCAATCATCGGTCATAATGCTCCTACACTGACTGCCTTCACCCCTCAGAGGGTCCCCAAGGTCACTCTGAAGCCAAGGTCGATGCCTGCAACGACTAGTGCCACTCCATCGGCTGCTGCTACCATCTTGGCGCGGGCTTTTGCGGTAAGTCTTACTTTTACTTTTACCGATCACAAACTATTCATCGGCAATATTTATTTTATATAATTTGCATCCAACATTTCAGGTAGCGAGGTCATCGGCAGCTACTCCAGACATTCAAACTTCTCCAACTCCTGCTGCCGATGCCCCCAGACTTCTCAACCAAAACGGGCCGGTTCACCAACCGCTGCTCCGAGGAAGAAGAGGCGTCTGAGGCTAGCCACTCCAGCTACCGATGCACCAACAGTAGAGCCATCATCGGCTCCTGCCCCTGATCAGCCAACGGACAACGTCTCCGACCAGGAGATAACACCACCTGCTGCAACAATGGAGGCGACATCGGCATCACTGATCAGGGAACGGAAATCCCTGATCAGGGAACGGCATCACCGCCACAGGAGCCAGTCGTCGTGGCAGAAACAACACCTACAGCACCAACTGCTCCTCCTATGGAGGTAAATTCATCGGCAACCGCTGTCGATCTCCAGGATGAGGCCGTACCAGCCGGCTTCCCAAGACCTAGGCAGGAAATCCGCTTCAAGATGGTAAGCCGATTATCTAAAGATTTGCAGTATAAACTTATGATCGGCAAACTCTAACTTTCTCCTTTTTAGGCCCAAGACTGTCTCGATAGCTTGTTCTCCTTCGGCATCAACCTCCCCGACGAAGGCGAAGACCAAGAGGGTTCTACCACAGCAAACATCTTGTTTTCCTTCGCCGTCAACCTTCCCGACGAAGACGAAGACGAAGAAAGCTCCGCTCTAGCCTTATCGGCAGATGTCAAATTCAAGCTCGAAGCACTGCTTGCTTTGCTGCAACAAGATACATCCCCGCTCGTCCAAGATTCAACTGCAGCAAAGACAGCTTTCAAGGACATCCAAGGTCATTTATCTGCCGATACAAAAGAAATCCTCTTCCAGGCAGCATTCCTCGAGAGCCGCCAACTCCAATATCAACGGGTTTCACGCTGCGTTGCCGATAGGAACGCCCAGTCCAAGCTTGCAGAGGAAATGCTCAAGTTCAAGCAAATTGCCAATGAGAAGCATAAGAGCATCGGCCAAGTAGAAGCCTCCGGCACTAATCTTGAGCAAGAAATAGTTCACCTATCGGCAAGGAGGGAAGAGCTACAAGCTGAATTAAGAAAGGTTGAAGAAGCTTTAAACACAGCTAACCAGAAGAGAGCTCAGCTGCCCGATACTGTCAAAGCTCTTCGACAAGAAAGGGACACAAACGCCCGACAAGCTATCACGCTGAAAAAGAAGATTAAACCAATCGGAGGATCTGCCGATGATGATGCCAGGGAGATGGAAGCAATAGAGCAAATTCGCCTGCGTGCGATATCATCTATTCAATCCTTGTTGTAATTCATTACAATTTCATCACATTGGCAACTGTAATCAGTAACACTTGATTTTGCTCTGCAATGTAATATCAGTACGCTTTTACCGATGTTTTATAACTTTCTCTTTCATCGGCATTCAAGCGAGCATTCTATGCGTCTACCCAAATACTAGGGTAATATTTCTTCAAGTATTTACCGTTGATTGCTCTGGAGAATGCAACTCCTTCGAGAGTTTCTAAAATATAAGCATTGTCAGGAGCAGCCTGTTTTATCCGATAAGGACCTTCCCAATTAGGAGACCATTTTCCAAACTTAGAACTCTTAGTCCCAATCGGTAAAATCAACTTCCATACCAGATCACCATCGGCAAATTGCTTCACTTTTACCCTCTTGTCATACCATCTGGCAACCCTTTTCTTATTTTCTTCAATGCTGATCAGAGCCCTCAACCAATGACCCGCTAAGTCTTCCAACTCATCTTTCATAAGAGTATCATATTCATCGGCTGTCAATTGATCCTGAAAAGATAAGCGCCTGGAACCAGTTTTAACTTCCCAAGGCAGGACAGCATCGTGTCCATAGACTAACTGATACGGCGAAACTTTGGTTGCACCATGACAAGCCATCCGATATGACCATAGGGCCTCATTTAACACTATATGCCACCTCCTAGGGTTCTCTTCAATCTTGCGTTTGATAAGCTTGATAACTCCTTTATTAGTTGCCTCGGCCTGACCGTTAGCTTGAGCATAATAAGGAGAAGAATTCAACACCTTGAACCCCATACTAGCAGCAAATTCATCAAACTTTCCTGATATGAACATGGTCCCTTGATCGGTAGTAATAGTTTGAGGAATACCGAATCGGTAAACAATGTGTTCTTTTACAAAATCCACCATGTTTGCCGATGTTACTTTCTTCAAAGGAATCGCCTCAACCCATTTCGTGAAGTAATCGGTAGCGACAAGTATGAACTTATGCCCTTTGCTTGACGGCGGATAAATCTGGCCGATGAGATCAATAGCCCATCCTCTGAACGGCCAAGGCTTGATTATAGGATTCATTGTCGATGCAGGTGCCCTCTGGACATTACCAAACTTCTGACAATCTTGGCACCCTTTAAAATAGTTGAAGCAATCTTCAAGAATTGTCGGCCAATAATATCCAATTTGCCTGATCATCCACTTCATCTTGAATGCCGATTGATGTGCTCCACACACACCTTCATGGATTTCGCCCATCAATTCTTTTGATTCTTCTCTACTAAGGCATCTGAGCAAAACTCCATCAATTGTTCAATAATACAACTCATTGTCAAGGAGTACATACTTGGTGGCTTGGAACCTTAGACGCCTTTCAACCTTCTTAGATGGATCTCTTAAGTAATTGGCAATTTCCTTTTTCCAGTCATCGGCAACCATTACCGATGTCATGACTTCTTGGATCGGCTAATATCCTGAAGCATTCTGTGCTAACCGATTGGCTTCTTCATTATGCAACCTAGGAATATGCTCAAGGCGATACTCTTTGAATTCTTTCAATAATCTTAAACACCTCTCATGGTGTGCAATCAAACACTTCACTTCAGCATTCATATACCCCAGTCAATTGATTGATCACCAACATAGAATCGCCAAAGATTTCAACAGCATCGACATGCACTTCTCTGAGTAATTCCAACCCTTTTATTAAAGCTTGATATTCAGCCTGATTGTTTGTTGATGTAGCAACAATCGGCAACGAAATCTCATACTTCCGTCCTCGGGGTGAAATTAAGAGAACGCCGATGCATGCTCCTCCTTTGCACGTAGATCCATCAAAGAACAAAGTCTAAGGAGCAATCTCTACAGAGCTTACCATATTACAATGTTGAGTAACAAAATCGGCCATCACCTGACCCTTAACTACCTTAGCCGATTCATACCTCAGATCAAACTCTGAAAGTGCCAGAATCCATTTACCAATTCTTCCACTTAATATCGGCATCGACAGCATATACTTAACCACGTCATCTTTGCAGATAACAGTGCATTCAGCCGACAATAAATAATGCCTCAATTTCACGCAAGAGAAATATAAACATAAGCATAATCTTTCTATGGTCGAATACCTGGTTTTAGCATCTACCAGTCTTCTGCTCAAATAATATATCACGCGTTCTTTTCCTTCAAATTCTTTAATTAAGGTTGATCCGATAACACCGTCATCGGCAGACAAATACAACCTGAAAGGCTTCCCGTGTTGAGGTGGAACCAAGACTGGAAGGTTTACCAAATATTTCTTGATCTCTTCCAAGGCTAGCTGTTGTTCTTCTTTCCATGTAAACTCTTGATCGGCCTTCAACCTTAACAATGGACTAAAAGATTTAATCTTACCAGATAAGTTGGATATAAATCTTCTAATGAAATTAATCTTGCCGATCAAGGATTGCAGCTCAGTCTTGTTTGTAGGAGCAACCACCTTATTAATTGCATCAATAGATTTTCTGCCGATCTCAATGCCTCTTTGATGCACCATAAAACCCAGAAACTGACCTGCCGATACACCAAATGCACACTTGTTAGGATTCATCTTCAACCCATGCTCCCTTGTGCATTCCAATATTTTTCGCAAATCGGCAAGATGCTTCTCAAAACTTCCGGATTTAACCACCACATCATCAATATAGATTTCGACTATCGTGTCGATGTACTTATGAAAGATGAAATTCATTGCTCTTTGATAAGTAGCACCGGCGTTCTTCAAGCCGAAATTCATTACGACCCACTCGAACAAACCAACGTGGCCCGGACATCTGAAGGCAGTTTTGGATATGTCTTCTTCAGCCATGAATATCTGATTATATCCAGCATTACCATCCATGAAGCTAATGATTCGATGTAGCCTTGTTGAGATTCCTGAAATCAATACAAACACGAAGTTTTCCATTTTTCTTATATACAGGAACCACATTAGAAATCCAATCGGCATATCGACATTGCCGAATAAATCCAGCTTCAATTAACTTTGTAATCTCAGCCTTAATATCAGGTAAAATATTAGGATTGCATCGGCGTGCAGGCTGCCGATGTGGTTGGAAACCAGACTTAATAGGTAACCGATGTTTGACTATCGATCGGTCTAAACCAGGCATTTCTGTATAATCCCAAGCAAAACAATCTTTGTATTCCTTTAATAAATCGGTTAACTGTTGTTTACATTGGGAATCTAACTTAGCACTAATAAAAGTAGGCCTATGTTTACTACCGTCGCCGATGTCTATCTCGAGTAAATCATCGGCGGATGTGAAGCCCTGTCCTAGTTTTCCATCATCAGTGAACCGATCCATTAAAACTCCCTTTCAGAACCGACTGCTTGGATCAGTGTAATGCGGTAATCGGCAACTTTGAGGAACTCTATGTCCCAAGCTTCACCGGATATACACCTGGTCTGCTCATAAGTTTCCGATTCTGCCGACGCAACGATCGATGGGGCTTCACTTCAGACGACTTCAATTTTGTCTCCGACCCACTGCACAAGGCTCTGATGCATGGTGGAAGGAATACAGCAATTGGCATGGATCCAATCCCTCCCAAGGAGCAAATTGTAGGTGCCTTTGCCACTGATTACAAAAAATGTTGTCGGCAAAGTTTTACTGTCGATGGTTAACTCAACACATACGGCTCCCATAGCTAGCGACACATTGCCTTCAAAGTCTTTGAGCTTCATGTCCGTTTTGACTAAGTCTCGGTCGCCTTTTCCAAGCTTCCTGAACATGACATATGGCATTATATTTATTGACGTGCCGCCATCTACCAGCATCTTTGTTATAGGTTGTCCATCTACTTTGCCCTTAACGAATAGAGCCCTTAGGTGCTACCTTTCATCATCGGCAGGCTTCTCAAAGACAGCTGCCATCGGATCCAAGACCAGTTGTGCCATTTCAGCAGCCTCTTCATCATCGCTGACAGGCGCCATGAACTCCATCGGCAATATGACGACCATATTAATTTCTACCGATGGATCCCGATCCTTGCGCTTTGGCCTCCACTGCTTTTCTTTTGAAGGATTTTCATTGTCACACAAGTCATTTCGGCGTTCGCGCTGAATCCTCCTCTTCTGAGTTTTTGTTAGACCCTTGGGGCACCATTGAGAAAGCTTGGTTTTCCAAACGGGCTGATGTCGTCTTTCACTGCTCGCATCGGCACCTTTCCCGATGTTTGGATCTCTGGAGAATATCTCTTCGTCAGGTACTCTTGCGTTGGCCATCTCCTCAAGCTCTTCTTGATCAACGCGTCTGCCAAGCCTGTTATGGGCACTGAGCTTGCCCCCCAGTCGGTCATGTGCCGAATTCTTCCCTCTGAGCGGCCTGGCATACCTGGATGCTTGATCATCAAAACAAGATTTCTTACCTGACCAATCAGTAGTGTAGTACCCATTGCATTCGGGACAATTATCGGTAGTGGGTAGTTTGATGTCTTCCTCCCAACAGTGAACGAAGAAGGGACACTTCCAGTGGTCCTTATGCCGAAGCCACTCTTGATGCTCTTCTTCTTGCCGATATCACTCCCTTTGTGATTGCCGATACTCCTGCCTTGGCTGCTTATGTGTGATTATAACACCAGGAGCCCTCTTGGCACTGCTACCCTCATCGGAAACTCTCTTGCCTTTTCTTTCATCGGCAAACCTTCTTTCGTCGCGCTCAGCTACTTGATGGTTAGGGTCTACCGATGCATTCCTCCTGGCAGCTTCCGATGTCAGCACTTTAGTTTTTCTACTAGTTTCCACCATATTATTTGGAAACGGGTGCTGATCAATCTTCATCGGTTTCTGGACTTTAGAATTTTCAAATTTGATTCGTCCAGATTCAATCTCTGACTACAACTGCTGCCTGAATATCTTGCAGTCATTGGTACTGTGTGAAGTTGCATTGTGCCACTTGCAGTACTTGATCTTTTTGAGCTCTTCGGCTGATGGAATTACTTGGTTAGGTGCCAACTTGATTCGCCCTTCTTGAAGCAATAAGTCAAACATTCTATCGGCATTGGTGATGTCAAAGGTGAACCTTTCAGCTTCTTTTTGGCCGAACGGACAAGACACAGATTTTTTATCCTTCACCCATTCAGCCGCACCGATGCTCAGCTCTTCATCTGACCCAGAATCTTCTCCTTGCCCAATGAAGGTTACCTTCTTGTTCCAAGTCTTTCTCAGCTCAAAAGCTTTGATGTCTTGATCGGCAATTCTTTGCACCAGATGGCTTAGGCTTTCAAACTCTTGAGATGCATATTTATCTTTGATATGCGGTAGTAGTCCTTGGAAAGCCAAATCTGCCAGTTGCCGATCATCAAGTACCAGGCTGTAGCATTTGTTCTTTACATCTCGCAGCCTCTGAACAAAGTTCTCCACCGATTCGTCATTGCGTTGCCTCAGCTTAACCAAATCGGTAATCTTCTTCTCATGTATGCCAGCGAAGAAGTATTTATGAAACTGCCTCTCTAGATTGGCCCATGTGATTACAGAATTTAGAGGCAGTGATATGAACCATGTGAATGCCGATCCAGACAATGATGAAGAGAACAATCTCACCCTTAGTTCTTCTCTGCTGGCAGCTTCTCCACACTGGATAATGAAGCAGTTGATGTGCTCCATCGTTGATGTGTCATCTTGGCCGGAGAACTTGGTAAAATCAGGCACTTTGTACCGATTTGGGAGAGGAATTAAGTCATATGCTGGAGGATACGATGTCCGATAAGAATATGTATTAACCTTGGGTTTAATGCCGAACTATTCTTTCATTACTTCGGCGATCTTATCAGTCCAGTATGCATCCTGCTCTTGCCGACTCATTGGTTGGTTGTTGACTGGTGGAGCCGGCTGATGCGCCTCTTCAAGTTTTGGTAGAAGATGTGGAGAAGTTGGCATGGGCGCAGCACCAGTCATCTGGACGTTGTGCATCGGCTGATTTACCGATGGATAGTTTTGTACACTTAGTGGACTAGGTTGTACATTAATTTCCCGCCAATTGAAGGCTTTAGCCTATGGAAAATGGCGCCAATTATAATAGTAGGTTCCATCAAATTAGCATCTAAATAGAAGGGTAATTAGATTAGCATTCTTCTATTTTCTATCAATACACAACAGTTGCATCTACACCAATTCTCTCCCTGATGAGACCGGTGCCGACGAGACCAATATGGACGCATCTCAGCCGGTTCCGCCCATCCTTGACGAGGCTAATTCCTTGGAGGTCGAATGTCCAGAGGTACTGAGAATCTTGATACGACCTTCTTTGTTGTCACATCCTCACAAAACTTCTCTAGATCAACATTCGCTCATCTGGCACAATAAGAATAGAGTTAGAAAATTCTAGTCATATTGGATTACCAATCATAATCCATATTTGTTTTGTCTATGCAAATATATTTGAAATGTCTATGATGCAGAACGAAACTACTCCATTTCTGTGGAAGACAGAATACCTAACATTGGTATGAAATTCTACACTGAAGAAGAGGCATACCAGTTTTACAATGCATATGCTCGAGACAAGGGTTTTAGTATTCGAAGGAGCAGTTCACACACTATGAAAAACACCACCACCATAAAGAATAGAACCTTTTGTTGTTCTCGTGCAGGTATTCAATCACTTCTGTATTGTGCCACTCTTCATCATTAGGGCTATAACATCATTTTAATCAATTACTTATTTATCAATAGGTGTTCGACGTCCTGATAAAATAGAAGAATCTTCCAGTTATAGTAGGCCAGAGACAAGTTGTATGTATGAAGCTCGCATAAAGATAAGTCTTATAGATGGATTGTATTGCATCTATGAGTTCGAGCCTGAACATAATCATATTCTTGCTACTAGCAGTCAAGTTCATCACTTAAGATCTCAAAGCAAAATAACAGAAGCACAACTTGCGAGTGTAGAAAATGCTAAAGCGGTCGGCATTTCAAATAAAGCTACCTTTGATCTCATGGCAAAAGAAGCAGATGGAGTTGAGAATCTTGGATTTACTCGTGAAGATATGAAGAATAAATTATATTCAAAGAGGTCACTACAGATTAACTATGGGGACACAGGAGGAGTATTGGAATATCTAGAGAAGAAAACATGAGAAGATGGGAAGTTTTTTATTCCATTCAGGTTGACGAGGATGACTTGATAACAAATATTTTTTGGACAGATTCTAAAATGGTTGCAGACTGTGAAGCTTTTGGTGATGTTGTTTGCTTGGACACAACATACAGAAAATTAAATGATGGACGGCCATTTGGTATGCTAGTTGGAGTGAATAATCACAAGAAAACAATAATTTTTGGTGCTGCACTTTTGTATGATGAAACTGCTGATAGTTTTGTCTGGCTTTTCAACACATTTTTAACTGCTATGTCAGGCAAAAAGCCACAAACCATTCTAACCGATGAAGATGCAACAATGGCAAAAGCAATCAAGATAGTGCTGACAGAGACTCATCACAGAATTTGTATTTGGCATATGAACCGGAATGCATGCAAGCACCTTGCTGGAGTTGTGGAGGACTATAAGAAATTCAATAAAGATTTTCAGAATTGTATTTATGATCAAGAGGAGGAGGAGGATTTTATAAATGCATGGATCAATTTGCTAGACAAATATAAGCTGCAAAAGAATCAATGGCTCCAAAGATTATCTGATAAAAGGGAGAAATGGGCCTTAGCATATGGAAGAAATACATTTTGTGCTGATATGGTTAGCACTCAAAGAAGTGAAAGCATGAACAATGAATTGAAGGGGTAAATTAGTGTCAATATGACATACTTACCTTTTTTGAGCACTTTGAAAGGTTGGTGGCAGATAAAAGATATGAAGAGATAAAATATGATTTCTGCAACGGAAGCAAACACACGGCAGAAAAAGAAAGGCAAGAATGACCCAAAGGCTAATGTACCTACAGTGGAAGTAGATAATGTAACATATGAGCAAGCAGGACACTACACTGACTTGGTATGAGATTTTTGTTATATTTAATACTATCATGGTTGTTCATATCTTCAATACTGATATTAGTATTCCTTTTACTTTGGTACAGGGCCATTTAGGGACTAGTATGTACCAAAATCAAATACAGATACCAGGCTACTATCCACATGGAAATGCTTTTGTGCCTCCGCCTTTCAGTTCATTCTTTGGGACCCCTAACCATGGTCAAGAAACAGAACAAGGAAATGTCACTCAGTTCAGTACAAATCCCTATAATATGTTTGCCAATTTTAAGTGAAGGTCTCATCCCCTTAGAAGAACGGATGGGTTCTGTGCACTTTTCATGGAACCTTATGTATGAAACAATTTATCATAGCAAGGATCTAGACTCTCATGCTTTGTTAATTCCGTAAGTTCAATTTTATTATGAAGAAAAAATAGGGAGTAGCACTAGACAACTAACCTTAGAAAAAAATTCTAGGGAAGAGAAATCCATCATGACATGTTCGGCCAAGAGAGGTCCTGGACACTAGTCCATCACCTTCATGTTGAACAAATCTACGAGCTACTGCCAACCATGGTGTGATGATGTCAGTTCAATGAATCTGAAGAAGAAAGGCAGAATTGACTTCTCACAGCACAAATCAAAAAAACGCAAACTTAAATCTAGATCCCCATGGTTGTCTAATCCCTTTCTGGTCCCCCCTCCTTCTCATGACAAAATAGGACCTCATTAAAGTCACCCGCACAAACCCATGGTAAGGAATGCTGCCCATGTAACGTTCAGATAGTATTCCAAGTTTTCTCCTTCTCTTTCTTCGATTCTCCATAGATCCCCGAGAACCTCCATTCAAAGCCATCTCCCTCCTTTATTACCATGTCTATGTGGTATTTAGACATGCTCTTGACTGAGAGATCAAGGTCTTTCCTCCAAAAAACAGCAAGGCCTCCACTCGCCCGTACGCTATCCTTCGCCACCATGTTTGTCAAACCCAACCTCCACCTCAACCATTCCAACCACTTTCCATCATGTTTTGTCTCTGAGAGAAACAAAACGTCAGGGGCCTCCTCCTTCTGTAGCTCCAGAAGGCCACGAATTGCCGGCCCATTCCCCAAACCCCGGCAATTCCAAGCTATAAGTTTCATTTGGCTGGGCAGGGCTGATCCAGCAGCCCCGCCAAAACATTCTCTCCCTGTACCTCATCCTCCACCGCTGTTGCCCCTTCCCCCCGCTTCTTTTTGTGCACTTTATCATCCCCTGGTGGCTCTAAAACCCAACTCCTTTTCTTCTCTACCTCCCCAAGCTTTGCCTCACCCATCTCACTTTGAGCACGCTGCGTCCTACGAAAAGAACGGGGCTTCTTTCCACCTACACCAGTTACCTCTAGGCCCTTTCACCCCTCATCTAGAGTTGCCAGATTTGGCCCTCCCTTTACTAGTCCTTGGTCTAGTCCCAAACCATGTTCTGCCCCCTCCCTAGTCTTCGCCACCTCCACTGGGGCCCCATCTATATCCATCCCCTTCTCCCCATCCAGGTGACAGCCCACGCCTTGTACTACAGAAAGCCGAACATTATCGGGTACCTTCACTTGTACAGGGCTCGACATCAAGCTGTTGTCAACCGGCTGTACCCCTTCCACCAGCGTCATGAACCCCACCTCCCCAGCCTGTTGTCCCCCTATCACTACCTTCTCTTGTCTTCCCGTGTTCGCCCCCTCCTCAAAGACAAGAACCTTTGGCTTTCCCGACCCTTCCTCTCTTGTTTTTTCTAAGATTTTTACTGGACTGGTACCATCATCTTTCAGCTCCGGGTCAACAAAAGAGTCCGTCTTCATCGGAGCCATTGGCGGCCTGCCCCGATCATGGACCAGGCTCAACTTTCCACTATCTCTGCTCCTCCCAAAATTCCCACTACCCGAACTCCCTCCTTCTGACCACTTGTGCCTCTGCTCACTGTGCCCCTTCCAGCATGTTGGTGTCACACGCAGCCAGTCCCCATACTGCTTGTTCCCAGCCTCCTCCTCGATACAGTAGTCACACTCCTCCACATGGCCAAGACGCCCACAACCATAACAGAAATTTGGGATGAATTCATATCGGATCGGGCACCAGCAATCATCCTCACCCTCTTCCCCCTCCACCAAAATGCCACGCATCAATGGCTTTCGAATGTCGATCTTCACCTTAATCCGCAGGAACCCACCAACTGCTAAACCGTCATCTTCTGTGTCAACTGCCAGTGCTCTCCCAATCCGATTGCCAAACAACATCCCGTTTGTCGAATCCATCAACCCAAGCGGGAGATCAAAAACACGAACCCAGACCGGAATGTGAGTGAATTCCATGTCCTACAGCCGCTTGTTGCCGTCAAAATCTGCAACCACTAAAAGGTCACCCCCAAACTTAGGAGCTGACTAGCTGCGAGGTGAGAGGTCGAGAGGGAAAAGCAGAGGGAGATGGCGGACGACTCACGGCTGGAGCTTGTCCGAGTGGAGAGCCGAGAGGCAAAAGCGGAGACTGACGGACTAGACGGCAGCTCCGTTTTCTCCTGGCCTGCAGCTCCGTTTTCTTCAGGCGTGTGCGGGCGGTGCGGATGGAAAACCAATGGATGGTGGACACCTGTACAGAGACACAGAAGGAGACACGCAGAGGAGACACACAACCTTCAGCCCGGCGTGGAGTGGATGCAAGTGATTAGGGTTAACCCTTTCTTGGCTGGGCAATTAGCATTTATAAAGATGCTAATGGACTACTTCATGGGCTAATTGGGCTGACTATTGGGTAACACCAGCATCTCGATACCTTGATAATAATACCAATGTTGTTGAACGGGAGTTTGCACCTCTATCACCCTTTTACCTTTCGCATTTACATTGTATATTTTGGTTATATGCTTTACCTTTCTAGCTTAGTTGATATAAGCTAGTTCATAGGTTTGGAACCTAGGTTGCATAACTCTTGCGGTAAGAGAGCAACACTCTTAGCAAAATCATAGTTACACATCTAAATAGTTTATCTTTGCATAAGTTTTGCTTAGGTTCAAATTATAGGCCATAGTTTAGAAATAGTTTTTAAGTTACCTAATTCATCCCCTATTATACGTCACTCCCTTCAACTTTCACCTTAAATTACATTAAGTTAGCATTTTCAAATGATTTTAAAAATATTTTCACTTGCTTCCCACTAGGTAACTAGGTCTAATGCACATGCATTGTTAGTTCTCACCTGAAAGCATTAGACAATTGCAATTACTTGAGAACTCCTGTCTGGCTACCTATTCTAAATTCGAACTTGTCCTCTATTGCATCTTGGTCTACAAAAGCAAAGCCCTATTGATATATCTTTGTCTTTGGCTTTGCTTCTTCTCCAATGTTGGGCACGTGCTTATGGCCATGATCATGGTCTCCACCGTCTCCTATCCTTGCTCAAAGCCGCCCTCTTCGATTTTTTTTTGAAAGGATTAGTCTAATATTTGTTACCCAATTACTAAAACCAAATTAGGACTCTCAAAAGATGCAGACCAACGACAAGGAAGCATACACGACGTTGATGCCAAAACACACATAAATTCTGGAGATTACCGTGCGCTCCCTCTGTTTTAAACTATAATGTATTCTACCTTGTTGTCTTATACTATATATATACTTATATATGTTAGATATAATATATATCTAGATGCATAGTGAAACAATATAAATAGAAAACCCAGAAGACTTACAGTAGGAAGTATTTATTATTTGTAAAATCGTACAGTTGGAGACTGGAAATTTGGTCTTTTTATACAGCTCTTGGAGATGCTCCAGCTAAAGCTCGTCCTCAACTACCCTAATTGTCAGCTTTGTGGGTGTGCCAGCACTAAGTTCAGCAGTTCGTTGCCTTCTCGCTGCTTTCTGTCAGAAGACATCGACGGCCATTCCATAATATATGCATCCATCCACAGAAAATAAGAAAACGACAATGCTGTATATTTATCCATAAACAGAAGGACGACCAAATCCAGAGCACCGTACAACCCAGTACATTTGTATGGTTTGGATACATCCTCCTGAATCTGAACATTTTATTCATGGGACATAATCACACAGCACATGAAGTGCGGAATGGCTCAAGCAGATCCGAGGAAACGGCCCATCCAAGAAGAGAAGCGAGCCCAGGCCAGGTCGACGGCTTCGTGGTTCTCATCAGTCAGACCCATCCCCTTCTTCCTTTTGAGGGCCTCAGGTGAAGTGTTCATGAAGGCATGCGAAGATCCAGGGTATATGTGAACTTCATATGGTATCCCAGAAGATTTGAGCTTTTCCTCCAGGGACTTGGCTGCCTGAAACATCATATAAGATAGTAGTGTTAGAAGAATCCAATACACACATCATATGCTCTTCCTGTATTTTATGTTGTTTGAGTAGTTATCAAATAGAGACATTCTGGGAGCACAAGATACAAAACTAACATGCAGATATCGTACACAACCATGTTTCCACTTACTGCTATTACCAACACATAATGAGAAATATTAGTTATCCACCAAATGCTACTATGCTAGGCACATAACATTATAAAAGATTGCCATGAAGGGTGAAGGCCAGAACACTGACTTCACTCTTGCCCAGGCCTTGTTCACATGAAGAGTGATATATGGGCAATCCCAGTTTTCATGTAAATTTTCAGGCCTAATTATGAGTTTGCCCTCTGGAAATATCTCCTAAAGAGATGCCGATGGTAATGACTAAGTATATATAAAAGATGAACCAAATGGCGTGCTGGCAAACACTGAAACCTGGTCCTTCTTGGGTCTTGTATGGTAAATAAAAACCAATTTTATGAAACCTGGTTTGTACTGCTCTTGTAGTGTTGTCATGATTCTATCATGAGGACTTAGCTGTGCAGGGGGGGGGGGGGGGGGGGGGTCTATCATGGGGGCAGTACAATCCCAAGGGTCATCAACATTTGCTACATTAAGCATAGAAAATAATCTACTTTCTAAATCAAAAGGAACTTGGATATGGACAAAAGTTGAGCTAAATAGAAACAAGAATAAGAGCTAAACAGCACCATCAATCTGTGAAAAGTATGCGTGGAAAAAAACAGAAAGGGAAATCATGTATATTTGCCAAATGCTGTCAGAGATAAGTGACTTGTGAGGTAGCCTTACAGTGACATCTGAAAAACCAACAAAACTGTCATGCTCCCCGAAATGAGCCTGTATAGGAGCCTTAGCCTTAGAAGGATCAGCAAGCTCAGAAGATGGTGTCCCATAGAAAGCAACAACAGCATCAACCTCTGGGACTAAAACTCCACTTGCAATTGATAAAGCACCTCCCATGCAATAGCCAGTAACACCAACCTAGTTACAAAAAGATGGAAAAGAAGTTTATCAACTTCTGATTAGTATATATGTATGATGCTGTGCATTTTAATCACTGTAAAATAATACTTTATGGGTTATACCTTTATTCATGTTACTAGCTATGGTTAGACTGCTCTATAACACAAATTCTGTGCGGGACACCAAAACCTATTCTAACTAGTCAATTAATATTTTTGGATCAAGCAGTTCCTGCAAACTTTCAGGACCATGAAATGCCTTAGTTATTCAGATAAGTTTAACCTATTTACACTGATTTTGTTTCACAGATTTGTTACTCACTAGTCAGTAGCCTTGAGTCCTTACCATAATTAGGTAATTTGCATGGTGCATTAATCAGGCTAATCCTGATCCATGAATCCTATACTGTAGATGCAAATTCTTCAGCATACTATTAGGAGATTCTGTTTGTTTCTAATGCAAGCCAAAAAGGGGCATCTCATGATTTTCAGGACCACAAAATATCTCAGAAATTAGAATTTTGCGGCACAAATTTATCATTAGCCTTTGTTCTTTTTATGCATAGAGATCTACTCATAAAGCTTGAAAAGAAGATAACATATGAAATTTGATTTTTAAGTATCTTTCTAGTATGGAA
Organism: Microstegium vimineum; assembly: GCA_022036555.1. Taxonomy (NCBI): domain Eukaryota; kingdom Viridiplantae; phylum Streptophyta; class Magnoliopsida; order Poales; family Poaceae; genus Microstegium; species Microstegium vimineum. The sequence goes on along the minus strand of CM039138.1, from coordinate 19,809,399 downwards.
ATATTTAGTTGTTAGTAATCTGGTTCAAAGACAACACGTTTGGATGGCCAAGCTAGTAAACTGTAGGATTAACATAATGTTAATCAAGTGAAATATACCCCTTCAGTTTAGGTCTACAAGACCTTGAATAAGAGCACATATCTTTCCTGTATGAAGGAAAGTATATTCGGGAAATATTGGATTGATTGATGAGGTACAGTATGTACAGAATATATAGGCAAGGATGTCGTAGGGTTTATAGAATCAAGTACCCAATCAACGGATATCCTTGCCTAAGACTCAATCACAATCCTCTAAACCCCCTGGGCGCCAAGCCCATGTGGCCAGCCCAATAACCCTCTAGACCTCTATCTAACACGCCCCCGCAGTCTGATCGTCAGCCACTGCGCACGTTCAGACTGGATCTAAACTCCGTGAAAACTGAAGAAGGAAGACCTTTGGTGAAGACATCCGCAAACTGTGACGATGTTGGTACATGGAGGACGCGTATATCACCAAGAGCAACCCGTTCCCGAACAAAATGAAGATCAATCTCAATGTGCTTTGTGCACTGATGCTGAATCGGGTTGGAGGACATGTAGACCGCACTGATATTGTCGCAATATACCAGCGTGGCACGGCGAAAAGGAGCATGGAGTTCCTGAAGAAGCTGGCGTAGCCAAGCAGTCTCGACCACACCATTGGCCATTGCGCGATACTCAGCCTCAGCACTGGATCTTGATACGGTGTTTTGACGCTTGGAGGACCAGGAGATGAGATTATCACCAAGAAACACAGCATAGCCCGAAGTGGACCTGCGCGTATCCGGACAACTAGCCCAATCAGCATCAGTGTAGACAACAAGATCAGTCGGCGAAGATGGTCGCAGCAAGAGACCCAAGTGAAGAGTGCCTTGAACATAGCGAAGAATCCGTTTGAGTGCTGCGAGATGAGGCTCACGAGGATCATGCATGTGAAGACAGATTTGCTGGACCGCATATGCAATGTCTGGGCGAGTGAACGTCAGATACTGTAAAGCACCAGCGAGACTGCGAAAGTCAGATGGATCTGTCACAGATGCACCTTCAGCAGCAGAAACCTTGGGATTGGTGTCGACTGGAGTAGAGCAAGGCTTGCAGTCAGCCATCCCAGCGCGAGCAAGGATATCTAGCATATACTGCCTCTGACTGAGGAGAAGACCATCACCACAACGCTGGACATGCATACCAAGGAAGTGATGCAGTTCACCGAGGTCTTTCATGGAGAATTCCTGCTGAAGAGCCGAGATAATTCGCCGAAGAAGACCAGTTGAAGAAGCGGTGAGGACGATATCATCAACATAGAGCAGAAGATAAGCAGTATCTGAGCCGCGCTGATAGACAAAGAGTGATGTATCTGTCTTAGCTTCAACAAACCCAAGGGAGACCAAAAATGTGGCAAACCGACTGCACCAAGCACGAGGAGCCTGCTTCAAACCATAAAGTGACTTGTTCAGATGACAGACAAAGTCAGGATGAGCGGGGTCTTCAAAACCAGACGGTTGCACACAGTAAACTGTCTCAGTCAAGGTGCCGTGCAGGAAAGCATTCTTCACATCTAGCTGGTGGACAGGCCATCGACGTGAGAGAGCCAAGGAAAGCACGGTGCGAATAGTAGCTGGCTTCACCACGGGACTAAAAGTCTCATCGAAGTCCACTCCAGGCCGTTGGGTGAATCCACGAAGAACCCAGCGAGCCTTGTAGCGCTCGAGAGAGCCATCAGCATGAAACTTGTGCTTGAAAATCCATTTTCCTGTGACCACATTCGCCCGAGGAGGGCGCGGAACCAAATCCCAAGTGTGGTTCTGTAGCAAGGCAGCATGTTCCTCGTCCATGGCAGCGCGCCAATTCGGATCAGCAAGCGCACTGCGATAAGTCTTCGGCACAGGAGAAAGCGGTGCAGCGTGGTAAACGGAGGGAATCCGAAATCCAGTCTTCGCGCGAGTGGTCATGTTGTGCTGATTGGTGACAGGAGGAACAGGAACAGCGCCCTTGGGCAGCGGTGCTGGACCCTGTGGCGTAGATGGGCGGCTTCGACGCGAGTAAACTTGAGTGATGACGCGCGCCGGAGCTGCTGCTGGTGCTGCCACGCTGGGAGCTGCTGCTGGTGCTGCCACACTAGGTGATGAAGACCCGACCAGTGGCTGGAAGCCAGGTGGAGGACCTCGGGGACCTGGCGTGGCCGCACATGGCTGTGCGGGCGAAGAACAGGGGACGGCTGGGAGCGTGTCATACGCTGTTGGACCAGCCGGGGGGCCCGCTGGGAGCGTGCCAAGCGCTGCTGGACCAGCCGGAGCCAAGGTCGTCGAGGGGCCGGCTGGGAGCGCATCTAGCGCTGCAGAACCAGCCAAACCGAGCGTCGCACGTGGCTGTGCGGGAGGAGCACCATAACCTGCAGGGAGGAAGCTTGGTGCAGACCCAATTGGTGCTGGCACATAGTCAGTCACATTTAAGAAATCAAAATCCGCCGGTGCTGAAGGAGGGGCATGCTCAGCATAGGGAAAGGCCGACTCGTCGAAGATGACATGACGAGAGATGATCAATTTGTTGGAAGAGAGATCAAGGCAGCGGTATCCTTTGTGATGAGCAGAATATCCCAAAGAAACACACATGGTGGACCGGGGAGAAAGTTTGTGGCTGGCTGTGGCAGAGAGGTTGGGGTAGCATTTGCAACCGAAGACGCGAAGATGATCATAGGAGGGGGCAGTCCCAAGGAGGTCCTGGTGTGGGGTGGAGGATCGAAGCGTCTTAGTGGGCAAGATGTTGATGAGGTAGGTAGCTGTCTACAGAGCTTCGACCCAGAAGGAGGGTGGAAGGGAAACAGGAGGCAGCGAACCACATTGTTAATGGAACGAATGATGCGCTCAGCCTTACCATTTTGAGGCGAGGTATATGGGCAAGACATGCGGAGGTGAACACCGTGGGAGAGGAAGAACGTGCGGGAACTGGAGTTGTCAAACTCTCGCCCATTGTCGCACTGAACTGCCTTGAGTGTGGTGCCGAACTGAGTGAACACATAGGCAATGAAATTAGATATCGTGGAAAAGGCGTCAGATTTAAGTTTTAAAGGGAACGTCCATAAATAATGGGAACAATCATCGAGAATGACTAAATAATATTTATAGCCCGTGAAGTCCACAAATCACAGTGTATAAGATCAAAATTATTGGACGCTCTAGATGTTGACACATGGAATGGAAGACGCACATGGCGACCTAACTGACAAGCATGACAAAGTGATGAACTAATATCATGACGGTGGGTAGGAACGCCGGACGACGCTAGCTTAGAGAGGGCCTCGTGTCCAGGATGACCGAGGCGGCGATGCCAAAGTTCAGGCCCCGAGGCGGCGACCAGGGAGTGTGCAGGTGGCAGACGAAGAGGATACAATGGCCCGGAGCTATTGCACCTGACGATCACGTTCCGAGACTGTAGATCCTTCACAGAACAACCAGTCGGGTCAAACTCAATAGAACAATTGTTGTCAATAGTAAACTGGCGAACAGATATAAGATTTTTAATAAGTGATGGTGAGACCAAAACGTTATTAAGATGGAAAGAAGGAGGAATTACTAAAGTGCCAGTGGCTGTAACGGGAAGTAAAGAACCGTTACCGACAACAATGGACGATGGAGTAGGATACCGCGAAGGAACAATCTGTGACAGGGTACTAGAATGTGAAGTCATGTGAGAAGAAGCACCTGAGTCGAAGTACCAGTCGCTGTTCTGGGGCTGATTCAATGTCATGGTGCTGAAGGTCGACACGAGGGAGGGCTGGTCCCATGAGGGAAGACCAGCCATGGTGTTGTAGAACCCGGGAGGTGCTTGGGGCGGCCACTGACCGACCATAGCAGCCCACTGGCTGGACGCGTCTACAGCAGCACCGGGTGCAGGCCCTTGGAGGAAGGGCTGCTGCTGCTGCGCCAGCAGTCCTGCTGCTGGGCGAGCAGCGCCTGCTGCTGAGGCATGCGTGGCGGAAGAGGGGCCAGCGGGGGCCGCGGTCCAGGCCACCTCTGGATGGCCCCAGACCACGGGTTGTGGAAGGAGGGCCACGGGGCACCGCCCACGCTTGGACTGCCCTCCTGTCGAAGCACCGACAGCTGTCGGTTGGCCACCAGACTGTTGGCCAGAGCCGTCGCGCTTGCCACCACGTTTGCTGCGGCGGCTCTTGGACGAGGTCGACCCGCCCCCGTAGCCTGAGCCACCGGTGGTGGGCTGCTGGACAGAGGGAGGGTGTGAGCCAGTGGTCGACGAGCCGGCATAGGAAGCGACCAGAGCGGTCTGCGGGGTGGGCGCCTGGTTCTCCAAGGTGAGTTCTTCAAGCAGGAGATCAGACTTGGCGTCGAGGAACGTGGGGAAGGGGCGGCCGCGTCAGAGGTGCATGCCGATCGTCTTGAACTTCTCGTTCAGGCCCCGGATGAGGTTGAGCACAAGAGTGCGATCAGTGACGACCTCACCCAGGTCCCCAAGGGTGTCCGCCATGCGTTTGAGCTCCCTGCAGTAATCTGTGATGGATTGGTCACCTTGAACGAAGTTCCGGAACTTGGCGTCGAGGTAGAGGGCACGCGTCTCGCGGTTGTCGAGGAACTGCGACTCAATTGCTCGCCAGGCGGCACGAGCGGTGGAGTTCCGGCCCGAGATAGTCTCAGACAGGTCGTCGGTGATGGTCGCTTGTATCCAAGACTTGACGACGCAGTCCATGCGTGCCCAATCGGGGTTGCCAGGCGCTGGAGTGTCCGTGAGGACGAGATGCTGAAGGGAATACTTCCCAGCAGCCAGAAGAATTTGGTCGCGCCACCGATTGTAGTTGTTGGAGTTGGTGTCGAGGACGACGGTGACCAGGTGGCGGATGCTCTGTACAGCTACTGCTTGGGCATGGAGGTGGGCGACGGAAGCAGCCTGTTGGAGAAGCAGGGCGTGTTGAAGATCAGCATGTCGGGAGGCATCATCGACCTCACCATCAGAGGGCGCGTCGTCGTCCGAGGGAGCCTCAGCAGCCGCGCGCTCCTGGGTGGCGCGAGCCAGGGGCGTCGCGGGCGCGCGCAGCAGCGGCGTCGCGCTCGGTGGCGGCGGCCAGGGCTTCCTGCTCGGCGGCAGCGGCGCGAGCTCGCGCGGCGTCGCGTGCAGGAAGCCCTGGCCGCCGCCACCGAGCGCGCTCGCGCGGCGTCGCGTGCAGCCTGCCGGGCGTTCGCCCGCTCGCGCGCAGCGGCGGCAGCAGCGGCCTTGTCCACGTCTGCCTGGGCCTGGGCGTCGGGAGCGACGGGAGTCGCTGAGTCAGAGGCGGCGGCGGCTGCCGCACGTGGGGAGAGAGGGGGAGTCCCCGGCATCGCAGCGCAGCAGGGATGCCGGCGCGAGGGCAGGGGAGGGGCGCGGCCAGAGGGCGGCGCGCTAGGGCAGCGGAGGTGTCGGGGCAGAATCTCGGACTCGTGATACCATGAAGGAAAGTATATTCGGGAAATATTGGATTGATTGATGAGGTACAGTATGTACAGAATATATAGGCAAGGATGTCGTAGGGTTTATAGAATCAAGTACCCAATCAACGGAGATCCTTGCCTAAGACTCAATCACAATCCTCTAAACCCCCTGGGCGCCAAGCCCATGTGGCCAGCCCAATAACCCTCTAGACCTCTATCTAACACTGTATAAAGATAAGAAACACCCCAGGGAGCTGTATAATTGTAAGCCTAATCTATTCTTTTTAACAAGAGGATTGGAGACTTTTAGAGTTTAATATCATCCGGGGACAAATCATGGGTTCTTTCACAAGAAAGAACCCTAGCATGGTGCTAGTGATAGATTCACAACATGGTATTAGTTCATTAAAATGATTTCCATGTAAGAATATATAAGATACAATAACAGCAAATACAGATAGCAAATGATCAAGCAGCACAAAATAAAGAAACTCCTACCTTGGGTGATCCATTTGATTTCAGCCAATTAACTGAAGCCTGAATATCCTTTACTGCACCCTGCCAGTCGAGACCCTCCATCAGATGCTGTGCCTCAGCAACATCCAGAGCAACTTTTCCACGGTATAAACTGATAAGGGAAAAAAACATGTCAAGACACAAAGTTCTTGGCCAAGTCACAATGTTATAAGCAAGTATTGACATCTTAAAAAACATTCATTTTATACGCTCAAGTGATAAACAGGTTGCAACACAAGACATTATCATTACTCTGGAATCAGTGCTCTGTATCCTACACCAAGCTGGGAAATGTGGATCGCATGGTTCTTTATCTCATAGTCAACTCCCCACCATTCTTGTAAAACCACAATTCCAGGAGCATTTTCTTTGCCAACAACATAGGCATCAAAAGTCTACAGGTAAAAGGTTACATTACATTTGAATATGACTTAAACTGATCAAAGCAATAGAACTTGTTAGAAACAGTATATCTAACGTCTCAGGGAAACTTGTTATACATATAGACTTTTTGCTCACGGAAAAAAAAAAGCAAAAGCATCCTTATCTAGCAATTTTTTTACTATTCAAACTTTGGTAACAAGACAACCATGTCGGGAGCTCAAAGCCAGCTGCACATGTCACCAAGACAAAAGCTAAGCTTTTCACTGTTTGCACCAAGTTATCTGGCTGAAATCACATCTCCTTTAATTTGCTATTTATACTCTGACCCTTTCATCTAGGATAAAGTCATAAGTTATACCTGGTATTGCAGAGAATCAATTTCGTATATAAATCTACGAAAATCTATCTAAGATATAGCATTGCATACATCACGTAGATCTTATTACTGAAATTCGAAGTATTCCAAGTACATTGCAGTCAATTAGGTAATAAATAGTTGGCCAAACATTGAAGGACTAATGGTGTTTCTATTTCATTACAGAGCAAGTAAATATAAAAATGCGACGAAGTAAAAAAAACAAGATAGAGATCTGAAATAGTCGGGTCAAAAATAGTGATTCTGTAAAATCCTCAATAAATTCAGATTTCCTGGTAGTTCTACTATAATACTGTAAGGGTGTACATAGTATAGAAAATGAGCAGACAAACAAACATAACAAAATCCAAAATCGAACGAAGCTGGTAGGCATTAGATCCTCCATATAAGACAGTAAACAACAATTTGCATTCACTAATTTCCTGGCAACGTAGTAATTCCCTTTCGGGTATTCTGTCGACACTGAAGCCACGTGTTGCTCTTTTATCTTTTGCAAAGGAAAATAATGCTCCTTTGATATAGACAAAAGAAAATGTAAAGGAGAAAGCAGAGGAACCAAGAAAAGAAGCCAAAGTTGTGAAGGAAGAGGACAGGCAAGAATGATAAAAGAAGACATGCAAGCAAAAAAAGAAATAAAAAGATTATATGTACCAAAATCATGAAATCGATCGATCATGCATATAAGACAGCCTACCCAGAAACACTCAATTCATCTCATTATTACAAAGAAAGAACTATGTACGGTGTCCTCGCGCTGGATCTGGATCTTCTGGAACGGGGCGGCTGAGGAGTCGGTGGCCATGGCAGCGCGGCGGTGCTGGAGGCGGACGAAGAGGGGAACACGAGCGCAACGGGTTGGTGGTGCTGAAGAGGAAGGCGGAGGAGGCGCGGCGGAGGAAGTGCGCTGTGGCCATCCCTTTCCGTCCTGACCTTTGCTCCCGCAGGCACGCACCACACTGCACCAAATCCAGGCTAGTTGCGTAATTTCCCCATTCTTCATTTTTAATCTAGCAGGCTAGCACAGTATAGAGTTAAAGCAACTTAAATTTAAACAAAAATATATAAATAGTTGTGGTATTAAATAAGTATATTATTATATTTATAATGAGATATATTTATAATATTATTTGATATTAATTAATTTTATTTATATAGTATTTGGTTAAATTTTGAACATTTAAATTGAGAATATATTTAACTTTTTATTCTTTTTTAGGATAAAAGGTAGTAGTGTTATAAAATCTGAAATTTTGTCACACCATTTTGTATCTTTATAGTTTTACAATAACTAATTAGTATTTTTCTTACCTTAGTTAGTACTCCCTCTATCCCAAATTATAAGACATTCTAAGAATCTTGGAGAGTCAAAGTATCTTAAGTTTGACCAAACTTATATGAAAATATAATAACATTTATTACCTCAACTAAATCTCATTCGATTCGTTATCAATTATATTTGTATAGTATGTCTATTTGATATCATAAATTTTTATAGTTTTTTTTATAATCATTAGTCAAATTTGAGATGTTTTGACTCTCTAAAATTTTTATAATGTCTTATAATTTGGAATGGAGAGAGTAGAGTACGTTTAGGTCTTGTTCGGTTCTTTTGGTTTTGTTCCTGGCCTTGAACGGTTCCGGCCAGGATCAAGTGGATCCAGTTCCTCCACTCATTCCTTGTCTTATTCAAAACCTGTCCTGATTGAATCCTGGCCTGTTTCAAAAGATGTGTTCGGCTGGACAGGATCACAGGATAAGCAAACTGCGACTTGTAGCTGCTAGTAGTATACTTGTTGTCAAAGGAAAGCCTACTACTTCACATAAAATAGGAAACAAAACTCACAGTTGATTAAATGGCACAAGAAACTTACACAAGAATATCATAGATTTGTAGAAAAAAAATCAAATTATCATGCAAAGCAAAACCCATGAAGGCTGATAAGTTGTAGGTTCCTTTTAACTATAGTATATTATGGACCATTCAGAACTCTCCTCATATACAGTCGATTGAATAATTTGTATTAACTATAGTATATTGTGGACCATTCAGAACTCTCCTCATATACAGTCGATTGAATAATTTGTATGGTCCATATCACTGACCATCTAAGTTACAAAAATAAAGGCACTGAAGCTTTGAAAGTAGTCTTCTACTTGTTGTATCTAGTAGTAATTTCTTGATGCTTCGTCAATCACCTTTGCCATACTTCTCAAATCCTAGGAGGAACAATCTGCAGAATCAAAATCAAGTTAAAGAGTATTTCAATAGCAAGACTAAAAGAATAGTGCCACTGGGTTGTTTACTGCGATGCAACAAATTACCAATGATGCAACATATACAGCAGAAATGTGTAGCATTGATGCCTTCACCAAAGACTGAACAGGTACAAGTACTACTGAGAAAAAGTTCCATAATTGATGCCAGTCATACCACAACAATACAATCCAAATGAACATTTTAGTTCCATGCTAACCTGAATCCAAGAGGACTTCACTTCACAATGCATCAACGAGGTCAAGTATCTGCAGAAATTGCACCAATTCTAGGTATTAGCTTAATTCATCACAGAGGACCCTTGATATGATAGATGCAAACATATTTTTTTTCATTAAATATGATATTGATGCAGTAAATTCAACCATTAAAACTTCTGAGAATAGTTTTCAGTTTTTCAGGCAGTAACTTATAAGAAAACATCACTGGCCTTTTTGGCTACGGAGACCAAGCAGGGCAGGGCATCAGCAAGCAAATGGATAAGGTGGAACTGAAGACTAAAGAGGGGCTCATTCAGACTTCAGGGCTGGGGATGAAAGCGATGAAAATTGAATATAAGGAAATGTAATTCATTAAAAATTGAAAGCCTCTGGCTCTGTCTGGGGGTATGGTACTGAACTAGTGATGAAAGCGTCATGTAGACCGCCCAGGTAGATGCTTCAAGGCGCTTTCATTCACTCATATCTTAACCACTGTTGGGATGCATTTATTTACTGGCATGACAGCTGCAGAATAGTATATGAATGACAAAAAAAATTCAAAATTAGGGTATTATACAAAACTGCATTAAGCCGTCAAAAATTCAAGATCTACTTTAACTAAGCCGTCACTAGCTTTCATTTTTTAATGAACTACATGCATGTGTACTGACTACAGATCATGAAAAGGAGAACAAACTAGATTTTAGTGACCTCAACTCTAAATGAAATAGGAGCATAAGCAGGAAAACAAGTGCGGGTAAAGAAAACTAAACCACAAAGAAAATTCCATCCTTATGTATAGGCAAAGAACACAATAATTTTTTTTTTTTTGAGATTAGAACACAATAATTAAAAAATACCATTAGCAGCTCCTAATTCAAGCACATTATTGGACCTAGAATGAGCTACAGCGAGTGCAGTAGCCCTGCTAATCGACTAAACCCACCCCACTCCAAATCAAATGAATTTGTTTTCTCAGCCCACCCATAGGCTACAACAAGTATAGTAGCCCTGCTAATTATTTTGATCATCCACAGGTGCAAATTAAACATGTACTAAATTTTTTAATATGTACTGCAATTAGCAAGTATAAGCCCATGAGTTCATAATTATAAGCCCACACGAGTTAATTTGGCATAACTACATTTTTCTATTGACATCACAAAACGAAAGTACTCTATCTGTGTAGCCTAACTGAAGATAATTCCATCTAATTAAAAGACGTCATTTCCCACACAAGCCATTCTCAGTAGTTCAGCAAAGCAATGTGCCCTGATGATGATGATGTGTTGTGCGTAGCTATTCTGTCTTTACATTTTAAATTATCTAGCACAATGCACATCATAAAGTGACCGCACAGATACTATCACCTAGATATTTTAGGACACACACCATAATGATATTCTACCTTTAGATGCTTGAGGCAACTGCCATTGGTTCAACAAATCAACGAATACGTAATTAGCATTTGATAAAGTATAAAGACACATCCTGCAGGCGTGAGCGCCTGGCAATGTGGCTCGAACACTGACCCCGCACGCTGCACCTTCGACCTTCCTCCGGACAGATTCCATCTTAGCAACTAGCCACCGCACTAGCTGCTCCACTCTGTACGCCTAGCAGGGATAGATGGATCGAGCCTAAGCAAGCAAGAACCCTAGCGCCGACAAGAACCCTAGCGCTGGGAGAGGAGAAGGCAAAGAAGACGAGGGCGATGCGTTACCGGCGAGAAGACGGCGGAGAGCACGGATGTTGGATGGGAAGCCGTCGCCGTCGCGTTCCCTCGCGACGCGGCAGCGCCGTGGCCTCGTGCAACACCGCCGCGATGCGCTGCAGTCGCTCGTCTGGATATTGTTCCGTATGTAGGAGGGCCAGTCTCCATTCCGGGCTAAATACGGGGGAAACAGCCCAGGATTGATCTGTTTTCATTCCGGGCCGTATCTAACCGAACGACCATTTCTGGGCTGGCCTGACTTTGAACCGGCCCGATTCGATCCGGGTGGAACAGGCCACGATCCGGGCCGTTCCGGCCAAAACCAACGAGGCCTAAGACCTCGTTCGGTTCTGTAGTAGGCCTCGTTCGGTTCTATAGTATTGAAAACAAGCCTGTTTTTATTCCCAGGCCGGATCCAGTTTTTATTTCCGGGCCGGATCCAGTGAATTCAGCTGGTTCACTCAAACCGGGCATGTTTCTATTCCGGACATAAGAAGACATGTTTTCATTCGGGGCCAAATAAGAGAAGAAATACTTCAAATCCATCTGTTTTCATTCCAGGCCGAATCTAACCGAACGACCAATCCTGGCCCGATCTGACTACGAACCAGGACATGTAAATTTGGGTGGATCGGGCCTCGATCCGGGCCGTTCCTGTAGAAATGAACGAGGCCGTATTGAAAACAGACTTGTTTTTGTTCCCGGGCCGGATCCAGTGAATTCAGCTGGTTCACTCAAAGCGGGCATGTTTCTATTCCGGACATAAGAAGGCATGTTTTCATTCCAGGCCAAATGAGAGAAGAAATGTCTCAAATCCATCTATTTTCATTCCAAGCCGAATCTAACCGAACGACCAATCCTGGTCCAACCTGACATCGAACCAGGGCATGTAAATTCGGGTGGATCGGGCCTCGTTCCAGGCCATTCCTGTAGAAACGAACGAGGCCTAATAGAGTTGCTGATTGTATGGCCAACCATGGTAACGACATGTCATCTGTAACCAAATTCATTTCGGTCAACATGTCGCTGGATCTTCCGGGTCTATAAGGGCTTCCCCAACACTAGCATATAAGAGCAGTGGCCTAAAAAAAGCGTCACACCACCACGTATGTACATAGAGGTTGAAGCTGTTAATCTCACACTGTAGGTAGTAGTTCTCATTTTGTTTGCGGCCATACTAATATATCAACTTTTTACTATAGCTTTCCTATTTATTCTCTAGGCTACAAGTGTACAACGTGTCTTGAATGGAAGCCCAAGACTTTATGTCACATGAAGCGCCGGTTCTTCTGCAGGATAACATGTACCTCTGCGAAACAACTACCGATGTTGATGTGGACACTTGACAAGGATGTGACAATGAGTCTACTAGCCACAGTGTAGCGTTTGGAAGGTCTAAAGGTCTTTTAGCTAAAAAAATCTTTTATATGGCACAGACACTTAGGATCTGTTTGGTATTTTCAGCTTCATTAATGAAGCTGTTTTTTTACAAAATAACTTCATAAGTAACTCTCTGTGTGAAGTTGAGCTATGTTGAAAAAGTGTTTGACAAAACAGCTTCACCAATAACTGTATGCATGAATTTGAGAGAGAAAAGGGGGAGAGAGCTAAAATAAGCTACTTCATATCTGTAAACTTAAAAGGGTTTTCTGCAATCACGCCATTACAATTTTCGAACTTTAAAAAAAAACACCATTACAATTCGTCTATTTTGAAACATGTCATTACAATTTTTCGCTTCCTACGAGTATACCATAAAATACTTATTCAGATACGTTTGTAGCTGGGCCCGAATTATCCCCATACGTATTTCATGGTATATTTGTAGGAAACGAAAAATTGTAATGACATGTTTCAAAATAGGCGAATTGTAATGATATTTCTACAAAATTGCAAAATTGCAATGACGTGATTAAAAAAAATAATTTAAAAAGAGGTGTTTGGAAAAAAAAAGGCGAGCAACTTTTTGAACAGCAGACAAGGAATTTATCAAGAAAAAAAAGGCAAACCAAGCCCATCAGCGGCCCGAATCGAGCGCCGCCGACGCTTTGCTCTCGGCTCCACCACCGTTCACCGCTGCCCTCCGTCTCTGTCCCCGCTTCGCCGCTGGAGACGCGCAAGTTTAGGGCTAGCAACAGTTTGCGCTGACAGAGTACCCGCAGGCCCGGCATGGGAAAGAAGATTCGCAGCGCCGATGACACCTCGACGCCGGCCAGGTCCATGAACCAGGTTGTGTCACTCCGCGAGGAGACCTCCGGGAGGGCGCAGGTAGACGATGCCTCCCTATTGAGGGTCAAGCACTTGCAGAGGTTAGCGGCGTGGGCGGGCGCGGAGGCCGGGGTGGGCCCGATCGGCGCGCTGCTGGGGCGCAGCCTCTCCGCGAGCGCCGAGGCCGCCGGATTACCCCTCGACGCCGCCACTTTCCTCTGCCAGAGGTGACATGAGAGTTGCTGCTTACTTTATTACTGCTCCTTATTCATCCTCTTTGCATGTGGTCTAGCCGCCAGGGCACACCTTGTCTTGTAATGGCTGTTATACACTGGTGAATGTATTGTTGTCAATCGTAAGACAGATTGGTCTTCTGCTAGTTACTCTATGTCTATGAATATGTTCAACAATTTAGCTTTAGAACAACTACAATTCTTTCCTATCAAGCTGAAAACATATTGGTGTAGTGGTGCCGACAACAATATTCGATGACAGTTAACAAGCAGTTCTATTGCTTTGTGAGGATAAAGCTATTATTTCTGATATCCATACTTCGTTAATGCCATTTTCTATGTTTTGATTAGCACTGAATTATCTTCTAGTGGAGGAGTTGTATGTAATTGTTAAACTGTAAGCAGCCATACCATTATGTATCTATGTGAGAATTATCAAAGATTTTAAGGTCTATTGGAAATGTTTTAAAAAATGGCCGTAACCAATATGTCAGCTTGTCTGGGGTGGTAAAGGATTTTGGTAACTGTTAAAAGGCCTGGAGCATATACATTTCTCAGCCTTTTTCTTTGCAAATGGATATTTTTTCGACTCTCATGTTTAATAGATTTTGTGCTAATCTCCACTCAATCAATGATAACAATATCTGTCAAGATACTTGGATGAACAATTAATTAAGATATTTCAGTGGTTTATGTGATGTGATAAAGAAAATCCATTTCATCAATAAAGTTTCATGATAGCTATTTGACATGTCCTGATAAACATTGGTTGGGTGGTCCAAATATATGATCGATCGTGATAGTTATAATCCTTCTGCTTGCTATAACACACTGCATGCCAGGATGTTTCTTGGTCAATATTCATAATACCATAGAAGTAGGGATAAAATTGGGATTCAGAGTTGGATAGAGATAGTGTCATATGCATCAGATAGTGGTATCTATCCCATATACGTATCAGAAATCAGACTGAGTATTTGGATTCGGATACGGTACTGGATTCATATATAGATGATCCATTTAGTATTAAAACCCTTTTGGCACAGATGGATATTGGGAAATATCCATCCCATTTACATCCCTACATAGAGCCAAAAGGTTTCATTGCACCCTGATTGGTTGTTCTTCCTTGAGTTCTGTAACTAGTCAGCTGTGAGACAAACGTGTGTCTGCATGCACCTCATTTGTTTATGATAAGTGAATTAAAATGAATATGATGTATGGCAATGGTCATGTGCCTGTCTGCGAATACTCATTAGTTTACTATCAGCAAAGTAAAATTAAAATGTTGTGATGACAATAAGGGTGTGCCTTTTCCATTTAGCATGGTCTGCTGAAAAAAAATCGATCTTATTCAACCATTACTCTTGGAATTCAGATATATCACGTGAAATTTAGTTGTATCAAATAACTAAGAATCCTTTCATGAGCTAGAATGAAGCTTGAAAATCAAATGATAAAGTATCCCAGACGGGATGCAATACAATATTAGTGTCCAGGCCAAAGAGATTCTGGAATTCCAAAAATTATTGAAAATCATCTGTACATTCGGGTAGAATATGTTGTGTTTGTTTCAGATCGTAGTCATGCTATTCTGTCTGTTTTCTACTAGTATTTGGTAACTTCTGTCTATTTACAGCCCTTATTTGAGCCTACAGAAATATCTCAGTACACAGATCTGACAAGATGTTTCCAAAATCGCAGGTGTGAGACAATCTTAAAGCCAGGCTTCAACTGCACTGTCCGCATAAGGAACAAGGGAAAGAAAGCAAAACGTCGGAAGAAATCAAACTGTTGTCAGAACAGTGTTTCCTATGCATGTCATTTTTGTGGAGATCAGAACCTAATTTTGGGTAGTGCGAAGGGTGTTGTTAAGAGCCTGCTAGCATCAAGAGAGCATGCTACTATGAACTCATCCCATAGAATTATGAGAGGAAACAATAGCAACACAAAAACACATGACAAGAAAGAAGTGCTTGAGCTTTCACAAGCAGCAATTCTACAAGTGGAATTTTCATCTCTGTTGAGACAGTCAACATCTGAAAGTGATGAGCATGGCGAAAGGTTAAAATGTAATCTTGATGAACATCTGCATAAAACTGTCCCTTCTTCTGAGAAGGTTAAAATATGTGAAGCTACTTCACAATCAGAACTTCCAGTTGGTTCATCATTTGTCACGCCTCAGAAAAAGAAACCTCTGGTGGTGACTGTCCCTAAAGATTCAGCAGGTCTACTCAAGACAGGAAGTAGTGTCATATCTTGCTCAGTCACTGAAACCCTTTCAGGCTCCAGCAAGTCTGCTTCAAATGACTCCAGAAATAATGTGAAATATGCAGTAAGAGATTCTTCTCAGGTTTCCGGCAGCTCGAGGAAGCGGGCAAGAAATGGGTGGACGACACTGAAACAGATAGCTGAGAAGGATGAGCTCGAAAGGAAGGAGAAGATGTGTAATTTTGTTAACCCGTTCTTCATGCACTAAGTGGGATGTTAAAATACTTACACCACATTGTAATCGTCTGGTCATTAGTTTATCTGTTGAGAAGGACAATGTAATTTTGCAGTTCGATAGAAGATATGAGGTTACCAAATTCTGGTTGAATGTGAGAAGTCCCACCGCAACAAGTTCTAATGTTGCATGCAACAGATTATTCTATCACGACACAGCTCAGGTATAATGGAAAAATCCCATTCTGAATTAGCAATATGTGATTAAAGGGGAGCACATTGAAGACGAACCATCAGCCATAGCAACATTAGATTTTGTTAGTGGAATTGTGTTGACGCCGATAGGATTTTGATCACACACGGCGTTCTATCGCCCAGGCCAGCAGGGATTGAAGAGTGTAGCGTAGCAATGATATCACACTTCAGTGGTGAAGGGTAACCAATCACACTTACGTGATAAAGAACAGTTAGTTTTCAGGTAAACTAGCAAAGAATCCGTCGGGGCAACATGTAACCAAGGTGCCATCCTAGATCAAGAGATGAACAACATGTGATTGGAAAAGAGAGTAAAAGAATGTTTGTAGATTGATTTTGATAATTGGATAGTTGGGAACTCAAAAGATCGTGATTCTCTGGTATATACACAGGGGTGGTATTATCCAAGTAGGAATCCGTCCTAAGATGCAATCTTCAAGTGTCCCATAAGTTTAGAAGAGTTGAGATCGAGTTTGGATTCTCCCAAATTTGGACTTGCGAAAGTCAAAACTTTTAACAAGGGTTCAAAAATTATGACCTTGCGAAGATAGGGGCCAGAAGTTTCACCTTCACCCAAAGTCAGAACTTCCAATGTGGGATCAGTAGTTCTATCATGGTGAGATTTTCCAAATGACATAACTTCTTCATCCGAACTCCAAATCGGACATTCCATATATATATTTTTTACTATCTCAGCGATTACAACATGATGCCAAAGTCTATTCTACAATTAGACAACTTCATAAAATAGACAATTTTAGTTGTCAATAAGTTGTGTACATGAAATGAGAACTTGGTAACCCAATTGAAAAATCTAATAGCTCGCCTTAGAGAAACTCCGATAGGAGCACCCAAACTAGGACCGTCATTTCTGATTTGGATGCTCCCCTATTTTTGTTGGTCATCTATTTTGCATTTGCTTTAGCAGGACCCGAAAAACAAAGCCCAAATCCTTTTAATGGACCATGGCAACTAGGACCCATTTGTCATGTTCAATGCATTAAGGGAGGACATAGCCGTGCTTCCATGTGCGCGAGGAGGAAACTGCCGCACCGGTGGGCGGGGGGCTTGAAGCTAAGTCTACAGGAATGGTGTTTGGGGGAGGATTTGGTTGCCCACTATTGACGGTAGATATGACATACTTTTACATGCTCAAAACACCGTCAACATGCTCCATCTCAAAGGAATAGTAACAAACCATGAACATATTTTATCAAATAATGAGGTCCACATGTGAAAGGATCAAGATGCCCAAGAGGGGGGGGGGGGTGAATTGGGCTCTTTTTAATTTCTAAACAAGAATTAAATCTATAAAGAGCCAATTAACCCCCTAGTGCCTACCGCTTGTGTGTCCTAGCTAGAAAGCGGAAGCAAGTCAAAGGAAAGAAAAAACTTCCTACACAATTCTAGTATGAATTGAAAGACAAGTGCGGAAAGTAATGCGGTAATAAAGAGCTAGGGAAAGAGATGCTTGACACGACGATGTTTTGCCGAGGTATCGAGGAGTCGACACTCCCCCCTAGTCCTCGTTGGAGCACCTCGCAAGGTATAGCTCCCCCTCAATCCCGCGCAAGGGATGAGTGCTCTCTACGGGCTGATTCTTCGCCACTCCGGCTCGGTGAATCGCCCACAACTGATCACAACGTCGATGGAGAAGGGCCGCCGACAATCTTCCGGCGATCACCTTCCTCCAAGCACCACCGGACCGTCTAGGTGATGTCGATCACCAAGAGTAACAAGCCTCGATCTTCGCTTGACTCACTCAAGCTTCACAACTAGAGGATGCACACTTGAACTCTTGGATGAACTAGAGAGAGGATGGATGGATTCGCGAATCACTCTCTCTCTCTAGGGCTCTTGCTCTCTTCCCAACCTTCTCAACAAACTCAGCAACTCAAATGAGCAAAGGCTAGGTGGGAGAGAACTGGGAGGGGCTATAAATAGACCCTCTGAAAACTGCCTCGGGCTGGCAATTTAAGTTGGCGACGGACGCTCCGTCGACTAGGCGACGGACGGTCCGTCGCATGCCCAACGGCTAGTTTCTGTTCATAGTTGAGGCGACGGATGCTCCGGCGCCTAGGCGACGGACGGTCCGACGCCTCTGTCTAACGGCTAGTTCTGACACACTGTTCCCAGCGACGGACGCTACGTCACTGGGCGACGGACGCTCAGTCACAGCGTCCGACGCTAAGTTCTGGCTAGGGTTGAAAAACACCCTCTCTTGGGGGCTAAGTGATGACCTTTAGAGCCCATTCTCCTTGATCACTATGGCTAAGCTACGCATAGCCTCTGCAAAACACACGTTAGCCATAATAATCTCTAATTGTCGTTAATCACCGAAACCAACTAGGGCCATGATTCTTCAATCTCCCCCTTTTTGGTGATTGACGACAATAGAACCTCGAGTATGGATAAAAGTTTTGGTTAAGATTCAAGGGTGACTTGGAATGGTTGAGCAAGGGTTAGTGAAATTGTAATGAAGCATACTTGCTCACCCAAGCCAAGTCACAAAACATGGTACTTATGAAAATGAAAGAGAAAACAGTACCTCATGATATTCTCAAGGGGTGTTTCGGAGTAAAGCGTGGAAGCTCAAAAATCGTTAAGCAATGAGATATATCATGAACATGAGACAACTCACAAGATATATTAGAGGTAAACAAGAGTTTGTCACATGCAACCATATAAACATCAACCATCATCACATCACACATATAGACAAATGCATAAAAGCGACATGATGAAAGAGTACGGGGAAATAAAGCATACAAAGATCCAAAACCCTCCCCCTATCTCTATACTCGACCCTCTCTCCCCCTTTGGCGTCTAGCACCAAACACTAAGAGTCGGGGGCTGGAGAAGAAGGCGAAGAAGCTGCAGCTCTGCGATCCAGCATGATGAAGTCCTGAAGGTCGGACTCGTCTGACTCATCTGACACGGTCTCTGCCGGTGTAGGTGCAACTGGGGTGGTCTCTGAAGCTGTCACTGGCACCTCTGGAGCTGCGGTCTCAACTGACTCCCCCAGAGGCTCAGCTGGTGCCTCTGACGATCCTGCCTCAGTGGTAGCGGGCCTGGGAGCCTGACGAGTGAAAACTCGAGGCGAGGGGGATGATGTCACTGCAAGTGCCACTAGGGACACTGCTGCTGCAACCTCTGCAGGCTGAGTCTGACCGGGAGAGGACACTGCCACTGTAACCTCATCTGCTAGGGATATGGCATTCGTCTGAACGGCAGCTGGAGGTGTGGTGACTGTCTGTGCCGACTGCTCAGGTGCGATCTCCGACGATGCAACTGAGGACTGGTGAGTGCCTGTCGCCGGAAGATCCACTGCAGTCTCTGGAGCTGGTGTGACGTGCTGAGCTGCTCCTGGGGAGACTTCTCCCGTGATCTCAAGGTAGGAAGCGGACAGATCTCTCGAGGCCTCTGCTAAGGTAGTTCCCCGGGTAGGAGTGAATCCCATCTGGAACTCTCCGGGTGAAGCTATCCAAGAGGACACCTGGGTCCTCGGAGTCTGGTACTCAGGAGAAGGTGCCGGCTGGAACGGAGGTGTAGCTGGTGCCTGACTCTGCTGTCCTCTGGACGGTAACGCTGGAGTTGGCACCACAACTACTGGAGGCTGCGGTGGAGGAGAGGTGAACTGCTGCTGCTGAGAGACTCCGGGCAACTGGAACTGTGGCGTGGAAGTCTGCCCGGAGCTGGAGGCCAGAAGACGCTCAAGTAGAAGTGTCTGAGTCTTCTGAATCTCTGCCTGCTGCAGCTGATAGGCTAGGAACTGGCGCTGGAACTCATCCTACCTAGCCTATGTCTGTGCCTGAGCTGCCAGCTGCTGCTCAGTGAGCCTCCGTAGATCTGCAGCCTGTCGTCTCTGCTCCTCTGCCTGGCGAGACTGCTCCTCCTGCATCCTCGAGAGTATAGTAAGCAAGGTAGCCTCTGAGGAACTAGAGCCTGGAGCTGGAGCTGCTGCGGCTGTGCCTGACCCTCCTGCCTCGTGGTCATGTGTCATCGGTGTATACTCATGCACGGGCTGGTAGTCCTCGTCAGAGCTGTCGGAGTCGAGATCCTCTCTGAAGACTGTCTCGGCAGCTGTATCGATCTCGGCATCCAAGTCTGCAAGCTCTGCCTGAGCAATCTGCTCAACTGTCGCATCTGTGACCTCGGCGGACTGTGGTGGCACTTCGGCCTGCCTAGTGCCTAGTCTGTAGGCTCTGCTGGGGCGAGGCAACTGTCCATGGGCCACAAGCTGGCTCATCGAGTAGACTGGGAACTCAGTAGCTGACCTCGTAAGGGTAACTCTCATAACACCTAACCCAGTCTTGGCAACTATCAAATATGAGATCCAATGGGTGAACTGTAGCTGCCAATGACCTCTGAACCCAGCAGCTATGATATCCTCGAGCTCGCTCACTATCAAATCCCAGAGGTCGAACTGCTTTTTCCGAACAATGTGAGCTAGGAGCCAAAGCTAAAGACGAGTGATAGTATCCCTAGCTCCAATCCGGGGTAGAATAGTACGTCTGAGAACCTCGTGGAGGATCCGAGCCAGAGGAGTGAGGTCTCATGGCGTACAGCTCGAACCCTCAGTGAACGGCTGCTGAAAGCACGGCCTCACGAAGTCTGTGGATGGTACTATACCATTGTGAGGTCGGCGAGGGGCCTCCTGATCCCCATAGCAGAGACTGTGTATCCTGGTAGATGAAGATCCGAGGTGAAATAGCTCTCTGAATCTGGCAGCTGTAACCCTGAAGTCACGTCCCTGGTATGCGAAGTGCAAGAACTCGTGATCAGGTGAGATCCACAGAAAGGCGTAGAACTAGTAAACCCACTCCTTCTGATATGCCCCTGAGCGTCCCATCAGATCTGTCAGACCCTGGATGTACTGGAGGTGCTGCAGGATCTCTGGACCACCGACCCCCTTAATCTGAGAAGATGGGCACACCCTGTGGGCCCTGAGAGGAGCATCGGTGTCAACGTATGCTCTGTAGAAGTCCTCGTGCACTGTAGTATAGAACTCACGTCCGGCACGAGGGTCTCTCTGCGGTGGAAACCAGGTCTGGAAGTCAACGAATCGAAGCAGCTGAACTTGCTTCGCTGTAACTACTCTGACCTGGTGCCTCACTGGGTCTGGGAGCCGGGGTCCTGGAGGGCTAGGTGGTGCACCTGAGCCTTGGGAACGAGTAACTCGACGGCTCATCAGCTCTCCAATAGTAGAGTGGCCCGCGGCCTCTGTCGGCTCAGTCGCTGGTGCCTCTGTAGCCTCGACGGGCTCTGACACTGGAGGTGGAGGGGACTCACGACGCGCTCCACGGCGAGGCGAGAGCCTCAAGCCGACGCGACGTCCTCCTCGCTCAGCTATCTCGGCGGCCTCTGCCACTGCTAGAGCAGCTACCGAGTCTGGATCCATCGCTGGCCTCTTGCGCTTCTGAGAGATTACCTTCTGCTTTCCCTTCCCGCGGTTAGTGGGTGGACGCGGTGGAGGTGGAGGGTCACCACCACTACCGGGGACGGGACCTGCATTCTTCGTCCTTGCCATTTCTAAACTTTGCAACCAATCCGCTGACAAGAAAGTTCAAGAGTCAAACCAACACCTCACTGCCAATCAACCACTGACAATCCTCAGAACCAAACAGCTGAAAGAGTGGCACGCCGGCCCTGGACTGTCCTCGCGAGGCTTTGCCTCGATCCCTACTCGCGAGCTTTGCCCCGAGTTATCTGTCACTGCCCACTGTCTGATTCTCTGATCAACTGACCAACTGACCCTGCTCGTCAGAGATAGATAGAGATATATAAACCATAAGCAATTAACTAGAGGTAAGGATCTATTAGAAGCATGAAAATAGGAAAGAATAGATCGTTATATCCACTGCCATACCTCGAGCCTCTGACCAAAAAAGGACAAGAGAAGAGATTCCCCGATCGATCAACCGCAACTCGCAACTTCAATCCGTACTCTAATCAAGATAGAGAGAGGATGGATTAGGGTAGGTAGAGGAGGGCGAGGTGAATTGCAATTTGGCAATTGAGAGGATCATAGAAGTGGATTTTCACCTTGACACTCAATCGTGACTGAGATCGATCAACCCCCTTGCCAGAGAAAGACCTGCACGGCGGCTTGGGTGGCAGTGGAGAAGGAGGGCCTGCTGTGGTGGCGAAGCTTGGCGGGGCAGCTTCTGGCACGGCGGCGGTGCACAGGGACACAGTGGCGCAGGGCAGGGATGGCGGCGCTGGGTGGAAATGCGGCGCAGGGAGAGGCGGCGCTAGGTTGAGGAGTGGCCAACGACGCAGGTGGGGTCCTGCGGCGGCGCAGGGAGGAACGGCGTCCCAACGGCGACGAGAACAGCGGCGGTTAGGGTTTGGAGAACAGTGCGGCGAACTGAGATCGAATCGGGAGAAACAGAGGAGAACGGGGGTTTTCTAAAAAATTTCGCCGTTTACTTCGTGACGGACGCTCCGACGCGGAGCGACGGACGCTCCGTCGGTATGCGACGGACACTCGGGGAGCGTCCGACGGCATCGTCCGTCGGGCTTCCAGAGCCGATTTGAAACGCCCAGTCGCATTGACCGCGACGGACTCTCCGCGACGGACGCTCGCTCTGTTAGCGGGCAAGTTTAATCTCCGGACGATCGCGACGGACGCTAAGGCAATTGACACCGAGCGTCCGTCGGCAGCGTCCGACGCCTTAAAAACGGAATTTTTCAAAATTTCTTTTTGCGCCTTTCTCCCAACCAAGTTCCAATCCCAATAAGATCCAAATAACACTTGATTGGACTTGATATGAGAACCATCTCTCAAACACTCATTTTCAAATAGTTTGCCGTAGGCTTAAATTTAGTTTTTAGCTCAAAATATTCGAATGGAAGCGCCAAGGAGACATCATATGGCCACAATAGGGGTATTGAGTGACTTGAGCTTGGAATGCTCCCCCTAAGTGGATTATCATAGAGGATGCTCAAGAAACTTAACCAAAGAGAAAGGGCAAACAACACACATGCATATGCTTATGCAATACGAAAAGTGAATCTAGGTTGCTTGCAAGTTTAAACCGCGGTTAAGCTTTGTCACACGCTTTGAGGGCGGTTATCTTAACCGCGTTAGCCAAGCCTAAGTGCATTACCATATTAAACATGTTATATTACATATGAATGCATGGTTCACACAAGCTCATCTTTTAGTGAAATTAGAGTGATCAAGCACATTTAACTCGCTTCTCAACCTACAAAAGGTTGTTTCATCGAGTGGTTTAGTGAAGATATCCGCCAATTGCTCTTCGCTCTTAACTCCAACTAGTGTGATGTCTTTCCTAGCCACATGATCTCTAAGAAAGTGATGGCGAATATCTATGTGCTTGGTGCAAGAGTGTTGAACCGGGTTGTTTGCAAGTTTTACGGCGCTTTCATTATCACACAAAAGTGGAACTTCTTTTAAAAACACGCCGTAATCAAAGAGTGTTTGGGTCATATATAAGATTTGTGCACAACTTGCTCCCATGGCAATGTATTCCGCCTCGGCGGTTGACAATGCCACACTATTTTGCTTCTTTGAGGACCAAGAAACAAGTGATCTTCCTAGCATGTGGCACCCGCCGGAGGTACTCTTCCTATCAACCTTACACCCGGCATAATCCGAATCGGAATAGCCAACTAGTTGGAAGGGAGCTCCTTTGGGATACCAAAGACCCATGCTAGGGGTGTGCCTTAAGTACCTAAGGATTCTTTTAACCGCACATAGATGCGACTCCTTAGGGTTTGCTTGAAACCTAGCACACATACACACACACTAAACATGATATCCGGCCTAGAAGCGGTGAGGTAAAGTAAACTACCGATCATAGAACGATAAAGAGTTTGGTCGATCGGTTTACCTCCCTCATCGAGATCGAGATGCCCATTAGTAGGCATTGGGGTCTTGATTGGCTTGCAATCCTCCATCTTGAATTTCTTGAGCACATCATAAGTGTACTTCTCTTGAGATATGAAGGTGCCCTCCCTCAATTGCTTCACTTGGAAGCCTAGGAAGAAGGTTAGCTCGCCAATCATCGACATCTCGAACTCCTTGGACATCAATGCACCAAATTCCTTGCTATGACCTTGGTTTGTTGACCCAAATATAATGTCATCGACATATACTTGGCAAACAAAGATCTCTCCATCTAGCACCTTGGTGAAGAGTGTGGTATCCACCTTCCCGATCTTGAAGCCCTTCTTGAGTAGGAAGTCCCTTAGCCTCTCATACCAAGCTCTTGGAGCTTGCTTCAATCCATAGAGTGCCTTGGACAACCTATACACATGATTAGGACAATTTGGGTCTTCAAACCCGGGAGGTTGTGAGACAAAAACAAGTTCATTAATGAAACCATTAAGAAAGGCACTCTTCACATCCATTTGAAAAAGTTTCATTTTATGGTGTGAAGCATATGCCAAAAGGATACGAATGGCTTCTAGTCTTGCAACCGGTGCAAAAGTCTCCCCAAAATCCAAGCCTTCAACTTGGGAGAACCCCTTTGCCACCAATCTTGCCTTGTTTCTCACAACCACGCCTTGACCATCTTGCTTGTTCCTAAACACCCACTTGGTGCCAATGATTCTTGCTCCTTTGGGCTTTTCTACTAGTGTCCACACTTTGTTCCGGGTGAAGTTGTTCAATTCTTCGTGCATGGCATTCACCCAATCCGGATCCGCAAGTGCATCCTCCACACTAGAAGGCTCAACAAAGGAAACAAAGGAGTGATGTTCAACGTAAGAAGCAAGTTTAGATCGAGTTGTTACCCCCCTTGATGGACTCCCTATGATGAGGTCTTGAGGATGTGCTTGAAGCATAGGTGTAGATCTTCTATTGATCTCTTGGGGAGGAGGTTGCGGTGCTTCAACATTGCTTGCTTCGGCCTCGGCTTGATCTTGAGGGATGTGAGTGTCTTCTTGAGCTTCCCTCACTTGATCTCCTTCATCAACTTGAGGCGTGTGAGGTGGAGAAGGATCTTGATTTGCTTCATCTTCAACTTCTTCCACCTCTTGTGGGTTGATAGCACCAATTGGCATGTTCTTCATTGCCTCCCTCAAGGGTTCATCACCTACATCATCAAGATTTTCATGCTCTTCTTGAGAGCCATTAGTTTCATCAAACTCCAAGTCATACGTTTCTTCAACTAAGCCGGTGGCTTTGTTAAATACACGGTATGCCTTGGATTTAAGTGAATCTCCAACTAAGAAACCAATGTCACATCTTCTTTGGAACTTGCCCAAGTGTTGGCGCTTCTTGTAGATGTACACTTTGCAACCAAACACTCGGAAAAAGGATATATCCGGTTTCTTTCCATTCACAAGCTCATAGGGGGTCTTCTTGAGAAGCCTTTGGACAAATAGCCGGTTGGCCGCATAGCATGCGGTGTTGATTGCTTCGGCCCAAAACTTCTCGGGAGTGTTGTATTCATCAAGCATTGATCTTGCAAGAGTGATAAGTGTCTGGTTCTTCCTCTCTACTACACCATTTTGTTGAGGAGTATAGGTGGCGGATACTTCATGCTTGATCCCAACTTCATCACAATAGTCTTCAATCTTGGTGTTCACAAACTCGGTCCCATTGTCACTTCTTATCTTCTTGATCTTCACATCAAACTCATTTTGGGCTCTAGTTGCAAACTTCTTGAATATTGATTGAGTTTCTCCCTTGTCTTGAAGAAAGAACACCCAAGTGTATCTAGAGTAGTCATCAACTACCACCAAGCAAAAGAGATTGCCGCCAAGGCTAGCATAGGTGGTAGGTCCAAATAGATCCATGTGGAGTAGCTCTAGGACTCTTGAGGTTGACATGAAAGCTTTGGTTGGATGAGTGTTTGCTACTTGCTTGCCGGCTTGACATGCAGTACAAAGTTTGTCTTTCTCAAACACCACATTCTTCACACCTCTAACCAATTCCTTCTTGACAAGCTTCTTCAAAGTTGACATTCCCACATGTGCTAATCTTCTATGCCATAGCCAACCCAAAGAGCTCTTGGAGAAAAGACATGTTTGCAAACTAGCTTCATTTGAGGTGAAGTACACTAGGTAGAGATTGTTGTGCCGAAACCCTTTGAATATCAATGATGAATCTTCAATCTTGGACACAACTACCTCATTTGGAGTAAAGAGACATTGGAAACCAAGATCACATAGTTGTCCCACCGATAGCAAGTTGAAGCTCAATGATTGTACTAGCAAGACATTTGATATTGATTGATCATTTGAGATTGCCACTTTGCCTAGACCTTGCACTTTGCCTTTTGAATTGTCCCCAAAGGTAATTTTGTCTTGCCCTTCACAATCTTCCTCAAGTGTGGTGAACATCCGGGAGTCACCAGTCATATGTTGAGTGCATCCACTATCAATCACCCAATGACTTCCACCGGTCTTGTAGTTCACCTACACACAAGCAACTTGGAGTTAAGCTTGTTGTTTGGGAACCCACACTTGGCGAGGTCCCATAGCCTTGTCCACCAACTCCTTAGCAACCCATAGCACTTTGGGCTTGTTCTTCATCTTTGGACCGAGAAATACAACTTGAGGTCTACCCTTGGAGTCCTTGTTGATGATGAAGTGTGCATCATGAGCGAAAGGCCTTATGTGCTTGGGCAAGGTCTTGGGAGGTGGAGTCTTGCATTGGGATTGAAGGTGACCCTCTTGACCACATCCAAAGCACTTCTTGGGTTTGGGTTTTGGTGTGTCATAGTTGCTTCTCATAGCCTTGTTCTTGTAATAGTTCTTGGCTTCTATCTTGACCTTGGCCTTCATGATTTGGTTCTCCTTGAACCCAATACCGGTCTTGTCGGTCTTCATGATAGTGTTCATCAAGAGCTCACTTTGAAGGTTGTGGCCCTTGGTGAACTTCTCCAATCCACTTGTAAGCTTGATCTTCTCAACCTTGAGCTTTGCATTTTCCTCTTTGAGAGAATTAATCAAGGTCATTGCATCTTTGTCATCTTGTTTGGCCGACTTGATAGTGAGTGGCTTGCTTGCCTTGAGGTTGATTAGCTCTTCCTTGAGCTTGAAGTTTTCTTGCCTCATCTTCACATAGTCATCATGCTTGTCGGCCTCAACTACCTTCTTGCCCTTGCACTTAGCATTTTGCTCACTAGCAACTTCATCAAGCAAGTCCTCACAAGAAGTAGCTATATCACACTTAACAACCGGGTTAATAGCAACATGTGTAGCAAGATCATTTGAAAGCAATTCATTAGCTATCACAAGTGTGCCATGTTCATTTTTAACTTGGTTGTAGTCATCTTTTAGCAAGTTGTATCTTGATTGGAGCTCTTGTGTTGACCTCTCAAGCTTATCATGTTTCTCATTTGCTTGCTTGAGTGAGGCTTTGAGCTCCCTAGTGCTAGATGAGAGAGATTTGTTCTCAAGCTTCAATTCATCATTAGCACTAGTCAAGTCATCAAGCTTAGCATGCAGGTTACTATTGGCTTTCTCTAGTGATTCGCTTTTGCCTTTATACTTCCTAATGAGCTTGGTGTATTTATTGCAAATTTCAATTAGCTCATCATAGGAAGGTGCCTGAAACTCATCATCACTATCATCACTAGAGCTAGCCTCATCATCACTATCCTCTTTTTGTACCTTTTTGTCACCTTTAGCCATGAGGCATAGGTGTGTAGAGGATGAACCCGGAGATGATGGAGGGGGTGGCGGTGGAGTAGATGAACCAATCACCAAGGCGGCCACCTTCTCTTCTTCACTTTCATCTCCGGAAGAGTCACTTGAGTCTTCAATGTCGGTGAGCCAATCACCAACAATGTAGGCTTTGCCATTCTTCTTCTTCTTGTGGAAGTTGAAGTTCTTCTTCTTCTTGAATGGCTTGTCATCCTTCTTCTCTCATCACTTGACTCAACCTTGTTGCCCTTGTTGTACTTGAACTTGTTAGCTTTCTTGTTCTTGTACTTGTATTTCTTTTCTTCGGGGCAAGCATGAGCCAAGTGTCCAAGTTTGCCACAATTGTAGCAATCCATCTTGGAGAGGGGCTTTCTTGAAGAGCTTGTGAAGAATTTCTTCTTCTTTGAGTCAAACTTGACTCCATTCTTGCTTAGCTTCTTCAACATCTTGGTTGTTTTCTTCACCATGAGAGTGAGATCATCATCATCATCATCATCGCTTGTGCTCTCATACATGACTTGCATCTTGTGCTTCTCCGAGGAAGATGCCTTGAGTGCCAAGTCCTTCTTTTCCTCCTTCTCTTTTTCTTTCTTCTTGGAGGAGGAAGATGAGCCACCATCACCAATCTTCATGTACATCTCATGGGCATTGATCTTGCCCAAAATTTGTGTTGGTGTAGCGGCGGAGAGATCTCCTTGGTGAAGCACCGTGACGATGTGGCCATACTTCTCAATGGGCAAGACACAAAGAATCTTGCGTACCACATCGGCCGGTTCCATTTGGTTGAGACCGAGCCCATTCAATTCCTCTACAATAATGTTGAGTCGTGAGTACATTTCATTTGCATTTTCATTTGCATGCATAGAGAAAGAATTGAGCTTAGCCATAACCAAGTGATAGCGTTCTTCACGCTCACTCTTTGTGCCTTCGTGAAGTGCACAAATAGTGGTCCACAACTCAAATGCGTCTTTGACGTTACGCACTCGGTTGAAGACATCCTTGCTAATGCCACGAAAGAGTATGTTCTTTGCCTTGGCATTGTGCTTATCAAAGTTGAGGTCCTCCGCGAAGAGAGTGCCTCCCTTTGTGGTGGCTTTGAGCACGCCCACGTCAACGGCCTCTAAATAGGCCTCCATACGAACTTTCCAATAAGGAAAGTCGTCTCCATCGAACATGGGAGGTGGTCCATCCCCATGGGACATCTTGCTCTAGGCGGTGAAGCCTAATTTAGAGCAACCTTGCTCTGATACCAATTGAAAGGATCAAGATGCCCAAGAGGGGTGGTATATACACAGGGGTGGTATTATCCAAGTAGGAATCCGTCCTAAGATGCAATCTTCAAGTGTCCCATAAGTTTAGAAGAGTTGGGATCGAGTTTGGATTCTCCCAAATTTGGACTTGCGAAAGTCAAAACTTTTAACAAGGGTTCAAAAATTATGACCTTGCGAAGATAGGGGCCAGAAGATTCACCTTCGCCCAAAGTCAGAACTTCCAATGTGGGATCAGTAGTTCTATCATGGTGAGATTTTCCAAATGACATAACTTCTTCATCCGAACTCCAAATCGGACATTCCATATATATATTTTTTACTATCTCAGCGATTACAACATGATGCCAAAGTCTATTCTACAATTAGACAACTTCATAAAATAGACAATTTTAGTTGTCAATAAGTTGTGTACATGAAATGAGAACTTGGTAACCCAATTGAAAAATCTAATAGCTCGCCTTAGAGAAACTCCGATAGGAGCACCCAAACTAGGACCGTCATTTCTGATTTGGATGCTCCCCTATTTTTGTTGGTCATCTATTTTGCATTTGCTTTAGCAGGACCCGAAAAACAAAGCCCAAATCCTTTTAATGGACCATGGCAACTAGGACCCATTTGTCATGTTCAATGCATTAAGGGAGGACATAGCCGTGCTTCCATGTGCGCGAGGAGGAAACTGCCGCACCGGTGGGCGGGGGGCTTGAAGCTAAGTCTACAGGAATGGTGTTTGGGGGAGGATTTGGTTGCCCACTGTTGACGGTAGATATGACATACTTTTACATGCTCAAAACACCGTCAACATGCTCCATCTCAAAGGAAAAGTAACAAACCATGAACATATTTTATCAAATAATGAGGTCCACATGTGAAAGGATCAAGATGCCCAAGAGGGGGGGGTGAATTGGGCTCTTTTTAATTTCTAAACAAGAATTAAATCTATAAAGAGCCAATTAACCCCCTAGTGCCTACCGCTTGTGTGTCCTAGCTAGAAAGCGGAAGCAAGTCAAAGGAAAGCAAAAACTTCCTACACAATTCTAGTATGAATTGAAAGACAAGTGCGGAAAGTAATGCGGTAATAAAGAGCTAGGGAAAGAGATGCTTGACACGGCGATGTTTTGCCGAGGTATCGAGGAGTCGACACTCCCCCCTAGTCCTCGTTGGAGCACCTCGCAAGGTATAGCTCCCCCTCAATCCCGCGCAAGGGATGAGTGCTCTCTACGGGCTGATTCTTCGCCACTCCGGCTCGGTGAATCGCCCACAACCGATCACAACGTCGATGGAGAAGGGCCGCCGACAATCTTCCGGCGATCACCTTCCTCCGAGCACCACTGGACCGTCTAGGTGATGTCGATCACCAAGAGTAACAAGCCTCGATCTTCGCTTGACTCACTCAAGCTTCACAACTAGAGGATGCACACTTGAACTCTTGGATGAACTAGAGAGAGGATAGATGGATTCGCGAATCACTCTCTCTCTCTCTAGGGCTCTTGCTCTCTTCCCAACCTTCTCAACAAACTCAGCAACTCAAATGAGCAAAGGCTAGGTGAGAGAGAAGTGGGAGGGGCTATAAATAGACCCTCTGAAAACTGCCTCGGGCTGGCAATTTAAGTTGGCGACGGACGCTCCGTCGACTAGGCGACGGACGGTCCGTCGCATGCCCAACGGCTAGTTTCTGTTCATAGTTGAGGCGACGGACGCTCCGGCGCCTAGGCGACGGACGGTCCGACGCCTCTGTCTAACGGCTAGTTCTGACACACTATTCCCAGCGACAGACGCTACGTCACTGGGCGACGGACGCTCAATCACAGCATCCGATGCTGAGTTCTGGCTAGGGTTGAAAAACACCCTCTCTGGAAGGTCGACGGGCGCTCTTCCTAGCGTCCGACGCCTGGCTGACGGACAGCGTCCGACGCACCCTGAGAAACTTAGCCAGAAAACAACCTCTCTGGAAGGCCGACGGACGCTGTGGAGTCAACCACCCAACGTCCGGCGCCTTTGTCCGACGCGACGGACAGCGTCCGGCGCCCCTGCCAGGAGCGTCCGACGCCCAGAAAATGATTTTGACAACTCCGTTTTTCGTCGCGATGAATATGGAAGTTGTTCTAGGCTATCTTACGGTCACCATAGGCTTGCTTAGAGCTAAGGAGGTCAAGTGTGCACCACACCTAAACATGATGCTTTCCTAAGTCAAGCTACTAATCTCAACCCCTCTTAATAGTACGGTCAAAGGTAAAAAGAGAAGCCCTATCTAATTCTAAGTGCCCTTCATCTCCTTATGGCACTTAGCCTATCATTCTAGGGTCTTCATCATGTCTCCTTAACAACCGAAACGATATCCATCTTGGGGGCTAAGTGATGACCTTTAGAGCCCATTCTCCTTGATCACTATGGCTAAGCTACGCATAGCCTCTGCAAAACACACGTTAGCCATAATAATCTCTAATTGTCGTTAATCACCAAAACCAACTAGGGCCATGATTCTTCAACATGTCCCTTGAGTTTTTCTGTTCAGATAATCACAAAAGGGGGACATGAGAGCCTATGGGACCCACTTAGGGGGTCGCTCGACCCCTGTAAGGGCCCACCAGGGGCTCCCATGCACCCAGGATCCATGTGACAACCTCCAGAGTGAAGATCCACCCTTGGATCCACTCTGTGCTTTCTCTCAACGGTTCAAGATCAAAGCACATGGATTCATGGGCCCACAAGACACCCATTTACTATGACACTTCCAGGATATGGCACTGACATGTGGGCACGATAAAGAAGGAGCTTGGAGGGGCTAAGACCATGTCAGTCGACCTGGCCATTGTGCCCAGCCTCCACTGCTACCCTCCATGACATGTGGGGACACCTTCTAGAAGGTTTGGGAGGCCCCACATGTCAAGGGGAAGTCGACCGACTTACCATTGAAGGACCGAGAACAGTGACCAGAGGGGGGTGAATGAGAGCCAAATAAAATTCAACTCAAAGACTTGGCCCTTGTCCCAAACTCACACCCAAAACTTGACCTCGGAATAACCGACTCGCACACGATCTAACAAGTAGGTGGACACCTTAGGAAGACCCCTAAAGGTGCAGCGGAGCGGTCGGAGAAGATGGAGAAAATGCAATGACACCAACTAACACTAACAAGACACCAATTTAGAAGAAGGACAAAGAAAAGACAAAAAGAACCAAAAAGAACTATGAAACACAAAACTTTCCTCCTCTAAAAAGGAAAGCAAACACCCAACTCGCCCCGAAGGCGAGAAAACGCAGCTTGATCCAAAGGCTTTGTGAGAATATCCACAAGCTGGTTGTGGGTCTCGACATGTCGGAGGTCAATGTCGCCCTTGTCATAATGATCTCGCAAGAAATGAAAGCGGACCTCAATGTGCTTGGTCTTTGAATGAAGCACAGGATTTTTGGCCACACTAATTGCACTCGTGCTATCGCAAAGGAGAGGCACCTTAGTAAGCTCAAGACCAAAGTCTTTCAAAGTGGAAATCATCCAAACCAACTGCGAGCAATAGGTAGCCGCGGCAACGTACTCAGCTTCGCACGTCGACTGTGCCACGCTAGACTGCTTGCGAGAAGACCAAGAAACCAAAGAAGACCCAAGAAACTGGCAAGTCCCAGAAGTGGACTTCCGATCAAGTTGGCAACCGGCAAAGTCGACGTCAGAATAACCGCAAAGCACAAGAGTGGAAGAGGTGGAAAACCAAAGACCAAATTCGAGAGTGAAGCGCAAGTACCTCATGATGCGTTTCACCGCCTGCTTGTGCGAAGTCCGTGGGGACGCCTGAAAACGAGCACACAGGCAGACGACGAACTGAATGTCCGGCTGGGTCGCCGTCAGGTACAGAAGCGACCCGATCATGCTTCGGTACTCGGTCTGGTCCACCGCCTCTCCTTCCTCGTCCGCATCCAAGGCAGTAGTAGTTGACATAGGCATCGAGAGGGGCTTTACCTCTCCCATGTCAAACTTCTTCAAGATATCCTTTGCGTACTTGCCTTGGTGCACAAACGTCCCTCCCCGGGTTTGCTTGATTTGCAACCCGAGAAAGAAAGTCAACTCTCCCATCATGCTCATCTCAAATTCCCTGCTCATAAGATCTACAAACTTGGCAACAAGAGCATGAGAAGAACCACCAAAGATGATATCGTCCACGTATATTTGGACAAGGAGAGTGTCTTTGCCTTGCTTGAGGAGAAACAATGTCTTATCTACCGACCCCATTTTAAAACCCTTAGCAAGCAAAAAGGTTCGTAATCTATCATACCATGCTCTAGGGGCTTGTTTCAATCCATACAAAGCTTTGTGAAGTTTAAAAACATGGTTTGGAAACTTGGGATTTTCGAAACCGGGAGGTTGTTTAACATAAACTTCCTCCTCTATGTAGCCATTTAAGAAAGCACTTTTAACGTCCATTTGAAAAAGTTTTAAACCCTTAGAAGCCGCAAAAGCTAGAAGGATTCTAATGGATTCTAAACGAGCTACGGGAGCAAAGGTTTCCTCATAGTCTATTCCCTCCTTTTGACAAAAGCCTTGAGCTACCAACCTATCCTTGTTGCGCACTACCACCCCATCTTCACTCTGTTTATTTTTGAAAACCCATTTGGTACCTATGGGGTGGCAACTAGGTGGTGGAGGAATTAAGACCCAAACGTGGTTTCGCTCAAAGTTTTCTAACTCCTCATGCATGACATTAACCCAATCCGGATCCAGCAAAGCGTGTCCAACATCTCGGGGCTCAAAAGACGCGACAAAAGCCGAATGAGGAAAGTGAGAGAGATAGGACCTAAACCGCATGACTCGACGGTCGATGTCGCCGATGATGTTCTCCGGTGGGTGCTGCCACTGGATGTGGTGGGGAGCCTGCCTGGACGAAGTGGCCTCCCCCTCGACAGCAGCTGGAGCTCCCTCAGGTGCAACGGGCACCGACGGAGGAAGCTGCTCGAACGGACCCCATGTAGAGGAAGTAGTCAGATCGGGACCGTAAGCCGAAGTGGACGTCGCAGGGTCGACGGGAGCAGCCAGTGGAGTTGGCTCGGGATCACCCCAATCGGCATCGTCCTGCTCCTCCTCCACAAAGATGCTAGTGTTCACCTCATCATCACCTGCAAGCTCAAAAGAAGTGGAAACACAGGGCATACTCTCATCGAAGGTAATCTCACAAGTCTCCATCACTTGGTTAGTCTCAAGGTTAAGTGCACGATAAGCACGAGAGTGAGTAGAATAACCAAGAAAGATACCGTCAGAAGACCGTGATTCAAATTTGTCCAACTTACCGCCCTTTTTGAGGATGAAGCACCTGCACCCAAACACCCGTAGGTGACTTGCCTTGGGTGGTCTCCCAAATCGTAGCTCATAAGAGGTCTTCTTCTTGAAATCTCGGAGGAAAATGTGATTGGAAACATAGCAAGCAGAACTGAGTGCTTCGGCCCAATACCGCCTAGGATTCCTATGCTCATCGAGCATCGTCCTAGCCATCTCAACAAGGGTCCGATTCTTGTGCTCAACAACACTGTTCTGCTGGGGAGTGTGAGGTGAGGAAAACTGGTGATCGAGACCCAAAGAAGAGCAAAGAGTTGCAAAGTGAGCATTCTTGAATTCTGTGCCATTGTCACTGTGGAAAGCTCTCATGGCATTCTTAGGTAGCCCATTTTGCAATCTCAAAATCAGATCTCGAACAAGTGGAAAAGCCTCATCCTTACTCTCCAAAAAGAACACCCAAGAATACCTCAAGTAGTCATCAACGACTACAACAACATACCACTTCCCTCCCTCCGATCTAACCCGAGTTGGACCAACTGTGTCCATGTGTAAGAGCTCACCGGGTCGAGTGGTCATGACCTCAGTCACAGGAGGATGGGAAGCGACAACCATCTTGCCATGCCTGCAAGGATGGCAAACCAAATCCTTCTCGAACTTTAGCTTTGGCAATCCTTGGATAAGGTCCATTGAGCTAAGCCTTGCAAGCAAGTCAAAACTCAAATGTCCCAATCTCCTATGCCACTTCCAAAGCTCGGAAGAAGAACCGGCAAGAAGACAACGAGAAGGTCCGGAAGAGACAGAAAAATCTGCACGAAAAACCTTCCCAAAGGGTAAAATCCGGCAAACAAGCTCACCACGAGAGTCCAAAATCCGAGAGAGATTAGGCTTGAAACTTACTTCAAAACCATCATCAAGGAGTTGCGAAACCGAAATAAAATGCAAATTCGCAACCAATGCAACATCCTTGAGGACAAAAGAAGAGTTCACTCGGATGGACCCCCGAGAGACAACCTTACATTTGCTCTTGTCCCCGAATGTGATGTACTTGGTGTGGTGCACGGGGTCGAGGCTGGAGAACCACTTGGCACTTCCGGTCATATGGAGTGAGCATCCGGAATCCACAAGTCAAGTCCTCCTTCCTACTACATCAATAAAAAGACATAGGGTGAGCAAACGGACCAACACTGGGGTTAGTGAACTGTGAAGGATACCAGTGTTGTCCCATTTGCCCAAAGAATGGGTTAGGAGAGAAACCAAACATCTCCTGTTCCATGGGAGGATAGCAATCACCACGATGGGGAAAACGTGGTCCGCTAGCGAAGGGTGGAGTAAAGCCACCGCCACGAGGCTCGTAGTCATATGGGTCACGACCGGTACCCCGCCGGGCACGACCACCATGTGGTCTCGCCTCCTGAGGCCTAGCACCTTGAGGCATTGTACATCTTGGCCTAGTAGTGCGCCTCTAAACTACCGGTTCACGTACCCCAACTCGTGGGTGGTGCATGTCCCGGTTGTTCAACTCAACCTGCCTCCGATCATCTCTCTTCCTCCTAAAGCAAAACTCAGCTAAGTGTCCATCCCGCTCACAATACTCACAATGGTACCTCACCACACTCTTGGTAGGCACTCTCTTGTTGGGTTGGGTGGCTCTAGCTTTCTTAGGAAGGGGATCACTAGAGATGTCTAGCATTGTGTCAAGTGGGTTACAAAGATGGTTCGGTTTGGCAATCCACACTTGCTTCTATGGAGTGGTTTTGGGTGGCTCTTCAAACACACCATCTCTCACAGGAAACTCAGAGGGGTTGGTAGGCTTAGGTGGAGTGATCTTGGTAAGCTTGGGAGTTGTGGTGGGTTTCTCATTCTCGCTCAAACCACTACACTCACCGATCTTACCGAACATGCTATTGTCCTTCCCACCTATAGCAAAGCCTACTTCCGTGCTGCCAGCCCTTTTGCATTGGCTAAGCATCATCCCCAACTGCGGCTCTCAGCAAGACACCCAACTCAAGATGGACCGAAGGTATGTGTTTTCTTCCTCGGTACGCATCTTATCGTGTCTACACGATGCGATCTCAAGCTCCAAAGCCTCAAAGCGATCCGACTTTCTAGTGCTATCTGAGCTGACCTTCTCTAACACAGCGATCCTAGCATCCTTCTGTGCCAGCTCAGAACGCAAGCCTAAGCAAGACTTGCACGCACCAAGAAAGCTTGGCCTAGCCTTCAGCTCACTGACCTCCTCAAGTAGAGTGCCATACTTGTCCTAGAGAGTGACAAGATCAGACATGTGAATGGCGCAAGCATCACACTCTACCTCCTCGGTAACCACCATAGATGCCTTAGCAAAATCTAGCTCATGAAGCGCGCTAAGGTACTTTGCGTTAAAGACGTTCCTATCACAAGCGGCACGCTTGAGCAACGCATCCTGACTCATCAAGGTGTCGTTCAGAGACTCAATCTCAAGAGAGAGGGACTCGACGATGGGTGGTACCTCAGGTGTGTCAGAGTCGTAGTCGTAGTCGGGGCCTTCCTTGCGCTTGTCGACCTTGTCTTCTTCAATCGCCATGGTGCAAAAGCCACCGTGCTTGGCGTCGGCGTAGAAGCATAGGCCGTTGAGCTTGTCCTCAACCTTTCCCTTCGACTCATCATCGCTTGAAGAAGTACCTACGTTGGAGGAGGCATCGATGTCGCTGAGGGAGGCGAGGAAGGCTCGGTGCTTGGCCTTCACCTTGTCGATCACCTTCTTGGAGGACCTTCAGTGGTAGCCGCCCTTGGGCTTGTGCTTGTCCTCGAAGTGGTGCTCGCGCATGTCCTTGCGCTTGGTGAAGTCACCCGCAACTTTCTTGGGGCAGTTTGCGATGAAGTGATCCTCATCACCGCAATGGTCGCACCCCTTGGCCGAGCCACCACGCCGACGGTTCAAACGGTTGTTGTGAAACCGTGAGAACTTGGTGATGACCAAAGCCAGCTCATCATCTCCAAGAGCCTCCACTTGATCCTCTGTCACAGAAATCAAAGACAAAGCGAACAAGGAATGTGAAGGGTCAGAGGAGGAAGCAGACATACCGCCGGGGCCAGAAACCAACGCCATAGATGGTTTCGACGGGTTCTCTAGCTTGGCACGGGTCTGGTAGTCAATCTCCGAGGACTTGAGCTTACTAAACAACTCGTCCACGGTCAGGGCATCATAGCCCAGTGACTCCTAAATGGCATCCACCTTCATCTCCCACACCTTCCGATCAAGAGCATGCAAAAGCTTGATAGCCATCTCATGATCATCATAAGGCAAGTTGGCTCGATTAACACGCATCTTGTTGACGATAGATTGGAAGCGAGTGAACATCCTGTCAATAGATTCGCCGGCCAACTGAGAAAAGTTCTCGTACTCTCTACGGTACGTGTCGAAGAGTCTGGACTTGATCTGAGTGTTACCCTCATGATATCGCACAAGTGTTTGCCAGATCTCCCGTGCCGTAGTGAGACTCGGAACTCTCTCAAACTCAGGAAGAGACAAACTCGAGAAGAGGATGCTACGGGCTCTTGCGTTTGACGCATGTTGCATGATTTGCAGCTCATTAATCTGAGCGCCAAGAACCACGTAGTCAGCACTCTCACAAATCTCCCGATACTTCGTATCAAGCCCTTGGAGGTAAGCGGACATGCGCACCTTCCAATAGGCGAAGTTTGTTCCATCGAAGAACGGAGGTTTGCTAGCACCTCGCTCCATGTCACCTTCGCAGATCAAGAACCATGTAAGGTGGATTGATCCTTAACCGACTCTGATACCAATTTAAGGACCGAGAATGGCGACCAGAGGGGGGGGGGGGTGAATGGGAGCCAAATAAAATTCAACTCAAAGACTTGACGCTTGTCCTAAACTCACACCCAAAACATGACCTCGGAATAACCGACTCGCACACAACCTAACAAGTAGGTGGACACCTTAGGAAGACCCCTAAAGGTTCAGCGGAGCAGTCGGAGAAGATGGAGAACAATCGAAGCCACGAACTCGAAACCGATACACCGAGAGAGGTACTCTCAACCCCTAGAGAGAAGAGGCAAGAGCACACCCAAAAATACTTATGAGAACTGGTCTCAAAAGTACCTAATCATGTTCCTTATGTAAATACGATTCCAACGCAACAAATGGAACTTGATTCTGAGTCCGGACGAGGGAGAAACAACCAAAACAACGATCAATAGAGACCACTTGCTATAGTCCGGTGGTAAGGTCCGAAGCTGAGGTACGGAGCTAGGTGCGTTGCTGTAGTTTTTCAGCTGTACCACCGGACCACTCGCTATGGTCCGGTTCTATGGTCCAGTGGGTGGTCCGGAGGGTGGTCCGACGCTTTTTCTTCTCAAAACCTGCCCACGCAGTGAGCTCCCAACCTCGGGACTAGTGGTCCGACGGTACCACAAGACTAGTCCAGAGCTTGGTCCGGAGCTAGGGGCTGCTCTGGACACTTTCGGCCAGACAACAAGACCACTCGCCTATGGTTCGGAGCCTTGTCCAAGGTGGTCCGGAGGGTGGTCCGGAGCTCACGAACAACGCACAAAAAACCCACGAAAACCGATTTCACTCCGTCAAATCTTCCCAAAACTCAACCAAATGAACTCCAACTGCAACCAAACTTTGTAGGCATGATCCTTGTGCAGTTGGGGAGCTATCCCGAAGAAATCATTGCTCAATTTGGAGAGGATAAACGGGAACACTCGGATTTGGGGGAGAAAAGGCAAAACGAAGAACGCCGCAAAGAAATTGCTTGATCTACGCACTCGTGAGGTTTGAGGTGAATTCCTTCGGTGCAAAGATGCTCCTCACGAATACGAACAACTTGGTTCAAGTGGATTTTGCAAAGCTCCTCTCAACAAATAGAAATCAAATCGGGAAAAAGAGAGAGCAAAAGCAAAACGCGAAGAACACAAGCAACCGGGGAGACTCGATCAAGAAGCTAACCGTGCCATGGCACTCGGAGAGTCGGGCCTCCGATTCCCACCAAAAGATTCGAGTTCTTACAGAGGTTGATGAAATCAACCTAGGGATCTCATGAACTAGAGAGAGGGTAGAGAGAGAGAGAGAGTTGAGGCGAATGATTAGGGTTCAAGAGATGGGATGAGGGATACCCCTTCACCCCCTACTTAACGGGCTTTGGCTATTTCCCAAAGACCCCCCTAGATACATTGAGTGAACTACCTAGCCTAAGCATTGCAGTCCAAGCTCCTGGAAATATCTCTCGCATTTTGAATGGACGACCCCACTTCCTGCCGGGAGTTGCCATCGCCTCGACGCAACCTCCAGGATTCCGCCACGTGCCATCCTGTTTCCTCGGAAGCTCCGCCTAGGTTTTGAGGACCAAACCCAGGAAACCCGCCACCGGTAGCTTTGGGCTCAACTACCGAACCCCAAGTTTTGTGGCCCAAACTCAGAAACCGACGTAGATGGTTTTGAGGCCCAAACCACCAAACCACTCGACGCGAGCCACCTTGTCTTCACCCGGTCGGACTCCGAGTCCCCTGAGCCTCCACTCGCGTGTCGACCGTCTTGACTCGGCCGACTCGGTCTACCTCCATGTCTTCTCGCACTCGCCGGTGCCAAGTACTAGCCACCACAGCTAGTCCGCCGGCGCCGATGGCCCCTCAGTCTGAGCCCTGCTTCCGCCCTTCACCGCTCTCAGTCCATCGGCACGGCAAGCCTCTACTCGACCTTCTCCACGCCATTGACCACTGTCACTAGGCATAGCACCTGCACACCACAAGGCGATAGACAAGCACACACATGCTTTCGCAAGAGGTTAGAATAACCCGCTCAAACTGAAACACTCAAGTGTTGGTCAATCACTCATCATCAAAGCTGGACATCATGGGTACTTATCCACCATGTGTTTGCAACCTCATAGGTGCCCCTAGACTTCCCTGAAGCTCCCACTGCCTCTCTGCATGCCTCCATGCATCAACTTCATCCAGAGCGTTGATCTAAGGCGGTGGCAAGGTCGGTTTGATCCTACGAAGCACGATGGAGATGGCGTGGATCGCTGAGGTGGCACTGGAGTAGCCCCTACTCTACCTTGGGCTATAAATACCCCCTAGGCCTTCACTCTTAACTCATGACACATTAGAGTAGTCCACTCTCTAGTAGCTTAGCGAAACTCTGCCGATGTGCTATGCATGTAGGGCGAGGGTGAGGAAAGTCTGAAGGAGAAAGCCCCAGGTCTGTCGGGAGTCTTCTTCGAGGAGTTCCTTAGCAAATGTAAGTTCTTCTCTGTAAGTACTTCACCCGAGTTATCTATAGTATTTGATATTCTGGCATTGGTTTAGTAGTTATATAACCTGTCTTATTCGTGCACCGCTTTGCTTTATTAATAGAGTTCTCTGGTTCTGCAAGAGTGCTAGAGTAGTAAGTATAGTGTAGACGTGGTGTCTAGACTATCTCTTACCTTTGTAGGCCGCTTGTTGCAAGATTCAAGCAGATGTTAGCAGGAAGTGACAACCCTGTCTAGCCTTTGATCACTGCCACGTGGTTATAGGCAAGTTCTTAAAAGGTTAGGCTCCCGTAAAAGGATAGTCGCTTCGGGTCGGGGTTTTGTCTCTTGTTGTTTCGTCTATCGCCTCGGTTTGCGAGGGACTGAATTAGTCCTTATATCTACCATACCAGCCAGATATCCTTGCTATACACATAACCTCTCTACCCAACTAGCATAGGCTCTTTTGTTCATCATAGGACGTCCTTGAATCTAGTTAATTTGTACAGTTCACATTCCTTGTGGAAAATATGATACCTGGAATACTCCCAGTGAAGAGCTACAATTGACTACTGTACGCTTGCGGTATTTTCGTTAGCCACTTGTGGTGTCAACAGCCACCCAAATTTTGAGCCTAACTACGACCCTATCGGAGTTTCATTTTTTTCTAGACACCCATATTTAGCTATGAGGCTTAAATAAGGGCCCGACATGCCAGAGTTGGACTTATGCCTAAATTGACATTGTTAGCAACAGATTCTAGACGAACTGTGTCAACCTAAGAACACAAACATTTTAAGTCTTTCTTATCATGGAGTGGTCAAACTAAGTGTCGACGCAAAAATATCGCACCAACACGCTTGCAAGCATGAGGAACCGAATCGGGGTACTCGATGGTCCGTGAGGCTTCTCGTCAGGCCGGTTCGTTTATTTCGACCTTGGCGTGCCAGTCAATTTGACCCTGCAATTGACAAGGAGGAAAATGATTAGTAACACAAGACGGAACATGTCGGTATTTCTCTAGACAATTCCAAATATATGGTTTAGATAACCAAGTTTAGAATGCTACTGACTAGATAGTCAACATCCGAGATTTAAGCTATAAAATCAGCTATTTTGATCTAATGTTGATTGTCGATTACATGAGATAAACATAAATTCAAGGTAAAAGGGTTAAAACACGTAGGAAAAATTTGATTATTCAATTCATGTATGCATATCAACAAGCAACTATCATATCCATAATGAGAGTCTCTATGTGATTTTGGTAATTGAGTGACAACCTAGGTGAAATAATATGTGTTCAAGTGATATATACACAAGAGATTAATTCACATGTGACTGTGTGATGAAGGAGCTTATTGCACATGAGACATGACATGGAGTCATGTGATCAAGGTGGAGAAGATCAAGATGAGGCTTGGCTTGATGGACCGGTTGCAAGTGTGAAGGGAAAGTGAGTGATACTTGGCGCCGATGGACCAACGCAACGGTGAAGAGCAAGTGAGGTCAAGATCGATGAACCAATACGATCACGTGATGATATGAAGTGGATCATATCATTTGGTGATAGGTTGGTGCATGTGTTGCATCAACATTGAAGAAGGAGATGTAATGTAATGCGTAAGACAAAGATATAACTAGTAGGGCATTTCATTTCACCAGTCATAAGTATGTAGATAAGTATATGACCGGGTTTAGGATAGATGGTCGTACTATCAAGAGGAGCAAACTTGTTTGCATATCGGTCATCTAGTGCCACTTGAGCGATCTAACATTGCGATGCATTAGGATCGAGTGGCGTGGTGAGAGCAAGTGAAAACCCTTTGAAAATGATTATGAAAATGCTAACACACATGCGCATGGTGATGTACACTTGGTGGTGTTGGCACATTTACAAGGGAGAAGGTGTTAGAGTTGAATTGAATCAACTCGGAGAAGAGAAAATTGTTTTCCGTATGCTCCTAACACTTGGACAGCTCTTGGAATATAATAATGCTTTGATTCATTGTGATATGGATCAAATGGACTTGAGGTATGTGTAGGACTCTGAGTTAGCTTTCCAAAAAGTCCAAGATCATCGAAATCGGAGTTCAGAGCTAAGAGATACGAACGTTTCTGTTCAGACTGTGCTAGTCTGGACGCAGTGTGCAGTCCGGATGCTACTGTAGCAGTCCGGACCGTAGCATCCGGAGTAAAATCTGCTCTCGGGAGCTCTCTGTGTAGAGTCCGGACGCTCGGTATATTGGTCCGGACCTCTACTGTAGCTAGCGTCTGGAGGCTGTTTTTAGCTGAGAAAAGCGCGCCAACGGCTCGATTCAAACGGCTAGATGGTCCGGATGCATGTGCAATGGTTCGGACCCAAGTGTTGGGAGCGTCCGGACCTATGCAAAGTTGGGAAAAACGGCTAGTTTCTTTCTCTCTCTATATATGCTTGGTGGCTGCCCTTGGCTTGTTGCTGAGCACCCTGGGCCTTTGTGGCTTGTGTTGGTGTGCTTGGATAGCCCTCTAACTCACATACACTTGATAGTGATCATCCGATTGTGTGAGAGAGCGATTCTAGTGCGTTGCATTGCAAGTTTGCATCGAGTGGCACTAGGTGATTGTGTTTCAAGCCAGTGGTGCTTGTTACTCTTGGAGGTTGCCACCTCCTAGACGCTTGGTGATCGTGGCTCCGTCGAAGCACGCAAGAAGCTTGTGCGTGCCTCTGGGAAGAGCTTGTGAGGGGTGTTGTGCTTGCCCCGCGGGAGATCGTGAAGAGCAACTTTAGTTGAGCGTGTCATTGAGTGCCCTCATCTTGTGTTGGTTGTGCGGCACCCGATTGCGGGTTAGACTTGTGAATGCCTATTAGCGCGTGAACCTCCAAGTGAGTGAGCCAACACAACGGGGACTAGCTTGGTGGCGACCAAGTGAACCTCGGGAGAAAAATCACCGTGTCAACCTTGTACATCTTCCTGGTGGTTTGCATTCTCCAAATTACTAGCTTGTATTTCCTTATTCATACTTGTGCTAATGATTAGTTGGTCCTCTTGTAACTAGTTTAGTTGTGTAGCTTGCCTAGTTACCTTCTAGCTTGTGTGTAGCATAGAAGTAGCTCTTGAGTGGCTAATTGGCTTGTGTAGGCTTGTTAGCCACATTGCTTAGTTTGTGTAGCTAAGTAAGTTGAGCTCTCTAGTTGACTTGTGTAGTCTTGCTAGAGAGCATTGCTAGTGAGCTTAGGTGCTTTGTGCGTTGCTTACTAGTATGTGTAGGAGCTCCCGGTGTGCTTAGAGTACTAGTTGCTTAGGTTTTTGTGACCTTACAACCTAGACTTGTTTAGGCGAGCTTCCTAGCTTGGCACCTTAGTTAGCATAATAGACATACTTTTCTAGGTGCTAGAGTGATAGATAGAGGGGTGTAGTCTTGGCTAG
This sequence comes from Microstegium vimineum, assembly GCA_022036555.1. NCBI lineage: Eukaryota > Viridiplantae > Streptophyta > Magnoliopsida > Poales > Poaceae > Microstegium > Microstegium vimineum. The sequence continues at coordinate 19,765,557 of CM039138.1, read as the reverse complement.
ACCGATAGTTTTAATTCCGCATTTGTTTCGGTTAGCCGTGACACTTAAGTTTTATAAAGGACTATTCACACCCCTCTAGTCTACCATCTCGACCCTACAAGTGGTATCAGAGCGGGGTCTCTCATTTGTGGTCTTTACCGACCCGAGAGGATGGCGACTTATGGGCTAGATGTTGACTGTCCATACACTTTTGATGGCACACACTTTGCATGGTGGAGAAATTGGATGATATGCAATTTCAAATTTATTTGCCCTCAAATATGGTGGATTGTAGATGTAGGCTTTTCTCATGTGTAGGATGAAGAGAACTTAACCCAAGCACAAGAGAAATGTCTAGATCTCGAAATCCAAGGTACTAATATCATGTATAGATCTTTGACTCAATGCATATTTGGAGAGATCATTGACATGAAGACACCTGATGAGATTTGGTCCTATCTCATTGAAAAATATGGGACAGTCTCAAATGATGGTGATGATGATGGTTCATGCTCGGTTGATGATGGTGCTACTACAAGCTCTCCTACATCACCACATTGGTCTATGTCACAAGGTGACACAAAGGTATCAAATAGCAATGTTGGTGATCATGTTGATTCATATGATGAGCTTGTAGATAGACTTGCTAGCATGACCATGTCTTTAGAGAATGAGAAAGCTGAAACTTTAAAATTGAAAAATGAATTCTCAACTGTAAAGAATACTTGTGAACAACAAAAGAAAATAATTCATACCTCTATTTGTTCACAAAAAGAGCTTAATGTGACTCATGAGGAACTTGTTGATTCTCATGAAGAATTAATTGAAATGCATGCTTCACTCATTAAAGCTTCTACAAAGAAAATCACTATTCTAAAAGACTCATGTGAAGAACATAAGCACTTACTTGATGTTCTTAAATCTTCACATGAAGAACTAAAACTTGATCATGAGCAACTTCGTGTATCTCATGAAGATTTAGTTCATAAACATGGTTTTCTAATTGAGGAATTGATAAATCTTAAAAAGGATGAAAGCTGATCACATGGGTCAAATGATCAACTACATATTGTTACTAACCCTTGTGATGTAGGCAAGAAGCATGTATCCACCTCTTGTGATGATTTACTTGATATGCCATGTTCTTCAAATATAGATGCTTGTTCTACTTCTATGTCTTGTGAGACTAACCTTTTGAAGGAGAACAATGAGCTCAAAAATAAATTGAATAATATGAGCAACAAGTTAGAGAGGTGCTATAACTCCAAAGTCACTTTTGAGCACATGTTGACAAACACAAGAAGCTATGGTGATAAGAGTGGAGTTGGCTTCAACAAGAAAAAGATGAAGAAGCAAGAACAAAAGAGGCTATCTCATTTCATGTGATTCATATGCCATGATATGGGACATCTTGAAAATGGTTGCCCAAACAAAGATAAGCTCGTTGAAGAAAGAAGAAGAGATGCTAAAGCATGTCAAATGCTTCAAGTGTCACATTTGGGGTCATCTCACCTCAATGTGCCCAACCAAGCAATTGGTGAAGCAACAAGTGAAGCCTCAAGCTATGCCACAAGTCACACCCCATGTGAAAAACAAGACCAACCATGAAGATGGTGATTTGGGGGTGATGATGAAGAAGAAGACTAGAAGAGGTGGCAAAGCAAGATCAAGTCATCTAACTCCTATTCAAGATGACATGATGATGAGCAAAGATCAAGAGAAGAATCATTTGGCTCACATCAAGTGCTTTAAGTGTGAAGATATGGGACACTTTTCCTCAAGGTGTCCTACCAAGCTTGAGATGAAGATTCAAGCAAAAGAGAAGAGGCAAGACAATGAGAAGCACAACATGATCAAGGAAGAAAAGGGTCAAGTAAAGAGAGTGTGCTACTCATGTCGGGAAAGGGGACACATGGCTCATTCATGTCCCCTAGGTATGAATTCTAAGCCGATTTCAATTGATGATGATCATATGCTTAGAAAGGATGGTAGTGGTATCTCTATGGTTGCTATTGCAAAACATCCTGCTATTCATACTAAGGCATTGCCTAAGTATGTTGCTTCTAACTTTAGATGACCCAAACTAGTTTGGGTACCATCAACAAGTGGATGAATGTGTGTAGGTACCATTGGCATTGGAAGCTTGATTCAATGTGTTTCATATTGTTCATCATATGATTGAGTCAAGTAGTGAAGCTTAATGCATATCTCATACCAATGCCAAGTCAAAAGAATATATAAAGTCCAAGTACTACAATATACAAGTGCATAATCAAATTGTGGTGGTTCATTGGATTGATTTGAAGACTTGCAAACATTCAAGTTGAAGCTTGCTAATGAATTGATCATGGCCTACTAAGGTATATTTCTTGTTGATCAAGTTCATTTTGGTGTGTATAAGATGTTTCAATTTGATATACACATAGTGCATATGAGTTGATTGAATTAGATATATATGTGCACTAGTTGCTTGCTATAAGTTGTTTGAATGGATTAAATGCTTAGTGATCAAGTTTGAGTTGATTTGAATGGATATGATCATGAGACTACTCTTAGTAAGTGGATTGGATGGATATATGTCTTATGAGAGTGTTCAAACAAGTTGGATTCAGATTTGGTTCAATTTGAAGAAGCTTAGCTCAATATGTCAAATTTGTCATTTATTCAAAATCTGAGCTAGTTGTGATCATAGCCATATTTGAGAGATAAAATATTATTGTATTGGCTTGAAATTTGGTATGCATGCTCTACACTTATGGTATTAGTTGCTGTGCAAATTTCATTGGTATTGGATAAGGGATAGCTCGGTTTTGGAGTGGATCTTGTCTACAGATGTGCAGCAGTTTTCAGCATGTACCTAGGTGGGAAGATGTGAAATCTGGTAGCAATCTAGTAATCCAATGAAGATAAAAATTTTATGGCTGCTAGATAACTTAGTGAAGCACATCTCCACCAAATTTCATGATCATTGGATATGCACTTTGGGATTTATGATATATTCTATGAAGAGTACAGAATCTGCTAGAAAAGTGACATTTATTGGATTGCTCTAGAGTCACTTAGATTGAAAGGTCCTCATGTTGGAATCATGTGTAGAAGTGATTGAGGCACCTATGTTTAATTTTGGTTTGAGCTAGAAGCATGACAAGCAATGAGTACAAGGTCATTTGATTGTGGAATGTATTTGACACACTTTTGGTACTCAAGATGAAGATCAAGATCAAACTCAAGAAGAAGATAAAGTTTAAGTTCTAGTGGTAATTGGAGATCATTGGATAGAAGAAAAGGACTTAAACAAGATAGTTTGAACTCATATTGGATTCATGTTCATTCATCAAATGGAGTTCAACATTTGAATCAATCAAACAAAGTTATCTTCAAGTGAGTATGAAGGATGATTCTTAGAGATAGGTCACTTCTCCCTAAGTGTAGGGGCTTGCCACCGTTGTGTAGGTAAAAACAAGTGTGGTACTTGGAAGGCTAACATGGAAGTGGTGATCTAGGGGTCATTTGGATGCTTAGTTGAAGAAATCAATAGGATTGATCAAAAGAAAACAAGCAACACCCAAAAGAGAGCAATTCATAAATCTACAAGTGATACATCATTTGGTATTATCTTATGCAAGAAAATATGAAAGAAGAAGCAAGTAAACCACAACAATAAAGTGCACTTGATCATTAGTGGTTCTCAAATCATATGGGTGAAGCTAATTGGAGATGGATTTATTTGACTATCCTCTACTCCAACATAGCAACGGTGAAATTGTTTGACATATGCATACATTATTGCTTAGGACATGTTTAGTGCATGTCATACATAATGCTCATTCATTGAAAATCAAATGAATTTTATGTTTGTAGCCTACCACTATTGCTTGATTGATTATTTGAATCTAGTGGTAGTATATAAGTTTGTTCATGAGCTAGTAAACCCAAGTACTTGATCTATTTTGGATTGCAATCAAGTGACAAGTACAACCTCTATAAGATAACCGCTTAATGTATGTGAACAAGCTTAGAGAGGGTTTAAACCGGACTTGGAAGCTTATGCTATTCATTTTAGTTCAAGTCCAACATAGAAGCTCATAAAGATGATTCTAGTTCAAGCACAAGACAAAAATGCAAATGGATATCAAGATGAACCTAAAAATGGTATCTAGACTTATGCTAATCTTTCAATAGTATCAACTTTCATATTGATATACTTTCAAAAGATGTCTAGTTCTAGCATACTTGTGATGATCCACACTTAGTTAATTCAAGCAATTCTACAAGCGGTATCTCACAAGTGTTATCCTACAAGCTTAACAAGTGATCCTCAACTTTAAGTGATCAAATCCTAGTTCTCTTGCTTGCAAAGCTTATTTGGATGACAACTGCTTTGACCAAAGGGGAGTTGCCATACTCAATGGTATAATGGTCAATGATCTTACACATAGAGTCATTCCAATACATAGATGTTCGTGTCCATCAAAAATGAAAAGATACAAGTATCAACCATCTACCCTAGTGCAACCTTTGCATCAATATGAGCATACCTTTTATGGAAATTGATGACAAAGGGGGAGAAATTAGTGAACAAAGATATATTAGTGAATGGAAATGCACTAAAAGGGAGAGAGACATGGACATGGACATAAGGGAACAAGATCAAAGGATCAAAGTCTTGGACTAAGAGATGCACACAAGTAGGGGGAGCAAGCTCATGAACTTGATTGATTACATTTGATATGTGCATATTCATGTGCTTGCCTTGCATATTGCATAAGTCTTATGTTTATATGCATGCTTGTGTGGTGTATGCTAGTTATAGGATTTATATGATGATTTGCTAACTAGCATGCATAAGTTGGTAAGTTAGATATATGTTCCTTCAATTGTTATCTAGAAATTGTGCCCTTAATGTTGATCTCACGGGGTTTCTAGTGTTTTTGTGGTATCTAGCTAACCATGGTGGTAAGTATGAACTTCAAAGTGCAACTACAATGGGTGGTTCCATGGTTCGTTTGAACTTTTATATCTTTGATACATGGGACCACGACCTTTTGCTAGGACAACCTTTTAGAAGACTTCTTTATGAAGGACAAAATGAGAAACTAAACATTTCCTTTGGAAAGAGTTTTCAAATCCCAATGACAATCTCTCATTCTTGGAACAGTAAAATTGAATCATATCTACTACCTGATCCTATGGAGGAAGTAAAAACTGCTTCTCTAGAGCTTTTCAATGAACCAAATTTACAAAAAGATTCTCCTTTCTTCATAGAAGAAGAAGCTGAGCCTTCTGAACCTGAACCCTTAGACAAGTTTGCAGAAACGCCTAGACCTCCTATAGAGCTTAAACCTCTACCACCTGGTCTTACGTATGCTTTCCTCCATAATGATCCAGAGTCTCCTATAATCATAAATGATAAACTCACTCAGGAGCAAACTCTGCGCTTGATGGTTGTTCTAGAAAGACATCGAGATCTCACTAGAATCAGTCCTTTAATTTGTACTCATCGCATTCCTACATATCCTTCTGTCTCACCTTCTCGAGAGCCCCAACGTAGACTCAATAACGTGATGAGGGAGGTAGTTAAAAAAGAAGTTTTAAAATTGCTGCATGCAGGGATTATATATCCTCTGCCTCATAGTGAGTGGGTAAGTCCAGTGCAAGTTGTGCCTAAGAAGGGAGGCATGACTGTTGTCACAAATAAAAAGAATGAGCTGATTCCGCAATGCACTGTCACAGGATGATGGATGTGTATAGATTATATAAAGCTAAACAAAGCTGCAAAAAATGATCACTTTCCTTTACCATTTATATATGAGATGTTAGAGCGATTAGCCATCCACTCGTTCTTCTGTTTCTTAGATGGATATTCCGGGTATCACCAAATCCCGATCCATCCTGATGACCAAAGCAAAACCACCTTTACATGCCCCTATGGAACGTATGCTTATCGTAGAATGTCTTTTGGGCTATGTAATGCTCCAACCTCTTTTCAAAGATGCATGATGTCTATATTTTCTGATATAATTGAAGATATTATGGAAGTTTTCATTGATGATTTCTCTGTTTATGGAAAAACTTCTGATAATTGTCTTGAAAATCTAGACAGAGTTTTGCAAAGATGTGAAGAAAAAAATTTAGTCCTTAATTGGGAAAAGTGTCATTTTATGGTCAAAGAAGGAATAGTGCTAGGACACCTAATATCTGAAAGAGGCAATGAGGTAGACAAAGCTACAATTGAAGTAATTGAACGGTTACCTCTGCCTATAAATGTGAAAGGAATAAGAAGCTTTCTTGGTCATGCTAATTTTTATCGAAGATTCATAAAAGATTTTTCATTTATTGCTAGACCACTCTCTTTTGCTAGCCAAGGATGCTCCTTTCATATTTGATGACGCTTGCTTAAAAGCTATTGAATTATTGAAAACAACGCTCATCTTTGCATCAATCATTCAACCCCCTGATTGGTCTTTACCTTTTGAAATTATGTGTGATGCTAGTGATTATGCTGTGGGGGCAGTTTTGGGACAAAGTAAGGATAAGAAGCATCATGCAATAGCTTATGCTAGTAAAACTTTGACAATATCTAAGAATTAATATAAGAATCAACGAGAAAAATGTCTGTAACATAAACAACAAGTGTACAAGCAACGGGAGTACCTTTACCACCGTCATCCTTCAAGGATTCCAAGTACAACTTGCACTTCCTTTTCCAGTGACCTTTCCCATTACAATGAAAGCATTTAACTTCAGCAGCTTGTCCAACAGCCTTGGGCGTAGGAGGAGGGTTTGGCTTAGAGATCTGATCTTTAGCCATTGCCTTCTTCTTCTTCCAAGCCCTCTTCTTAAAGTTAGGCTTGTTTTGGACTGCCATCACATGGCTACTGCCAGCACCTTTCTTGATATCAACTTCTGCTGTTTTAAGCATGCCGCACAATTCATTCAAGCCCTTCTCCGCCCCATGCATATGGTAGTTCGAAATGAAGTTCCCATAGCTAGGCGGAAGAGACGCAAGTATTAAATCAATGGCCAACTCTGGGCCCATTGGGAAGCCTAGCTTCTCTAATCTCTGAGTGTGACCAACCATCTTGATCACATGTGGGCCAACTGCTGCGCCTTCTGCAAGCTTGGTTTCGACAAAAGCCTTGGAAACATTCAACCTTTCAGTCCTGGCTTGAGTCTGAAACATATCATTAAGCGCCACGATCATATCGTACGCTGCATGATTATTATCAAATTGCATCTGGAGATCTGGCTCCATGCAAGCGAGCATAAGGCAACCCACTTCAAGATCAGCATCACATGCTTTCTTGTAAGCGGTTTTCTCTGCAGCAGGTGCATTATCAGCAGGCTCATCTGGTAATGGGGTGTCTAGAACATCTTCCTTTTTCTCAGCCCTAAGAACAATTCTCAGATTGCGGATCCAATCCGCATAGTTTGTTCCATTCAACTTATCTTTCTCAAGAATTGAACGCAAAGTAAATGGTTGATTACTGGGAGCCATCTACAACAAAAGTAATGAAAAATACTAAGACAATGTATCCAAGACAGAGTAAATCATATTAAACTTTTAATAGAATCTACTCCCACTAAAATCAATATCCCTCTATTGAAACTTAGTGATTCAAGACCCGCAACTAACAAGTCTACTAGTGAGCTTTAGCATCACCGCTAGGAGACATGGTAGATCAGTAAGCAACTCCTTGCTAATCATATCACATATGACTCTTGTTGTTGAGTGGAATCTCTATTCTTGTGTTACCAACAACTAATGCTCCAAGGTCCCTAACCGTTAGGATAACCTTGTTCAAGTAACCAAATCTTCTGCTTGTAAGTGTCCGACACAACCCTGTCTAGTCAAGGAAAACCAGTGGCACCCTAATTTCATAGACCCACCACCGATCGTACAAGACACATGACAGTGCAAGGTTTGGTGAAGCATTATGACTTAAACATTGTTGAGGGATCGTTCTACTTCACTACCGCATATGTAGACAAAAACATTATCGCACGTGAAAGTAGAACATCGTAAGAACGACATAAACACAGATTTGACTTGGTATAGCCCATTATTCCTTTGGAGATCTCCATCTCTATCAATCTGTTCATCATGGTGATCGCCATCTCCATGATAGAAGTATGCCATCCTCCGTGATGAGTCCACCAAGACTATATATCACTACCGTAACATGGTGAAGTAAAATTACATAGTCGTAGGATCATCATAGATTGGCACGCAGGCCATTACATATGAATGGACAATATCTGTGGCTCCAGCCATATTGTCTTAATCATGACGTGCAAACCATGAATTAATTACATACATGCATCACATACACATAAGGGCTATACCAATCACGAATACCTGCAAAACAGAGTTAACCGATTCCGACGTCTAAACTTAAAACACCAAAAACACAATTTTGCAAGCTGTTTTTTGCAAATCTAATTTTCACCGAAACCGTCAAAATTTCTGGCGCATGATCTTCGTTTAAGGTTTTTCTCGTTCTAAGGTCGTATGCAAAAGTTATGGCCGTTTTACCGAACAACACTTTTCTGCAAAATTCCCCTCTGACGGCGGATCCAATCCGTCGCCGCCGTGCATCGTATGCGCCTGGAACTTGACCCAGGTTTGATTCGACCAATCTTATTGATCTCCAACTCACCATAATTGGGTTTACATGTATCACTTAACTCGGATGGCGGAATTCCGACCGGTACGAGTAGATCGTTACAATACCAAAGTGGCAAGATCATGAACCATGATCAGAGATTTATCTTAAACCGTGCATATCACCATATGCTCGTACCCGAATCTATAACGAGGCATCTAACGACTCCGATACCACTGTAGGGTTATGAGGTTGCTACGCTAGCCAGAAAACAAAATTTTTCTACCCCATAAACCAGGAACTAGTGCTAGTTATAGATCACGGGGTTACCACTAGACGCGCAGGTGCAGCGGAAGCAACTTGATGTAGTCGTGTGCGTCGCAGCAGTGCCGTGCAGTTGCGAGGTTGTCTGTCTCAACGTCTCTTACTCGCGGTTCGTCCTTGTGCTCCAGATGCAACACCTCCGAAGAATCCCACGCGTGCAGGGAAGAAGCGTCACGTCTCTGGACTGCTAGGTCCGCGAGGAGTACTAGGCGTGAGCGTGGGGAGGGCGACGACGGCTGCCAATGGACGTGAGTATCTCGCCCCGCGCCCACCCCTTTCTTATATAGGCGTCCTAATGAGCTCCCACGTTGGAGGCCCATTAGCAACCCTAAACCTAGTCTAATTTGGGTCCAAGCCGAATTACGTTTCCAGCCCCTTAAGCGTGCGACCCTATGGGATCACGCACATATAGACATGACCCAAGTACTCTTACTCGACCAATAGTTGATAGCGGCCTCTAGCAAGGCATGTCAACTCCTATGCATACGCTATGATCATATCAGACGAACCACCACAATAAAATATACATGTTATTCCTTTGCCTCATGATATTTGGTTCAACTCATGGGTTAACACTTAACCCAAGCACGACCATGCATTTCATGATCTAATCATTTGAGTGATCCAGTGATATCTCTCTCATATGGAGAGTGACAAATTCCATCTTGATTGACTATGTCTCACAGCATGTTTCCTGACAAACCCGAAAGCTACCTTTATAACTACCCAGTCACGGAGTAGCGTTTGGTAGTCCCAGGGTAGGTCCTTTCACATCTTGAGTACATACTACAATCTCAGGTCAAGGACATAACGTACACGATGTGTATAGAGACAATCTCATGTCGGGTCTATCCAGCAGCATGTACTACATGTGCCCACATTATTAGTTTGACATCTCATGTCCATGACTTGTGAAACATAGTCATCAACTAATAATGTGCTGATCTGATATTCATGTGCATTCTTGCACGAACTCCGTTCAGGGACAACTTTTATAATAACCATACAAGTAAAAGAGTTTCACAAGCAATTCACATAATTGCTAATCGATACAAGTTGTCTTTAATGGATATTCATAACATGTCATGGATACAAGGAATACATCATCTCTATGATTACCTCTAGGGCATATTCCCAACAATAAGGTAATCAATTCATCATCCCACGGAGCTATCACACTTCAAAATAACGAAGGTACATTATTCAAGGTAAATGGTCAACATCTCAAAATATTTTTAGAACCTAATGAAGAATTAGAAAAATAGACGTAATTAATTTCTATCTTTTAAGTGAATTTTAAGGCCCAATAAATTTAATTTTTGCATCTTGGGCCGTCCATATGTTTTTCGGGACATAGAACCTTCTAGAAATGAGTGCGCAAAAGAGGCTCGGCAGTAGAGCCCAAGCCAGGGCGGGCGCCCTAGGGTGTAGGGTGGCTACCCCACTCCTGTAACCTCTCGCCACCGCCTTTTGCTCACCCGAACCTTCTAGTCTCCCTTATCCGATAAACCTTGCAGAACACTTATCCAACCATTTCTCCACAAGATTTGCTCCGTAGATGCTTCTAGATGCCTTTTTCCACCCCCTATATAAAGAAGCCCTGACGTCAGCCATCATCATCATTCAATCATTCCCTTAGCTCTCGCTTGCTAGATCTCCTTGCTCCAATGGCCAGCAACAGCAATGACGATAGGAGGATGGTCCCCTACGGGTCCAACCCCAACTAGCTCCCGCAAGAAGATCTAGATCCCAAAGTCTTAGTCATAGTCCACGATGCTCTCCTGCTAGCCACCATTCCACCAAAGTAGCAGCGCTATAGCAAATCCTACTACGCTCAGCATGTCCTCGTTGCACCACCACAACCGCTCCTGCTCAAGGGACCAAAGGAAGAACCCATCATTGAGGTGACTGCCGGTACCAAGGTCCTTCACCCAAGACCCAAGGAGAGGGTTGTAGGAGTGAAGACCCATCGGAATGGAGAGCTCAATAGCGTCAAGTACACAACTGAAGAGGAACGTCCCTACTTCGAGGGAATCCACGCACCCAAAGTCAAATTTGTGCCACCGAAGGACGCTCCAAAGCACTCCCTCAATTCCTTCGTGTCATCTCCCAAGCGTCGCAAAACCGTAGCAGAATTAGAAAAAGACTTCCATGCTAGAGATGACACAATCATCAATCTACAAACCTCTCTAGGCTTTTACTCTAGGCAGGTCACGAACCTGAACACCACAGTAGATGGCCTTAATAAGCTTAATGTAGATGAGCTTAGTAAGAAGGTTAAGTTCTTAGAACGTCGCTAGATGCTTTAGCGAGTTAAGCAGTCTTGATCGAGGCAAGATTAGATCCATTAGTTAAAGATTAGTTTGTTTCATTCCCTTGTATTGCATGCCTCAAAATAATAAATAAAGATCATTTCTATTATTATCATTGTACCTTGCTTGTCTCCACTGTGTTGTTATTCAAAAGAAAACAGGAAACAAGTATGGGGGAGACCCCCGATGACAAGACGAACAGATTCAACCACAACAAGCACAAATTTCGGAAACAAACAGAGCAACTACCACACACACCGAAGCAGAGGCCGAGGGGCCACCCCAGCTGGGCGGCCGCCCCACTACCCAGGGCACTCGCCCTGGGCTGAGACCCCCACTAGTACAGAATTGATATTGCAAGACACCACCCAAAACTTAACCGAGGCGGCCATAAAACTCAACCGCCTCCATAAATCAGGGCTATTAACGGAGGCGGGCATATTTTATTTACCGAGGCGGTCACATTTGCCTGCCTCCAAAAATTGATTTACGGAGGCGGTCATTTATAACAGGCCCGCCTCCAAAAATATCCCCATTTACGGAGGCAGACCTGTTACAAAGGCCCTTCTCGGTTAATATGACCGAGGCCCAAAAAAATCCCAACGAGCCCGCTAACCAACTCACTATATAACAAAAACTTAGGGTTAGCCCTCACCTCCACCCCTCCCCAGCCTGAGCACCCTCCCAGGCGGCGCCCCCCCCTCCTTCAGACACTGGCGGCGCCCCCTCCCCTCCTCTTGCTCGATCCTCCCTAACCTCCTGACGATGCCCCCTCCTCTCCCCGGCGGCTCGCGCGAAGCGGCCCGGCGGCGCTGCCACCCCGCCCCTCGCCGGCTCGGGCTTGCAGAGGGTCCGACGGCGCGACCTTGCGTCCTCTCCTCCCTCCCCTCCCCTCCCCGGCGGCGCGTCCTCGCGGAGGGGCGGCGGCACGTCCTCGCAGGGGTTGGCGGCGCAGCCTCGCGGGGGTTGACGGCGCAACCTCGCGTTGGCGAGGGGTTGACGGCGCGACCTCGACAGCGACCTCGCAGCAACGAGGGGCCGGCGGCGCGTCCTCTGCTTCATCTCAGCACCATCTCGGAGGGCGAGGCCGGTGGTGGCGAGCTCCTCCACCTTCACCTGGCGGCTGTGAAGCCAGATTCGGTGGTCGTGAAGCTGGATCTGGTGGCGGTGCTGCCGGACCTAGTGGCAAGCTACGGCAGCGGCGGTGACCCGTGATGGGCTTAGCGAGCCCATGGATGGGTTCCCTGGGCCTATCTATGGGTTTTCCTTTTTTTTGTTTTTTTATTTTCATTAACCGAGGCGGGCAATTAGACCGCCTCCATAAATCTCGGATTTACCGAGGCCTTCGATTGGAGGCGGACGCGTTTGCCCACCTCGGTTAATGAAAAACGCCCGCCTCCAAAAAACAATTATGTACGAGTGCCCCTGCTCCGTCCTTCGACAACGGTTAGGTTTGCACCATGCGTGTTACATTTTTCCATACACATCTCTAAATTTTGATTCGTGCAGTGAGTTTCCATAAATAAATGCTTTAAACATGATAAAATGTTTCCATAAAACATCTTTATAAAAGAGACTCTCTTTATGAAGTTTCCTGGAGTCCTGCTATTGTTGAAAATTTAATTAGAGACTCCATGTTACTTAAGTCATTGTGGAGTATGAGATGGTAGAATATGAGAACTTAATTCTTGATAATCTCTGTCACTTGTAGAATTTCTTTAAATAAATAACTACCATCCCATATATGCTTTACACTTACTAATCAAAAGCCAAAAGGCTACTTACTTTGTATTGAGTTTGTTTGAATTGTGTGGATCCTTGTTAGAATTTTATCATACTCTGAAGGTTAAGGCTTCATTCATACATTACAAACACAAAAGATTCACTCTTCCAAAGTAGTGTTGCGTTAGAGGCATGGGCTATGCAAAAATAATTAATTAGAGGAAATAAAAATGGGCAAAATGTCCGACAACCTCGTAGTAGAATTAGGGGAGCTTTGCACCCACACAAACAAAATAATAATAATAATAAATATATACAATGATAGCCCATGGTTACTATAATAGCAATACACCAGTAAGAAATGACATTATAATAAAATTTGACCAACAAGTCTTGATCTAAGAGTATGGCATTATTCTCCTCGGATCTCGGTTTGACTAGACAATACATGCAAGGTAAGTACGCGACATCTTCCTACACTTTTTGAGATTCATAAGTGATCTGAGAGCACCAGTAATAGGAAAGAAGTACGCTAAATATACAAAAACTCCAAGTGACAAGATTGATAGATGAAGGGTCTCTATTTCTAGCAACTTTATTCCTCAACTGCTCATAGTTATATGGTAACTCTATTTAAACTCCCGCAGTGCAGGGATAAAAAGGAACATTCTACTATTGATGTCTAAACCTTAAGCTTATGTTTTAACCATCCTTTTCTCGAGGATCAGTAAAAGCCTAAGTATGGGGGAGCTTGTTGGCACCTCTTAAGTATCAATTCCAAGTGTCAACTAAGTAGAAGAAAGGATATATTTTCAACACACCACCTAGACATAGGGTTTTAACTGACATAATTCTAAAGTTTTTGGTGTTTATCTATTTGCAGGGAGACAACTGCAAAAGAGCAAAAGAGTCCCACAAGTAAGGATTACATAGACACATAACACCTCCGTACGAAAAAGAATAATCTAGAAGACTCCAGAACCAACCCCGAGGAAGGAGGGGCCCACCTGTCACCAGAGTAGGGTGGGCACCCTCCCCCCTAAGGCAGCCAGCCCTGGGTCCAGGCCCAATGAGGCCATGCCTCGTGGATTAGGGTTCCACCGCCTTTGAGGTTTAATCTAAACCCTCCATTAAGGTCGGTTTGATCCGACGACTGACGATTATTTGAGGGCGCTATATAAGGAGGAGCCATGCCCCCTGGCAAAAAGCAATCCATTATTCATTTACATATTTTCCAGAGAGGATTCGCCAGAGAGGATCCCTTATGGATCTATTCTCTAGGGCTTAGCAATCAAGAGAAACTATCCTTAGTTTCTATGTGAGATTAGAGTTTAATCTTCTAGATTGAGAGAGTTAGAGTGGAGGTGTGGATTGGAGGAAGCCCGACCTGTCGGTGTCTCTTCTTCAGTTTGTATCAATGGGATCAAGTCTCCTAACCCGAGGCTTGCTCCTAGGATTTCTTCGGTATTTAGACTTCTAATTGTAGTAAGTTCTCTGTTTTACTATTCTTTGGTTTGTGAGTTTACTTTATTCTCTTCGCGTAGAGAGTAGGGTAATCATATCTAGCGTAAACGCGGTGTTTGGGCTAGGATCCTCATAGATATCCCCTGTCTAGCTGGATCTGTGGTAGTAGCTCGGAACGTGACAATCCCGTAGATACCTTTGGAACCCACAATCCCGTTAGAAGGATCGATAGGGTTTATAGGCCGCGTGCTAAGCATCCTCTGAGGTGTCTCTTATCACGACGGTTCTCCGCAATAGAATAATAACACATATCTTATATAGACTAGAACAAGAGTGCAGTCGCGGTCTTCTCTAATCGCTCATATCAAGATCACCTTGTTTGTAGCCTAAAGGTTAATAGCATAGATTTGGTTAGTCAGATGCACCCTTTCTCCCTGTGGATAAATAAATTACGATACTCTGGATAACCTCCCGGGTGAAGTGCTCACCGATATCCGTGCACTTGCGGATTACTTCCAAGTAATTTCTCTGTTTGTGTTAACAAATATCAACAACGATCGACAACTGGGAAGATCTCAAGGAAATTTTCATCAAGACGTACAAGGCTAAGTGTGTCCAGCCAGGGATGCGTTACGACCTAGAGAGCGTCCGGTAGAGGAGTAATGAAACCCTCCGGGAGTACATAAGACATTTCTCCGACAAGCGCCTGAGCATAACAGAGATCTCTGACTCGGAAGCCATCGCCATCTTCTCCAACGGCCTACGGGCAGACGACCTCCGAAACAAGTTGGCCCGGAAAAATGTAACGACCATAGAAGACCTGATGACGATCGCAAACCCCTACGCCAACCAAGATGACGCCACACCGCAGCAGAGAGAATAGACGGCACCATTCCTGTTTTTCGGAACGCGTAGAAGATAGCAATCTCCGACCAGACCACTGAAGCGAAAGAGGGTCCGGCAACCACCGTGAAAACCGGGCAGGTAACTCCAAAAGCCACCCACAGAAGTATGACTACAGGAGAAACAACCGCTACGTGGCAAGCACGTATGCTCGCCCAAAGAAGAACTACTACGAAAGCTATGAGAAGATCTTCGATGGGCCATGTCCTATACATAAGAACTCCAAACACTCCCTGCGAGAGTGTGATCTCATTGAGATGACAATGAAGGAAAAAACTAACAAAAGACAGAAGAAGAACGGCGAAGACAAAGGCAAGGACCAAGGACCGCCAGCGTCAAAATTCCGGGCAGCCTCAACAACATACTCCATATTCGAAGGTAGCGTACTCGTCGAAGGGGAAAGACGATGTCACCAAACCCGCAAGGACATTTATTCGCTTGCCACCATAGGAGAGAATGCAACCGAGGCTCGCTCTCTCGACTGGTCAGATCAACCAATCAGCTTCTCCGAAAAAGACGAGTGGACAAATTACAGATATCTAGGTTGCTTCCCACTGATCATTAATCTAACCACCGCAATGTGCTGCGTCAAGAAAGTCCTAGTCGACGGCGGCAGCGCGATCAACATCATCTTCGCCGACGCATTTCGCGAGCTCGAATACTCGAAGAAAGATCTCCTCCCAGCGAACTTATCCTTCTGGGGAATCATCCCGGATAAGGCGTCTACGCCGATAAGCCAGATTACCCTACCTGAGCAGTTCAGGGTCGAGAACATTAACTTCGTCGTCGCCAAATTCGAAACTGCTTACCACGCAATACTTGGTCGACCGACGCTCGCCAAGTTAATGGCAGTCCCACATTACACATACATGGTGTTGAAGATCCCGACATCACAAGGCATCCTCAACCTCCGCACCAACCTGAAGATAGCATACGAGTGCGAGCAGCAGACAATCAACACCATCGAGGAGCCTTGCGCCCAGGACACATACACTTCCAACGACAACGACAAAGCCGCCGCAAAGAAGCAGAAAGAAGCCGAACCGACGACGACCACCGCCGACCTCGCCTGCGAACAAACATAGAAACTACCAACCCTCGACGATGTGTGAGGATTTCCAAATGTAACCATAGTTCATTTCCTACATATAGCATGACTTTGGGCCTAGGAGATGAAGCGCCCAGAATCTGTACACGACCACGATATGGTCGACGACTCTACAAGTAGCATGACTTTTTGCCCAGCGTCTGTAGGAATGACCTCCATAGGCCCAAAGTCATGCCACGATCGAGCCTCTCGGAAAAAGGCCCTATCCCTGACATCTCCCTAAGCGTGCATGAGTTGTTCGCCCTCTGCGCCGCGGGTTGTCAGCAGCGTGCCTCCTTGGGAGTTCTTATGTATCCTACGCGTGCAGTGGCGCTAGCCCTACGATATGGACCATTTGAGACCCAAGGCCGAATGTTTCATCACTATGGCTCACGACTTAGTAGGCAGGACAGGACATACAAGTGAAACAAAAGCTCACCGCCCGGATATATAACAACTTTGTAGTTTTCACTTACACGTCCAACTACTTGTATACAGGATACAAACCATAGCTGTCTCGCAGCAAAATAGCCAACGACGAAATACCGTGATACACCAAAAGAGAAAGGACACCACTTTGGGTAAAGGGTTCAGCGACTACAACCTCATCCTACTGATGTGATAAGCGACCAGAGATTGAACTCATGCCCAATCTAACATTGCCGGCTACAATACATAATGATCCCAGGCATGTTGTTACCCTCCGGACCAAAGCGACGACACTCTCCCCAGACACAGAGATGAGGCTCGACAACGACAACTAAATTCGGAACATCGTCCGGGGCACGAATCCACCACCGCCGTTAGATGACATGAAGATCATCACGAGAACGCTCTCGAAGAAGACGCAAGCCTTGGTCACAAAACCGACCATCGGGAGGGCACCCCCACTAAGACATTCGATGATGGCAAGCATCTCCTAGTTCGCCGAATCTGCATAATATAACATCATGGCTCTGAAGTACATCATGACGCCGTCTCCAGCAGCCACCGCCCTGCCAATAAGCGATTGCCCAACAGGTTCTCGCCCATGCAACATCAACCTCTCCAGACCACGAAAGAACAAAGCCTCCCGATGGTCGACATCAAGAAAGCGCTGCTCGAAGGCAGTCTCCAGAAAAGGGAAGTAGGGCCGGCAATAGTCCTGGACACGCCGAAGGGACAAGAGCCAAATCGTTGAAGGATCATCGCAAAAGCTACGGAAGAGGCGACAAATTGGGCGAATCTTCACATACTCGCGCACATTGTCGCCATCATCAATCACGCGAAGAAGGATCTGAAACACCAAGTCCTCCGGCAGGGTCAGCACGGCGGAGGATGCGCGCCTCCAGCCTCCATCGAACCTGGCATGAACTCAATCGTCGATGAATCCCTCTCAAAAATCTTGCAACTGGATAATACAAAGGAAGTCGAGGCAATGGCGATCGGAACTCACCTTGATCTCCACCCGAATATATACTCGAATCTCCACCCCCCTCGAACACCACGAGCAATGAAGATACGCCTCTCCGAATCCTACACGCGCTCTGGCGGGGACCAAAAGACGTGACCTTTCCCATTCTGCCGCTAAAACCCGCTCTATATACCCAGCGGTGCGGCGCTTCGCCTCCCAGGGTTTTTGGGAAACCGCAACGGCCAAATACGGAACCGCCACGAAATCAACTTCCTACGCCACGATTTGAGCCGTTAACCGCATAGTGAATTCGGCCCAACAACTCCCTTTCCCTTATTTCGTATTTTCTTCCAGATAATTTCCCTGATTTTCGGTTAAATAATTTTTGAATTACCACTAACACCACAGTCTCGGGGACTGGACATTCAATTCCGTTATGATTACTCTTTGGTAGGAATAACAACACAACTACAGTACACCAGTTGGCAAGTTCCGCAGGACCTCTGCTACAGTGTCACTCGGGGACTTCGCCGACGGTAAACGACGACTCAGCTACCTGCTCGTAGGTTCGACCGGGCTCGGGGACTCCGTCCAGGACTACACTGAGCAAGGCTTGGGGACTGCCGCCATGGCACAGGAGCGACGACACGGAACGACAAAGCACCCGTGGACTGCAACCCGGGGATTGCGAATAAAGCACTATGACCGTGACGCAAGAACCTTCCAGCTTCTCGCATCAGGCTCGGGGACTACGGGTATTCGCATTTGTTTTAACCAAACTTATATTTCAGCCTTTCTTCTATAATCCTGATGCAAGAGCCTCACAATCTCTTACATTAGGCTCGAGGACTGTGGGTATTCGCAGTCGTTTTTACAAAACTCATGCTTTACTCGTTACTTATGCCTATTTACACATTCTTTATCTTTATTGTAAAGCTTGGCACCACGTGCATACTTCACCTACCACCAAGCTCGGGGACTAAGTGGGTACACTTCACCTTGCGGTGAATGCACTTATTTTCTTCTTGACAAAACTCTGCTGTTTTCTGTTGTCTTTTTGCAGAGACTAATTGGGTACACTTCACCAGGGACCATGCCGTTCAAAAAGTTTTTCTTCTTCAGCACGTCACATCCTCCCGACGAGCAGCCGCGGCATCCATTGAAGGCGACCTGCTTGCACATCAAGCTACGACGCTTTCGTCCAGCTCGACCTGGTTGGAAGGCTTCTCCAAGCAGTGCCCCGACCAGCTGGCCTGGTCGGAAGCTTGCAACGGCAACTTCATGCGATGGAGACCAGATGTACACCTCCAAGAATGATGTTGCTGACTCGCCAGAAGAATATAACGTGCTCGGGGACTTATTGGGGATATTACCTCGACATATCCCCAGGGACCTTATGGGTCTACCGACCAGAGGACGACCTAGACCACCAGGCCTTGTGACACGCGACTAGCCCATCGTGCTCACCAAGGACTCCGAAGAAGCCTTGCTCGCCAAGAAGAATCCTAGTAGATAGACTCGAATCACTTACCTAAAGGAACCGATCGTAATATGTTAGGATATGAAAACTGTAACCCTGCTCCCCGGCTATATAAGGCGAGCAGGGACCCCCTCCAAAACATCTCTGACAACTCCTCATATGATCCCTAGAACTCATCTACAGATCTTGTAACCTAATATACATATCAATCCAGCCACCAAAAACACAGGACGTAGGGTATTACGACGATTTGTCGGCCCAAACCATTCTAAATCAGCGCGTCTACGCTCTACGATTTGTCAGCCCAAACCAAGTCACTCGGTCGACTTTGCTTCTTTGAGCTGAAGAAGATGATTGGCTCGGTGGAGGTCAAGGAATTAGGGTAGCAGCAGGATTAGGGGAAGAATTGTAAGACATAATCTGCTGGCCCTCCAACTCTGTACCTGCATAGCAGGGTGTTGGCAAGATTTTCAACCATGTTGTACCCTCTATCTACTGCATATGTATGACAAATAGTGCCAAGTAGTGGCTGTCATGAGCATAGTAGGTAGTTGTTGAAAGTAGTGGTACTATTGTACCTTTAGTTGGTAGCTAGAGATGTATATGTATCAGTGTCGGATTCCTAGAAATAGGGTACCCAATTTACTGCACTACGCAAAAACAAAATCACCCTTGGGGGCTCTCCGCCCCATCCAATCCAGGGTGATGTCATCACCCGCGGGGGCTTCTCGCCCCCAAATCAACCAAGACCACTACGCTCCCTCAGAGAATCTTCCACCTCGCCCAAGCTAGGGTGACATCATTTGTGACACCATCTACCATCGGGGTCTCTGTGACAGAACCTCTTAAGATAGGGCCCACTTGCCAGGATTAACCAACTTAATCCTAACAGATGATCCAAATCTTAATTAGCCCATCAGGTGCCGCCACTTTGCAGCGGGTCATCCACCTCTTTCTGAACAGGATCACCTCATTACAACCATGACAGAAGTAATATGAAATTTTTACATTATATCAAAGTAGCAGAAATTTAAAGTCATATTACAAACCATAAGTTTTGAAACATAACTTAGTGTCATACTGATGAGGACATCCTCCATTATTACCCGTTGGCAAAGACGCAACAAATAATGGGCCAAGTGGCCCAGTTGTAGTCGGGCGGTGAACGTGTGAGCCTCTGAATAATCCCACCTTGCTTAGCTTGGGAGGAGGAAGCCACCTTAAAAGGGAGAGCCACCCTTCCCTTATCAGACTAGTCTTTTAGGGAGATTGGGCCTTTCTCCGAGTGGGTGTGCCTAAGAACTGTTGGGGTCCGGGCAATCTCAATTTATTGGGCCTCGGCCAACCCTACCTGGGCCGGATGTATCACATACGATAAGGTTACATCAAGCTGCTGATAGCGAAAGAGCAGATAACCGAGTTACTCTTGCCCAAGAGTCAAGCAAAGACAGGTTATTCCTCATCTTCATCTACACTGACCACGGTCATGCAGCAAGAAGCCACGCAAACCGGGTTTTGATCCTCATCTGCAACAGGGGTTAACAAACCCTGAGTACGGGAGTACTCCACAAGACTTATCCGACAAAGAAAAGTATTTGGTGGACAAAACAGTATGCAAGTCATAGGATTCAAGGTGTGGTTGACAAGAATCAAGTATTTTGCATAAATGAGCATTTATAAAAAGAATTGAAATCATTTATGTTATCCATAAGATTACTCAAGTATCGACCTAGATGTATGATCGATAACAGGGTAATAACCATCCACAAGGGATCCAACAAGTATCCAGTTAAAGTGTATTACTATGAAGAAGAAAACAGGGTCATGTTTCCATATCCGAGGAACACGACGATTCTAACCGGTTTATCCCAGCTGGGGCTTCCCTATCACACGACATATACAGCCGCTTAAAGCACGCATATGACTACCTTTCCCTGGATCCTCTCGCCAAGACCGGGGTTCCGCCACCCGAGAGCACAGTACGCCTCCATCCAGTTCGCTAACTTGGAGGGTACACACTACTCTCGCCATCTCTCCACTCCCAGTGCGGGTTAACCGTTCTTCAAGCGAGAATAGCCAGAGTCCAGCTTCTCGGAGTATGTGATAAGTACTCCAAAGTCACAACCCTAGTCATGCATCAACGGACGGTTCCTAATCGACACAGGCGGAAAGAACCCGCTCACCAGATATCCACATCTGGTGGCTCTCCAACACCGTGTCCGCCCGGTCTCAGGTTATTACTTCCATCAAGAAGACATAGCCCTTTGCTGCAGCAATCCGCTATTCTTCTCAAAAACAGAACCATTGCCGAAGCAATCATGTTATCACCTATTCTCGCAGATGACAGGAAATCATCTGACTCTATCGGTCTAAGCATTGCTAAGCAGCATAAAGCAACAATCGTATATATAAAACGGTATCAAGGTACAGGAATAAATAATTCAAGGTAAGGCTATGCATCAAGTAGGAATTTGATTGAATACCGTAATGCAATAGTATAAACATAAGTGTATTTAAAGAAATCATTTTAAATACAAGGAAATGTTTGAGTGCACCGGGGCTTGCCTTGGTTGGAGGGATAAACGAACTCGGGCTCAGGTTCAAGAGAGAAAACCCCTTCACTGGAGGTATCCAACCCAACCAACGAACAATTTACACGATATAATGACATGTCTTAGATGATGCTTGAATAGTAAACATGATGCTCAACACAAACAAACATGCTTTTAAGAAAAGACTAAAACAAATTACACCTTGAGTACCACTTCCCTTCAAGAAGGAAAGCAACACTAGGTTATAAAGCAAATTAATTAAACCCTATTTATCTAGATTATCTAGTTAATTATTACATCCAAAAGAACTGAGCAAGCAACATTACATCAAGCATGTCCAAACTTGTGTTTGTCACTGGACAATGACCATATGTATCAAATAATCCAAAATCACTCAAAACCTAAAGTCATTAGGGTTTCTAAACATTTTATAGCTAAACAGGGCATTATTTCAGAACTAAAAACATACTGACTAACAGGAAACTGGAACAACCCTGCACAAAACCTACGACAGTGAAGACCCGCCCAACAGAGGCACATACGCTCGAGCGGCATCGAGAACCACAAAACACGACGGCGAGTCGCCGTCGATGACCAAACCGAACGGCTGACCCTCGAACTTGCTTCGGCTTGCCAAGGCAAACCCAACGAGGTATGCCACGACCCTAACAAACCCTTAGAGACACCTCATCGAGGGTGCTGGCGATCTGCCGGAGCTCGACCGATCGCGCACCATCGAGCACAGGCCTCGATCGGAGAAACTAGGCCTCGACTGAAGAAGCTAGACCTCGATCAGAGACATTAAACCTCGATCGACTCTCGATCAGAGAAGCTAGGCCTCGATCGATGAAGCTGGGCCTCGATCATAGCTCAGAGGACAACTGAGAGCAAAACGCCCAACAGAAACGAGGCTAAAACCTACCCAGAAAACCTCGTCGACGACAAAGGCAGCGAATTGAGCTCGACTGCACACATGCTGACGGACACAGGCCTCGATCAAAGGAGCTAGGCCTCGATCAGAGACGCTAGGCCTCGATCAGACCTCGATCGATACAACCAACAACTCCAGCAAGCTAAGCGGGCCCCAAACAACGCGAAGCGCAAGCCAAACGAACACAGAGCTAAAAGCAACCCCCTCGACGACGGCGCTGGAGGTCGACGGAGATCTGCGCGACGCGCCGAAGACAACACGCACGCGCTCGAGGGCAACTACCCCTCGAAACAGACTCAGGACGGCTAGGCGAAGCTAGCGCGAGCCTTGGATATCGAAAAGATCAACAACAAAGGCTAGACGACGAACACACCGCCGCACCGAGCAAGACCAGTGGCGGTGCTCGAGGACAGAGCTTGAAGGCTCGATACAAGGATAAACGAAAAGAGCGAAGAGGTCGAGGAGCTCAGCCTGGTCACGGAGCGTTAGCAAGCGTGGCCGGAGATGAAGCAGAGACGACCGTCGATGGAGATCGTGCCGGCGGAGACGAAGAACTACGCAGCAACGAAGATGTTCCCGGAGTTATGGTCCACCATTTGCAAAACGGAGAACCAGACAAGACTCAGGGATGAACAAGGAGCAAGAAACATAAGATAAAAAGACAATGCGGCTCCTGCGTAGCCCGGTCGAGGACTGACCAGAGAAGCGGCGGTCGCGTCGGAGCTGAGGAAGACGGATCCGCGCTGGACGAAAGCAGGCTCGACAACTTCAACCAACTTACCCCGAGGAGGCGCAAGGTCAGGACGAAGACAACGGCGAAGGATTGAGAGTGGCTAACGAGCTCAGACGAGTTCGTCAATGGAGGTGGAGCGCTCGACGAAATAGAGCAGAGCGAAGTAGAGCGGAGCAGTGGCGAGGAAAAGGAAACAGAGAGGACGGTGTCCCGCTTTTAAAGACGGCAACGAGTTCCGCAAGATCGCCAAGTACACTCGACAAGACGCGAGTCCATGGACAGGTGTCGGCGTCGGGCACCGTCGAGCACAACCCCGCCATGCAGCTGCTCGATGAAAGGACAAAACTGACCCTGCGGCTATTTTGCAAAATGCTCAAGGTTCCAGGGGTTTTCAGGAAAAACTTTGAACACGAAAGATGCTCAAACCTTCAAGATCTACAACTTTTCATAAATGTCACATCCAATTTTAAGGATAAAATTGAATATGAATAACTCATGTGTGCCCAGAGATCAATCACACACATAAGCCGACAAATCTTTAAATTGTACCATCACTGAGTGTTTATTACATAACGAATAATATTTAAATAACATAACAGCGGAATATAAAGATAACTCTCGCGACGAAGCTCCACTTCACAGGGAACGCCGACTGGTTGACCACTAGCCTAGTACTCCTCACGGTAGCCTTCATAGCCATCTGAAGGGGTTGAGAAAGCAAGAGTGAGCACTTACGTACTCAGCAAGAGTAACATAGGGTTATGAAGCTCAAAAGGTTGACACTGGTTGTACTGCGGTTGCTTTTAACTTGGTCAAGTTTTACCAACACTTAGCTTTAGTTATGCATAACCCAATTAATAACCACATGATAAGATTAATATCCAACATTAACAATTAAACAACATGATCATCTACACTGTGAGTTTTCCAGGCCGCTCGTAACCGTGAGCACGGCTATCATGATAGATTTACACTCTGCAGAGGTTATACACTTTACCCACAAGCCATGTTACCCATATGCCCGGGTTTATAACTCCCATAACACTTCCAAGGTGAGTGGGCAGGGAACACTATGAAGTCTTTCAAAAGTTCTTTCTAACATGTAGCGGACCATACGAACCCAATGCAAAGGGGTATATGGGACACCCCGATGGTACCACACGCAGCGGTCCCCACACAAGCTATACCCCATAACCAGCTCGGCAAAGGTGCCTTTCACGAACCACAAGCATGCTAGTCCAAACTTTATACTTAACTAAAGCCAGAGCCATATAGCACTCGTGGTTGTATTAAAAATCTCAGCTTTTGCCCTACAGTGGGGTCCTATTCCATGTTGCTACAAAAGCCAATTTTATCTCATTGTTGCATATATCATTAGTCAAGATTTATCTCAAGATCCATTATCGTAAAGCATAGCAAAGCTACCCATATGCATATAAACCCATGGTGACAAGGTAAAGGATAACAAAGCTATGGTATAGATCTAATAGGAATCAAATTAGACACATGCAATATGACTAGATTGAATTATGGTGAATAGGTAACAAGGATGATCCCATGTTAAACTTGCCTTGATCCCAAAGCTCTTGGTGATCCTGATCTGCTGCAAAGAACTCTTGGTCAACGAAGATCTCACCGGCTGTACTCGATCAACATCACCATGCAATCATCCGAACAATCATACACGAAGCAAACAAGACATGTTCAGAACATTACACCATAAACAATAAAGCGACTTTGAAAAGGTTATAAAACAGATCTATACTTTACTACGATCACACAGATACGAGAATCACGCTAATCGGATCTAAAACGAAGAAGTTAGAGATAAAACGGGATTTTGAAGAGAGATAGGTTTAGCAAAAGCAAAGTATTTTCTCTGATTTTCAAAAGTAATTAACATAGGTGAAACCTATACTACTGGATAGAGCATGAAAATACGGATCTAACGCAACTCGAACGGATCGATTTGGATTTGAAACGAAGAAAATATGAGCATTTGAAGTTTAGAGGCAAAAAGGGATATTAGGGTTTTATTTAATTTCGGGATAAAACAATTCAGAAAAGGAAATACGCTTTCCCGAGAGGAAAACGCACTGCTGATGGCGCTTTGGACTGCAGGTTTAGAGTGGAGAACTAGCAGGGGCTCTTTAGCAAAAATGCCAGAGCGAAGGGGTATGGGGGATCCAGAGCCGTCAGATTAGCGCTGGACGGATCAGATTAGATCTGAGGGTAAGAGAGAGAGGGAGGCCGGCGGCGCGGCGACCGGAGCGGGCGGCGCACGGCGGCTCCATTGCCGGCCGAGGTAATGTCTCGCCGGCGTAAGCCGATAGGGCACTGTGGTGCACGGTTTTCGAATCCGATTGCACTGGGAGATCGAGGACGACGTCGCGAGCACGCCTAGGATACTGGCGAGGCTCGGGGAAGATCGGGGAACGCTCAACGACGCGGACAGCGGCGGCGGACATGCGGTGCTCGGCGGTTAAGGCTCGGGGGGTCTAAATCGACCGGGTATCCGCTCAGAGAGCGAGAGAACGACACGGTGGAGCGATCTAGGGCATTGGCAAAGCTTGGTTGGGTCGGAGGAGGGCCACCGACGGTACACCGCGGCGGCGGGATCTCGGCGCATGGCGACTGGGCGACACAGAGCACAAGAGAGGGAGAGAAAAGGGGGATGACGCGTTCGGCACTCACGCGAACGTGTTGTGGTGCTTGGCGAAGCGTTTGGTGCAGGCGGTAGAGCGGAACGGCGGTGGAACGCGGTGGCGGCGTTGGCGGCTCTGCTCTGCTGCAATTGCGGGCAACCGAGACGAGATGCGATGGGGAAACGGCGCGGGGGTCGGCACTATTTAAAGGAGGATGGGGAGAGCAGTCCGGAGCGGTTACGTGCGCACGCACGCGGAACGAACGCGGCGGTGCGACGTCGCGGTAGTGTCCCGCTCGGACACGAACAGAGGAAGGAGGGGAAGCTGACAAGTGGGCCAGAGCCGTCGGTGACAGAGAGAGAGAGAGAAAGAGAAAAGGGAGCGGGTGCGCCGACAGATGGGGCCGGAGTGGCAGAGGGAGGGAGGAGGCCGCGGGCGCGGAGTACTGGGCTGCGGCCAAGTTGGGCCGGCCCACTGCGGGTGAAGGGGAGAGGGGAAAGAAGGCCGGGCTGGTGGGCTCCTCGGGCCAGATCGAGAGAAGGAACAGTGTTTCCTTTTCTTTTTATTTTCAGAAATGAATTTTGTAAATTGGTTTTCAAATAAACTTTGAATTCCTTTTTCCAAAGTTTTGCAAAGCCACACAAAAAGAATGCAAGAGCATGCAATGCACAACCATGTGAACCCTAACATGGAATTTAATTTAAATTTTGTATATTTAATTCTATGCTTCACAAAATACTTTAAATTAAATCAAATTCAAATCAAATTCAAATCTATTTACTATTTCAAATTTTAGGGTGTTACAAATCTACCCCCCTTAAAAGAATCTCGCCCCGAGATTCCCAGATTTTACTTACTTAAAGAGTTAAGGGTAGGTTTTTCTTAGATCTTCCTCTCTTTCCCAAGTGGCCTCTGCTTCCGTATACCGATTCCACTGCACTTTACACATCTTGATGACTTTACTCCTTGTAACTCTTTCAGCTGTCTCCAAAATCTTAACCGGATATTCCTCATAGGTCAAATCTTCCTTAACTGTTAGTTCTTCCAAAGGTAACTGTTCTTCGGGTACTCGCAAACACTTCTTGAGTTGAGATACGTGAAACACATCGTGAACTCCTGACAAACTTTCTGGTAACTCTAACCGATAAGCAACTTCTCCACGTCTCTCAAGAATCTTGAACAGACCAACATATCTGGGTGCTAACTTTCCTTTCATATTGAACCGTTTCACACTTCTCATAGGTGATACTTTCAGGTAAACATAATCACCAATCTCAAAAGACAAATCTCTTCTTCGGTTATCAGCGTAACTCTTCTGTCGAGACTGTGCTACCTTCAGGTTATCCCTGATTACTCGGACTTGTTCTTCTGCATCTCTCAGAACATCTGGTCCAAACACTTGGGTTTCTCCCATTTGATTCCAGAACAACGGAGTTCTACACTTCCGTCCATACAAAGCTTCAAACGGTGCCATCTTAAGACTTTCTTGATAACTGTTATTATAAGAGCATTCAGCATAGGGCAAACACTTATCCCAGCTGGTACCATACTGCAAAGCACAAGCTCTCAACATATCTTCTAGCACTTGATTAGTTATTTCTGTCTGTCCATCTGTCTGAGGGTGATAGGCTGAGTTGAAATTCAACACTGTCCCAAGGGAATCATGCACTTTCCTCCAAAAATGCGAAGTGAACTGGGTTCCTCTATCTGACACAATCTTCTTTGGAACTCCATGCTGGCATACTATTCTTTCCATATACAACTCTGCTAACTGTGCTCCCGTATAAGTGGTTCGAACTGGCAAGAAGTGAGCTACCTTGGTCAAGCGATCAACTATGACCTAGATTGAGTCATAACCTTTCTGAGTACGCGGTAACCCAACTATGAAATCCATACCAACTTCATCCCACTTCCATTCAGGTATCTTCATCGGTTGCAATAGTCCGGGAGGTCTCTGATGTTCTGCTTTAACCCTCTGACATGTATCACATATTGCCACGTATTCTGCCACGTCACGTTTCAATCCAACCCACCAATACTTCTCTTTAAGATCTAGATACATCTTAGTGCTTCCAGGATGGATTGAATAGGTTGACTCGTGAGCTTCTCGCAGAATTGTCTATCGAATAGACTTGATGTCAGGAACACAAATCCTCTTTCCATACCATAGTGTACCATTATCATCTAACCGGAATCCGGGTGACTTTCCTTCTTTCAAGTTCTCAACTATCAACTGCAGATTCTTATCTTGCAACTGTCCTTCACGAATCTCTTTTTCTAAAGTAGGCTCCACTACCATCTCCATAATATTAGCAACAATGCTCAAGTTGAGATGCTCAAGTTCAGCACACAACTCTTCCGGCATAGGTATCGTCCGAATCTCATTAGCATAGCTTTTCCGGCTAAGAGCATCGGCCACCACATTGGCTTTACCAGGATGATAGTGAACATCAAGATCATAATCCTTGATCAGTTCCAACCAACGACGTTGTCTCAAATTCAGATCTGATTGGGTAAAGATATACTTCAAGCTCTTATGGTCGGTGTAAATGTCGCACTTATGACCAATAAGATAATGTCTCCATATCTTCAATGCATGAACCACAGCTACTAACTCCAAGTCATGAGTCAGATAATTTAACTCATGCTTCCTCAGTTGTCGTGAAGCATACGCAACAACTCTTCCTTCTTGCATCAGCACACAACCCAAACCGAGACGAGAGGCATCACAATAGATAGAGAACTTCTGACTCAAGTCTGGCAAGGTCAACACAGGAGCTGTAGTCAATCTCTTTTTCAATTCTTCAAAGTTCGTCTGACACTTCTCTGACCAAACAAAATTAGCATCTTTATCAAGCAATGCTGTCATAGGCTTGGCTAGCTTAGAGAATCCTTCGATGAATCTTCTGTAGTAACCAGCTAAGCCAAGAAAACTGCGAATCTCGCTGACATTGGTTGGGGGTTTCCAATTCAACACATCTCCCACCTTACTAGGATCAACTGATATTCCACCATTAGACACAACATGGCCAAGAAAAGAAACTTCTTTCAACCAGAACTCACACTTACTTCTTTTAGCATACAACTGGTGCTCTCTGAGCTTCTGCAATACCAATCTCAAGTGTTCAGCATGCTCATCATCGTTCTTGGAGTAGATCAGAATATCATCAATAAATACCACCACAAACTTATCCAGGTATTCCATAAAAACCTTGTTCATCAAATACATGAAATACGCAGGTGCATTGGTAAGACCAAATGACATCACCGTAGATTCATACAATCCATACCTCGTAGTGAATGCTGTTTTGGGAACATCTGAAGCACGAATCTTCAACTGATGATAACCAGACCGAAGATCAATCTTGGAGAACACACAAGCACCTTTCAACTGATCAAACAAATCATCGATTCAGGGCAAAGGGTACTTGTTCTTGATAGTGACCTCATTGAGTGACCGATAATCAACACACATCCGCTGACTGCCATCTTTCTTGTCAACAAAGATAACCGGTGCACCCCAAGGTGAAGAACTAGGATGAATAAAACCTTTATCCGACAACTCTTTAATTTGTTTCTTAAGTTCTTCTAATTCTTTTATTCCCATCCTATATGGTCTTTTAGCTATAGGTGCAGTTCCAGGTAATAACTCAATTATAAATTCAATGTCACGATCGGGAGGCATACCTGGCAAGTCTTCTGGGAATACATCTGGAAATTCATCCACAACCCTATCTGCTGGGTTGTCATTCTCCTCAAGCTGATTGACGGCGGCTGTCGGTGGAGGTTGCATGACCACTTCAACATTGATCCTGTTTCCTGTAGGTGTAGACAATTCAACTATCTTCTTATCACACTTGATCACTGCATCTTGCTTCCTCATCCAGTCCAAACCCAAAATGACATCAATTCCAGCGGTCCTCAAAACTGTAAGCTGAGCTTTGAAGTCTACCCCCTTAGGGTGACACTAACCGATGGACAGTAACAGTCGGTTCTCATAACCCCACCCGGTGAATTCACAATTATAGGATTTTGCATTGCTACTAATGATGTTCCATGCATTCTAACAAAAGCCTGCGATATGAAAGAATGCAATGCTCCGGAATTGAAAAGAACAGTAGCAGGGATGGAGTTGACAAGGAACGTACCCATCATCACTTCTGGCGCTTCCTGAGCTGCTTCCGCGGAGACGTGGTTCACGCTCCTATTATGAGGGGGTGGCTGGTACCTTCCTCTCTGGTTGTTGCTGTTCTGACTTGGAGGATTTGGCGTGTTTTGCTTCTTGGGGCAGTTATAGGAAAGATGTCCAGGTTCACCACAAGCAAAGCACTTAGTGGGGGTGTTGGGAACATTCGTCTTTGCTAGGGTACTGCTGGATGAGCCTTGATGAGGTGCTGAGTATCCACCTTGTTGCTGGAATGGCGGACGTTGCTGGTTCGGGTTACGGTTCCCAAAGTTGGATGAGCCTTGGTACCTCTGCTGGTAGCCCTGCTGAGGATAGTTGGGACGCTGGCGAGTGTTGCTTCCAGAAGCTTGTCCCCTAAGCTTCCTCTTCTTGTCCATCTCCCTGCGTTCATTGTCCAGGACGATGGCACGGTTCACCAAGGTTTGGAAATTCGGGTAAGTATTACCCTTCAGTTGCAACCAGAGATCATAGTAGATTCCCTTCAAGAAGAGACGCTGCTTATCAGCATCATCCCTTACTTCATTTGGAGCATAGCGAGCTAACTGCGAGAACTTGTCATGGTACTCGCTGACTGACATCTGTCCCAACCGAAGATTTCTGAATTCTTCTTGCTTCAACTCTATGATTCCTTCTGGAATGTGGCATGCCTTGAAATCCCGGGAAAACTCTTCCCAAGTGATAGCAGGGGCATTGCCTGGACGAGCATCTTAATAGGTCTCCCACCAAGTCTGTGCTGCACCTTAAAGTTGACCAGAAGCATACAACACCTTCTCCTGGTCATTGCACTGTGCGATGTTGAGTTGCTTCTCCACCGCACGCAACCAATCATCCGCCTCCAACGGATCACTAGCATGAGAGAAGACAGGAGGGTGTCCTTGCAGAAATTTCCTCCGCTTGTTGACAGGTGGAGCTCCAGCAGGTTGATGGGTTGATTCTGCATGAACTGCATCATGGCTTGCATCGTCTGCATCATCTGAGCTTGCATCTGTTCTGGGGTCATCACAGGTGGTAGAGGTATAGGGTGCTGGTTGTTGTTGTTGTCGTTGTTGTTGTCACTGGTGTTGGATCCAGAGTTAGTCCTGGTGCGAGGCATCTGTCATATATATATCATAAGAACAAATTTAGAACCTGACACGGGACGAGTCTGCAACTTTTCTGAATTTCAGCACAACAGCAGTCTAGAAAAACAGTCATATCTGAAATTCCCAAACTCAAACAGAGCCAAAGCTTACATGGTTAGAAATATAAAGAAATTATCTACATCTTTCGTAATTCTGACTTTTTCTGATTCTGACATTAACTTAGCCATAAACTGCGATTAAACAGATCTGTCCAGATTACCAAACTGCGCAGAAACATCAACTTGCAAGAATTGTTTCTCTTAACTCCGAACAGATATGAAGGTGATTCTTGCGGCCATGGGAAGATAAGGAAGTCTACTATTTTAGGTTAATTTTTTGATGATTTTAGGACGTTCATATTTAAAAGAACAAAATTAACAAGACAGGGAGGTCTGAAAAGACAGATTAAAGAAAACTGCAACTTTATTTATTATGATCTTTCAGATAACCTAACCTAAGCTATGAGTGTTGTGGACAGGCCCACAACCTCAACAATCATTACAAAGATCCAACTCACACCTTAGCAAAAGCACAAGCAACTAAACACTTAGAAAAACACTAGCACACACGACTCACGATCTAACGATTAACTATAAGGGGATTCCTAGCCCTAACACTTCTTGATCTTCTTGAAGTTTGGAGGCAACCCAAACTCTTCACGGAGCTCATCCTGCTGTTGATAGCTGCGCTTGAGCTCCTTGCGTAGCGTCATTGTTTCCACCAGAAGATGTCCATACATACTCATCATTTCTTGGACGAAGTCGACGAGCTCATTGAGAACGGGACCACCTTCACCGTTAGGGTCGTCGGTGATCCAACCTTGCTCCGCATCGAAGCGAGGGATGAAGCGACGTCGGGTATTGGCAACCCTATCTCTGAACTTGTTGTGGATAGCCATGTATGCACAGAATGCTGCATCCTTCATGCTTGCTTCGATGGTTGGATGTGCAACGCAGCTGTGAAAGGTATAGTCCACTCGTTCCGCTGCTTGCACACCGGCACTCCCACAGATGTATACCTTTGCCTTCCAATATGTATTGGCGAGGGGGTGCTTGTATTCCTTGCAGGTGTACATTGTTGCAACTTCAGGTCTGGGGTGGCATTCTCCCACAAGTTCCACTAGTTGGGAGTGAGCGTAACTGTTGTTCGCCCCTCCGCGGATATACTTTGTGCGGATCCACCCGGGCTCTTCTGGCAGGTCTTCAAAGACATCATCAGAGGTAGGGGAAACAACTCTTGGGTAATGGGGGCTTGCTCCCCTTGGTACTCTTCGCCGCTGGAGATTTCATGGATTTCCTCCACTGGTTCTTCTTGAGACTCCTCCATTGTAGCTTGTGGTTCAGGAGCTTGTGGCGGAGGTACACGTTCACTGGAACTGAGACGAGCTGATCGGCGAAGAGCAGGCATCTTTAACCAAGACAAGATACAGGTAGATTAGAACAACATTTTCACAATAGAATAAGTCAAGTGTAGCATAAACAGTTTGAGCAAATATATATATGCAAGGATGTATGCATGAGAAGAGAAGGTAAGAAGACCATTCTAACTAGGCTGGCGTCCTACAGTCAACACTTGTTTTGATACCAATTTGTCACATCCAATTTTAAGGATAAAATTGAATATGAATAACTCATGTGTGCCCAGAGATCAATCACACACATAAGCCGACAAATCTTTAAATTGTACCATCACTGAGTGTTTATTACATAACGAATAATATTTAAATAACATAACAGCGGAATATAAAGATAACTCTCGCGACGAAGCTCCACTTCACAGGGAACGCCGACTGGTTGACCACTAGCCTAGTACTCCTCACGGTAGCCTTCATAGCCATCTGAAGGGGTTGAGAAAGCAAGAGTGAGCACTTACGTACTCAGCAAGAGTAACATAGGGTTATGAAGCTCAAAAGGTTGACACTGGTTGTACTGCGGTTGCTTTTAACTTGGTCAAGTTTTACCAACACTTAGCTTTAGTTATGCATAACCCAATTAATAACCACATGATAAGATTAATATCCAACATTAACAATTAAACAACATGATCATCTACACTGTGAGTTTTCCAGGCCGCTCGTAACCGTGAGCACGGCTATCATGATAGATTTACACTCTGCAGAGGTTATACACTTTACCCACAAGCCATGTTACCCATATGCCCGGGTTTATAACTCCCATAACACTTCCAAGGTGAGTGGGCAGGGAACACTATGAAGTCTTTCAAAAGTTCTTTCTAACATGTAGCGGACCATACGAACCCAATGCAAAGGGGTATATGGGACACCCCGATGGTACCACACGCAGCGGTCCCCACACAAGCTATACCCCATAACCAGCTCGGCAAAGGTGCCTTTCACGAACCACAAGCATGCTAGTCCAAACTTTATACTTAACTAAAGCCAGAGCCATATAGCACTCGTGGTTGTATTAAAAATCTCAGCTTTTGCCCTACAGTGGGGTCCTATTCCATGTTGCTACAAAAGCCAATTTTATCTCATTGTTGCATATATCATTAGTCAAGATTTATCTCAAGATCCATTATCGTAAAGCATAGCAAAGCTACCCATATGCATATAAACCCATGGTGACAAGGTAAAGGATAACAAAGCTATGGTATAGATCTAATAGGAATCAAATTAGACACATGCAATATGACTAGATTGAATTATGGTGAATAGGTAACAAGGATGATCCCATGTTAAACTTGCCTTGATCCCAAAGCTCTTGGTGATCCTGATCTGCTGCAAAGAACTCTTGGTCAACGAAGATCTCACCGGCTGTACTCGATCAACATCACCATGCAATCATCCGAACAATCATACACGAAGCAAACAAGACATGTTCAGAACATTACACCATAAACAATAAAGCGACTTTGAAAAGGTTATAAAACAGATCTATACTTTACTACGATCACACAGATACGAGAATCACGCTAATCGGATCTAAAACGAAGAAGTTAGAGATAAAACGGGATTTTGAAGAGAGATAGGTTTAGCAAAAGCAAAGTATTTTCTCTGATTTTCAAAAGTAATTAACATAGGTGAAACCTATACTACTGGATAGAGCATGAAAATACGGATCTAACGCAACTCGAACGGATCGATTTGGATTTGAAACGAAGAAAATATGAGCATTTGAAGTTTAGAGGCAAAAAGGGATATTAGGGTTTTATTTAATTTCGGGATAAAACAATTCAGAAAAGGAAATACGCTTTCCCGAGAGGAAAACGCACTGCTGATGGCGCTTTGGACTGCAGGTTTAGAGTGGAGAACTAGCAGGGGCTCTTTAGCAAAAATGCCAGAGCGAAGGGGTATGGGGGATCCAGAGCCGTCAGATTAGCGCTGGACGGATCAGATTAGATCTGAGGGTAAGAGAGAGAGGGAGGCCGGCGGCGCGGCGACCGGAGCGGGCGGCGCACGGCGGCTCCATTGCCGGCCGAGGTAATGTCTCGCCGGCGTAAGCCGATAGGGCACTGTGGTGCACGGTTTTCGAATCCGATTGCACTGGGAGATCGAGGACGACGTCGCGAGCACGCCTAGGATACTGGCGAGGCTCGGGGAAGATCGGGGAACGCTCAACGACGCGGACAGCGGCGGTGGACATGCGGTGCTCGGCGGTTAAGGCTCGGGGGGTCTAAATCGACCGGGTATCCGCTCAGAGAGCGAGAGAACGACACGGTGGAGCGATCTAGGGCATTGGCAAAGCTTGGTTGGGTCGGAGGAGGGCCACCGACGGTACACCGCGGCGGCGGGATCTCGGCGCATGGCGACTGGGCGACACAGAGCACAAGAGAGGGAGAGAAAAGGGGGATGACGCGTTCGGCACTCACGCGAACGTGTTGTGGTGCTTGGCGAAGCGTTTGGTGCAGGCGGTAGAGCGGAACGGCGGTGGAACGCGGGTGGCGGCGTTGGCGGCTCTGCTCTGCTGCAATTGCGGGCAACCGAGACGAGATGCGATGGGGAAACGGCGCGGGGGTCGGCACTATTTAAAGGAGGAGGTGGGAGAGCAGTCCGGAGCGGTTACGTGCGCACGCACGCGGAACGAACGCGGCGGTGCGACGTCGCGGTAGTGTCCCGCTCGGACACGAACAGAGGAAGGAGGGGAAGCTGACAAGTGGGCACAGAGCCGTCGGTGACAGAGAGAGAGAGAGAAAGAGAAAAGGGAGCGGGTGCGCCGACAGATGGGGCCGGAGTGGCAGAGGGAGGGAGGAGGCCGCGGGCGCGGAGTACTGGGCTGCGGCCAAGTTGGGCCGGCCCACTGCGGGTGAAGGGGAGAGGGGAAAGAAGGCCGGGCTGGTGGGCTCCTCGGGCCAGATCGAGAGAAGGAACAGTGTTTCCTTTTCTTTTTATTTTCAGAAATGAATTTTGTAAATTGGTTTTCAAATAAACTTTGAATTCCTTTTTCCAAAGTTTTGCAAAGCCACACAAAAAGAATGCAAGAGCATGCAATGCACAACCATGTGAACCCTAACATGGAATTTAATTTAAATTTTGTATATTTAATTCTATGCTTCACAAAATACTTTAAATTAAATCAAATTCAAATCAAATTCAAATCTATTTACTATTTCAAATTTTAGGCTGTTACAAATCTACCCCCCTTAAAAGAATCTCGCCCCGAGATTCCCAGATTTATAGATTTTGAAAATCATGTTTAGGGTTTAATCCACCCCCTCTGGGAAAAGGGTTTGGATTCAAATTTTAATTTGAGAATTTGAAAAGATGACCTGCATTCAAACAAATGATCAAACATAAAAAAATAAACTCATTTTAGTTCAATGCATATCCAGGTTTTCGGACAAACGAATGATGCTTAATGCATATGATGACATGATCAAAATTTTTTTAATTAAGAGATTAACACCCGGGGTGTTACAGTCTCCTTCGCCTCGCCCGAGCTAGCGTGGCGTCATCTGGGATGCCATCTACCCTCCGGGGCTCCTTCGACTCGCTCGAGCTTGGAAGACATCATCCGTGACACCATCTACCCTTGGGGGCTCTTCCGCCCTGTGCGAGCCAGGGAGACGTCATCCGTGACGTCCCCTACCCTCAGAGACCTCACCGCCACCAGCGGCCTGAAACGCCCTAGCCCGCATAGTCAAAAGGTCCATAGTGCCCTCCGTCCTCAGGGATGGGGTTCCAAGGCATGAGTCGCCATGCCTACCCCATTTTCCCCCTGCGGTACAAGGTCCTGTGCTGCTTAACCAACGACTTACACGCACCATATCTGCGCCATATCTCCGATGGACACTTGAACAGGGATTAGGGCTTCATCGGCCCTGTATGACGGAACACGGGGGTGCCTGGCCCTGTTCGACCAGCCCCCGCCCATGCTCGGGTAAGGGAACAACGGAGTTCCCAGTCTCAAGACGCATGGCTACAGCACGATAAGGACGAACAAGACCTGAACATGTGTCTACTGGCGCAATCTTCCTCAGGAAGGAAGGCAGAAAGAAGACACCCACGGCAGCAGCCCGAGCTGGGACCACATTCACTCCCCCTCTCTCTACTATACTCCTCCATCTCTCCCTATGTATAAAGGGGGAGAATGTGCCTCCAATCTCTCTCTCTCTCGACAACCTAAAACTCATTCACACACACTCATACTCGCATCCACGCGAGCTCTCACCAGAACCAAGAACCTTATACGCACGAGACCTGGGAAGACGCTTCCCTCTCTCACCACTTCTTGTAGCTCCCCTCTACGAGCCCTCCGTGCTCGGTAACACGACTCCGCAGCAAACTGGACGTAGGGCGTTCGTGTCTGAACTAGTATAAATCTCTGTGTCCTCCGAGCGTAACCATCCGAACTCCGACACGCTTAGAAATTTACTCGTTGGCCGTCTAGACCCCGCCATTTTAGACACCGACAGTTGGCGCGCCAGGTAGGGGACCTTTGCGTGTCACCCATATTTTCGAGTTTCGGATGGCTAACCGCCGCGTTGATTTTCCTCCGGGCTCCATTGTTCATTTTGGTAGCCTGGACTTCCAATGCCATGGGCAGGGGGCCGACCTGGCTCTCCGCCGCCCTACGACATCCTCCGAGGTAGCCATGGACTCCATCTCGGCGTTCATGGCCCACCTCCACCTGAATCCCTCCGGGGAACAAGTCGCTCGCGGGGCAGCCGTCCCGCGGGCTGACTACCCTCAGTTCGAGCGCCAGATCGACACACTGATGGGACCCCAACTAACCTAGGAGTCCCTGCATAACCTCTACTTTGCGTTTGCCAACGTGACGGCGCAGCTCGCGGGAGGACAACCGCTCTCTTCCGAGCACATCGAAGCGCCCGTCCCAGAGGTACTACTAATCGGTGTGGGGAGTGTCGCCGTGTCTTATTCGGAGATGGTGGCCGCATGGTTCCATGCTGACCCCGCGGAAGGGACACGCATCGGGCTTGCGTCCCACCACCCCCAGTTCGTCTCCGATCTCCTCACAAGCTCCGAGGCCACCTCCTACGCCCAAATTACAAAAACCTAAGTCCAAAAACCGATCGCCGATGTGATAAATTTTCGTCCTTAGGCTTTCGGAACCCCGGTAGTCCGTGAAACCATGACATATTTCATTCCTTGCTCATTCATAGCCGAGAATCGCTTTAGTTCAACAGACCATCCATACGTTACATAAAGTTCAAATATGAATACATCAGAGTATGAATTTTTAAAAGTTATTACATAACCAAATCTCTTGCAGCGGAAATAGTTTTGAAACCAACTCACACACACTTAGTTCATTATAGTGCCAGTACTAAGTCGTTTCTCACAAAAGCATAGATAAGACTTCAGAAGTGACCATCGCCCATGGTCCTAGTTGTCGCCCATAGCAGGGTAGAGACAGTTTATGCAGTACCCGTAGTACATCTGCCCATCTACAACAAGGTGGGATAAACCTTGAGTACGCGAATGTACTCAGCTAGACTTACCCGTCTTAAACTAAAATAAAGACACCAAGGATAATGCAGGCTTTCTTTGGTAGTACAAGGTCGAACTCTCTTTTGCGGCAAAGCATTTACTATAAAGTACTTAAGAATGAAGCCATATTTATTAAATATTACATGTCTTCTAGATTAGCACTTGTACTAAGCATTACACTTGATTAAGCATACAAAAACCAGTTTGCCCTTCTGGTCTCATCATATCATTCCATCAGAACCATTCAAGTAATTAATTGTTCCCACGCTAGTGTAGCAATTGTCAAGTTCTCACTAACGGGGAGAGATCGCGACTCGAATCGACTTCCTATCCAGCTGGAGGGTTTATAACTTACCCAAACTTCGCAGCCCTTGAACGGGGGCGAGGCAGTCGCCTATTCTACCATTCAAACCAAGGTCGATTCAGAATCATACTCAACAAGCCCGAGGACTGCCCGACACCCCGTACATCCAGCCTAGGGATCAGCTAGCTGACCTCGGCCTTACACCCCGCGTCATCGACAACCCGCACCGACTTGCGATTCGCTTCGTCCTTGGTTCGGCCAGTAGGTTGGTTTCGCGGCTCGAACGAGTTATCTTGCCAGCTAAAGGTTGAGGCATGCGTTCAACATGACAAGAGGGACACCACCCGATCGGCCCGCCAAAAGGCAGACACATACGCAAAATACCGGCCTAGGGCGCACAGCTCACCTAGATGTTGCTAGTATCAGATGTACGAACATTTTACCAACCTTCCCGGTTGCCTTTCCATTCATGATATCTTTCATACACTCAGCTTCGCCACATAGAGCAATACGTGACTTGTGTTACCGAGGAAGTCATATTTAATTAGCAAGGCTAAGCATCTATCTTTGCTATGCTAACAGGTTAACAAGGATATAAGGATATCAAAAACAAGGAGGGTGGTATGCAACAATTAGGTTCACCCAACTCCTATACTTAATGCAACAACATAGTATAACATAGTAAGTTAATATCATAGGGTACGGTTAAAATGCACCAAGGCTTGCCTTTCTCGAACGAGCTAGGCTGGTGATCGGGACACTCTTGGAGTTCCTCTTCTGGTTCCTTGTTCATGTGCCCTTCGTTGGTTCCTTGCTGACTGGCTTCGTCCTGCTCCTAGTGAAGGTCGTACTGTGCTTCCTCCTGCGATCCTGTATGATGCGTATATGCGAATGATATGAGACAAGATATAATATTAACCCATGCAAGACGATGAATATGTTGATGTGTGGTATTCTCATGATGTTCTTTTCTTATGTGTTCTCGAGTAGGTGCAAATTTCTTCTCTGGTAGTTAGTTATTATGATCGTCATTTAACAATTTTCTTATCACACAAGTGACCAACAATGAACAGCAGGGTTCAGCTTAGGACTACTTAACCTAGCTGGTGGATTAGTGCTTCAAATATACACCAAAGCTTAATTAACAATTTAACCTTTCTTCTTAGCAATTTAGTTAACTAGAAAGCAATACAGAACTATACACCCTAGAGAAACAGTTCAATAAATTCTACAAAAATTACAGTAGCTTAAGCAGAGGCAACATAGCCTACTCAAATTTTTCCAGGTTAACAGTAGCAGTATTCTACTCTGCACAAAATTAGCAAGTTTCAAGATAACAATAACTTAAAAATACTTAGTACAGTGAAAGTGATTAACTAACCAGTTTAGCATGTTTCCCAGATACTATTCCTTACTGGAAAGCTACACAAAAAGTTATAGCTCTTTTTATCCATAAACCTATTCACTAAAAATATTACAAGTTAACAGCCTAAGCATATTTAAATTGTTAGTTATTCATTTTTGCACCGAAACTACTCAAGATATATTTTTTCTAGCTTTTAACAACCATTTAAGATTTACTGGAACAAGAATTACAATTTTAGCAATAGCACAAAATAGCTTAATTGATTTATGCAGTTTTAATCAGTTTCAGTATTTATTTAATCCTATACATAAAAGTACTACGCAATACACATGCAATATTTTTCCAGGGTAGATCTACTTATAACAAATACTCACAATTTATTTCATGATTTTTAGATCAATATTCAATGAGATATGATTTTTACCAATCATTTTACATTTTTTGAAAATGGGAAAACAAAAGGGGTTAGGCCTTTCGGCCCAACATGCCACACATGCCCCATTCGGCAGAGGCGGCCTCGTTCCAAAGGGGAACCGGCGCCTGACAGCAGGGGCCCGTGCGAGGGGGACCCCACGCGTCGGTGACACAAGGCGGAGGCGAGGCTTTTGTTGGGGATTTCTCGCTGATGGCGAGGTCTCCGGCGGTGTGGTGTGGCTCTACGGACGCGGCTACACGAGACGAATCCAGCGCAACCCTAATCGCATGCAATGGTGGCCGGAGTGAAGCTCGCTGGCATCCATGGCGGATCGGCGGCACAGTCACACGGCGGCAAGCCGAGACAGGCCACGGCGGCTTCGATTAAGCAGGGTTAAAGCTTCACGGTGCTATGGGGAGCACGGGGCTCGCGCTAACGCAAGACGACGACGACCAGAGGGGTGCGGTCCAGGGTGCAGTGCGCGGGCGGCGGCGGCGCAGAACTCGTGCCCACGCGGAGGGGCACGACGGGGTCTTACCGAGGCTCACCGGTCGTCGTTGCGGGCTCGGGGAGGCGAGGTGGAGCTGCTGCGGAGATGGAGAGGGCGGCGGTGCTCCGAGGCGGCTCGACGGTGGTGATGCCGCTCGGCGTCGCGGTGGTGGCGCGCTCTGGTGTGCGCGCGAGAGCGAGGGCGAGGCGAGAGCAAGAGAGGAGGATGGCGCTCGGCAAGGGACAAAATGGAGGGAGGAGGAACCGGGGCGCGTTCGCCTCGGGTGTAGGCGCGGCTCGGCCAGAGCTCGGCGACCACGCGGGCGTCTTCGGCGGGCATGGTGGCCACGTGGCGTTCGGCGTCTGCGCGCGGTCGGGCGCACGCGCGCTGCGCGTGAGGCGCGGGCGTGCGGGGCAGGCCGGGCTGGCTTGCTCTGCTGAGCCATTTCGTTGGCGCCGACCCAGTAAGGTAAGGAAATCCTTTTCCTTTTTCTTTTCTATTTCAATTCTTTGTTTTGATTTGTTTCTTTTTCAAACAGTTTTAAAAACTCAAAACCAAGCTTTGGTATGAACACCAAAGTTGTTCCAAATAATTTAAACTAACTTTTTGCTTGAGAAGTCTAGGCTCAATTCTTTATAGTTTTTTTTTAAGATTTAAAATCAATATGTGAAACCTTTCTTTTATTAAAAGATCATGAATTCAAAATGGCCTTTAAACTTTGTTTCTCATTTTAAACCTATGGCTTTAAAAGCAAGATTAATTAAGTGTAGTGTTTTCAAGACTAGATTCAAACACCAAGAATTTATGAATTCAACTTACTTTCACATTCTAAGCACAGTTAACTTAAACTTGATTTCAATATGAGATGCCATGATGCTCATGATGATGCTTATGCAATGAATGATTTTGAAATGATCATGTGGATTATGCAATGCTTAACACAGGGTGTTACAGCCCTTCCCCCCTTAAGAAAATCTCGCCCCGAGATTTAGGTACTAACCACTGCTCACAAAAGCTGGGGTAGGCTTCCCTTAAATATTCTTCGGTCTCCCAAGATGCATCTCCATCGTCATGGCAACTCCACTGTATTTTATAAACCCGAGTAACCCGGTTACGAGTCACTCGATCCTTCGTATCTAGTATCTTTATTGGTTCTTCGTGATAGGTCAAGTCCGATCTGAGCTTGATATTCTTGGTTGCTACTTCTTCTTCTGGCATTCGCAAACATTTATTTAGTTGCAACACATGGAATACCGTAAATATCAAACTCATTTCTTCTGGTAGTTCCAATTTGTAAGCCACTTCTCCCTTTTTCTCTAAAATCTTGTACGGTCCCACGTATCTTGGTGCGAGTTTTCCTTTTACACCGAATCTTTTCACTCCTTTCATGGGTGACACCTTCAAATACACATGGTCACCTACTTCAAATGTCAGAGGTCTTCTTCTTTTATCTGAGTATCTCTTCTGACGAGACTGAGCTGCCTTCATATTCTGGTGAATGGTACGAACCTTCTCTTCGGCTTCATCTACGAAATCAATACCATAGAATCTTCTTTCTCCTGGCTCAACCTAGTTGGTAGGTGTTCTACACTTGTGACCATACAAAGCTTCGAATGGAGCCATTTTGATACTCTCTTGATAGCTGTTGTTGTAGGAAAACTCTATCAAAGGTTACCATGTTTCCCATGAACCTCCCGAAGATATCACACAAGCACGAAGCATGTCTTCTAGAACTTGGTTCAATCTTTCCATTTGGCCTGAAGTTTGAGGGTGGTACGTAGAGCTACGGATAAGACTAGTACCCAAACACTTGTGTAACCGTTCCCAGAAGTGAGCGGTAAACTGAGGACCTCGGTCCGACACTATTGTCTTTGGTACACCATGTAATCTGACTATCTCTGCGAAATACTTATCAGCATATTGGGGTGGTCGGTCCGTAGTCTTGACTGGTAAGAAGTGAGCAGACTTGGTGAGTCTATCCACAATCACCCAGATTGAGTCATTTCCTTTTCGTGTAGTCGGAAGACCTGTGATAAAATCCATGCTAATATCATCCCACTTCCAAACTGGAATTGGCAATGACTGCAAGAGTCCGGCCGGTCTGAGGTGAATAGCTTTTACTCGACAACAGACATCACATCTGGCGACATAAGCTACTATCTCCTTTTTCATTTTGGTCCACCAAAATCTTGATCTTAAGTCGTGGTACATCTTGTTACTACCAGGATGAACTGATAGTTTAGAATTATGAGCTTCATCCATAATCCTGTTTCTGAGTTCTCGACTCTTTGGTACGATGATACGATCTTTAAACCACAATACATCTCTCTCGTCAATATGGAATTGCGGGGCAAAGCCCTTCCGTACTTTGATTTTGATATGGGAGATTTTTTTATCTGAGGCTTGTTGCTTGATAACATCACTCTCTAGTGTGCAACTGAGCTGGATATTAAAAAGAATTTCTGAATGCATTAGGTTGAATCCATCTTCAAAGAGAGATTGTATCACGTGATAATGTGACTTTCTGTTCAATGCGTCGGCCACTACGTTGGCCTTTCCTAGATGGTATTGCACATTCAAGTTGTAATCTTTAATCAATTCCAACCATCTTCTTGGTCACATATTCAATTCGGATT
This sequence comes from Microstegium vimineum, assembly GCA_022036555.1. Taxonomy (NCBI): domain Eukaryota; kingdom Viridiplantae; phylum Streptophyta; class Magnoliopsida; order Poales; family Poaceae; genus Microstegium; species Microstegium vimineum. Next base: position 19,721,998 of record CM039138.1, on the reverse strand, counting down.
GTGTGAAGATGTACTTGAGGCTCTTATGATCAGTAAAGATGTTGCACACATTACCGAGAAGGTAATGCCTCCATATCTTCGGGGCATGCACTACCGCGGCAAGCTCTAAATCACGCGTCGGGTAGTTGACTTCATGCTTCTTTAGTTGACGTGAGGCATAAGCAATGACTCGACCTTCTTGCATTAACACACAACCCAAACCGGTCTTTGAGGCATCGCAGAAAACATCAAAGGGCTTTTCGATGTCTAGTTGGGCTAGCACTAAGGCGGTGGTTAACAATGTCCTCAAGGTGTGGAAAGTTGTTTCACATTTTTCCGTCCAATCAAATTTTTGATCATTTTGCAACAGGGTCGTCATTGGTTTGGCAATTTTGGAGAAGTCCGGTATGAAACGACGATAGTATCCAGCTAAACCAAGAAAACTCCTTATCTCTTGCACCGAGGTAGGTGCTTTCCAATCCATTACTTCCTGAATCTTGCTCGGATCTACTGAAATTCCATTTTCTAACAAAATGTGCCCAAGGAATGGGACCTTAGTGATCCAGAATTCGCACTTGCTGAACTTGGCGTAAAGCTTATGCTCCCGAAGTCGGGTTAAGATGATCCTCAAGTGTTCTTCATGATCCTTCTCGTTCTTCGAGTAGACCAAAATGTCATCGATGAACATGATCACAAATTTGTCCAACTCAGGCATGAACACTGAGTTCATTAGATACATGAAATATGACGGAGCATTTGTCAAGCCGAAGGACATGACGAGATACTCGTACAATCCGTATCTAGTAGAAAAGGCAGTCTTAGGTACGTCTTGTGGTCTGATTTTTATCTGATGATATCCGGATCTCAGGTCTATCTTGGAAAAGACACGTGCCTTGGACAACTCATCGAACAAAATGTCGATATGAGTGTTGATGCCATTTTTTGTATAGGTCAATATTAAACCAAGTGTATTGATCGGTAAAGGGGTTCCTCATCGGCATCAAGGGGCTATCAGTTTCATTACCGATGGAAGCAGAAGAATCTGCCGATGGTGGACGTGATAGAAGAAACGTCAAGGGAGAAAAGGAAAGACATTTGCCAATGAGAAGATGTTGCCGATGAAAGTAGAAGAATATTGCCGATAGGAAGGTATTGCTGATGAACAAAGGATGTGGCTGACGTCAGCAGAAAGCTGCCGATGGAAATAAGAGGAAGGTTGTAGATTGGAAAGAGTCTGCCGATGGAAGGCTTCATCATAAAGGAAACGAATAAGGAAACTGGTGATTTTATACCAGTGTTATTGTCATTGTTTGAGTCCGACTCTTGTACGAGTCATTTTATTTCCTTAAAAATTGGAGTTCTGTTTAGGTATGAGTCGTGTCTGTTTGCAACTCCTGTTACCGGAGTATAAATATGTACCCAGGGGCGATGTATCAAGGGATATATTCAATACAATCAAACAAACCTATTATTTTCATCTTACTTTTCAGCATCTACTTTTTTCGCATTAGTTATAATTTATCTACGAGTTCTTACGATCTTGATGGGCTGCATCTACAAGATCTCCGTCTACCTCGCGAGTTCCGCTTTTTGAGCAATCTGAGCCTTGACGTCCGGCGTATCGCTGTCGTCTCGTTCATCGTTGTTCTAGTTATCGTCCTTGTTGATTAACTGGTCAAATTAACTGGCACACCTTTGAATATCGAGTTCGGGTATAAGCCCGAGGTGTTCGCAGATCCGACGCTTTTTGTGTCAACAATGAGGTAGTGGATATTTGTTCTTAACGGTCACGGCGTTTAACGACCGATAATCCACACACATCCGCAGAGAGTTATCTCTCTTTTTCTTCACGAACAAGGCAGGAGATCCCCAAGCTGACTTGCTTGGTTGGATTAGGCCCTTGTTGACACAAAAAGCGTCGGGATCTACGAACACCTCGGGCTTATACCTGAATTCGATATCCAAAGGTGTGCCAGTCGATTTGACCAGTTAATCGACAAGGACTATAACTAGAACAAGATCCAAACAAGACAACGGCGATACGCCCGGATGTCAAGATTCAGACTTGATCAGGATAACTAGAGCAGAGCTGAACAAGACAACAGCGATGCGCCCGGATGTCAAGGCTCAGATTACTCCCACGCGGAACTTGCAAGGGTTTGACGGAGATCAAGGAGATGCAGCCCGTCGAAGCTTGAAGAACTCATAGATAAACTAAGACTAATGCAATAAAAAGGTAAATTGCAGTAAAAGTAAATAAAAGCCCATGGATGCAGTAAAAGTAATGGATTTGTTTGATGTATGATTGATTGTTTTTTTTCTCATGACCCCTAGGTACATATTTATACTCTAGCAAAAGGAGTTGTAGACAGACATGACTCGTACCTTTCCTAAATAAAACTCTATTTTTAAGGAAACAACTGACCCGCGCAGGAGTCGGACCCAAATAACAATAATATTTTCCTAAACAAACATCTCTATTTTTAAGGAAAATAAATGACTCATGCAAGAGTCGGACTCAAACTCCTATAATAATACTGGTATAAGATCACCTATTTCCTTATGTCTTTTCTTCGATGAAACTTTCCATCAGCAGATTCTTCAATCCGCAATTTCCTTCTATTGCCATCGACAATCCTTGCTGACGTCAATCGCCACGTCATCCCGTGCTCATCGGCATCATCTCTTTATCGGTAATATCCCCAATCGGCCATTCTTCACTCCCATCGGCAACATCCTTATCGGCAATATCCTTATCAGCAACCATTCTGCTGTTGTTCAGCTGCCATCGGCAACAAACTTATCTTCATTTGCAGAATACATTCTCATCGGTAACGTTAACCGATAACCTGCTGATGCCAATAGAAAACAGCTACCGATCAATGCAAGTCTTAGCTCATTTGACACATGCCGAAAAACGGTGTCAACACATGCCCCCCAATTTCGGAGTGTAGAATATTTTACGTGCCGAAATTTTCTTTACTGTAACCTTTCTCTCCAAGATACTTGCACAACCTCCTCGATTACCGCGCATAAAAATCACAATTTATCAACAAAATTCCGCGACATCAGTGCGAACAGTTGTAAGCCCAATCATATCTCCTCGATTATCACACATTCCTATTGCATACCCTTCCATATTCCTGTTTAGTGCGAAGAAAACTCCAAAAATACCCCTGACCAGGCTTATAAAGTTACCACCATCCAATCTGTTTTTCATCCTGAGCCCATTTTCATTTTCACCTACCCTCATCTTCAACCTCGGCGGCGGTTCTGAAGAACATCTCCAGCAACCCAAGCAATGGCGACAGAGCACGAATCGCAAGGACTCCTCCAGCTTCAATGGCGATCTACTTCGATGTTCCCAAGGTAAATTTGCTCCCTTCTCACTTCATCTTCTGCAAATATCTCTTCCGTATCAATTTTGTAATCCTTTTCCCCTTTTTTCTTTGATCTTTTCCCGAAACCTAGGAAATGTACAACAAGGTAGTAATCCCCCTTGAGAATCCAATTTTAACTGCTTAGGCCAATGGGAAACACCGATCCCACCAACCTGATCAATGCAGAAACCAATCGCATCCCTTTCAGATATGAGTCTTTAGTTTAGGGTTATGGAAGGATGCTTTCCGTTCATGGCCCAAACCCACAAAGGGGTGGAAGAACTGGTACCTTAGAATAATCAGATCACAACAAGTTTACTGGGCAGAACGCAACTTGGAGCAAATGCATTAGACTCTCTATTGCCGATATAGCCAAGAATGAGAATATGAAGATGGCTGCTTCTTATTTGTGGTCCGATACAATGAATGCCTTTTTATTCAGACATGGACCAGCTACTCCCACCCTTGCCAATGTGCATATGCTTACCGGCCTCAACGTCTCTTCTGCTGATCCCTCTAACCTTTTCGGTAGGAAAGCCGAGTATAAAGTGAACACACGCAATATCGGCGGTTGGACTGGATACATCCGAGAGAACCAGAAGACTGGATCGGTAGGTCAGAGGGAGCACGCCACCTTCTTGAACATGTGGTTAGAAAAGTTTATCTTCTGTGGTAGAACAGTTGGACCTACCACCATGTACCTTCCTGCAGCAGAACTTCTAGCCGATGGAGCAAGACTTCCTCTCGGCCGATACCTCCTTGGATCGGTATACCACCTCCTGCACCAAGTATCCAGGAAGGTATTGCTAGGCGAGTCCATTGGCAACCTTGGAGGTCCTTGGTGGTTTATAAATATGTGGTTGAACGCACACATGTACAAGGTCCTCCAATTTGACTTATTCAGTCAGCAGTTTCTAAGGGATATATCAGAGGACTATGTATTTGATGATGATGAATCGACAACCCATCCCCCACTCAACTTTGGGGAGGCTATCATAGTGCTACCAGGAACCGATGCAAATGCAGATCAATTTGGTAGGTTCTTCCAAAAGCTTTATAATGGAATCTTCATCGCAGAACGGCTTTGGTGGCCTTATGTTGATGAGAACAACCAATTCCCGTTGTTATTCAACCTTACCGATTGGAACGTGCCACAGAACGAAACAATCATGAAGGCCAACATTGTTCCCCGAGCCATTCCAGTCAACATCTTTGGAACCGGGAAGAACTCTCCCCCATCTTATGAGTTCTATTATCCATCGGCAGCAGCAAGGCAGCTGGCATTCGGCCAATTACTGATCAAACTCAGCTTCGCCAATGTGATAAAGCCAAGAGAAATCATCTCCAGTGCCATGGATTGGAACAGGATTGTCAACCTTTCTCCCCATGCCGATACATCAAACATCGACCTATCCTCCTGGGCACCAACATCTTTTATGACAGAGTTATACAAATCTTGGTGGCAAGAATGGAGAAGCCAACTGTTCGCTAAATCATCGCACTACTATCGGTATTTGATCGACGTCGATCACATCATTCCTGATGATGCAGTAAGTTCTTAATTCTAATGCATTTCTCATTATTTTCTACTATCGGTATCTGACCCTCTTTTTCTTAATAGGTTGATGATCCAATCCCCCGAATGAGCAAGAGCGGCAAGCACTTCAACCTTCGAATAATGAGCCCCATATCAATCATCGGCAACAAGGCTCCTACATTGGCTGCCTTCACACCTCAAAGGGTACCTAAGGTTACCCTCAAGACTAAGCCGACACCTGCAAAAACCATCGCTACTCCATCGGCTGTTGCTGCCATCTTGGCGCAAGCTTTTGCAGTAAGTTTTATTTCACTTATACCGATTACAAACTTTCATCGGCAACATTCAATTCATTTAGCTTGCACTAAATATTTTTTACAGGCAACGAGGTCATCGGCAAGTGCTCCGAATGTACAATCTTCTCCAACTCATGCTGCCGATGCCCCAAGCTTCGCAACCGAAACGCACTGGCTCACCAACTGCTGCCCCAAAGAAGAAACACTTGAGGCACGCCACCCCATCTGTGCCATCAACCCCAGTTGCATCACCAATCCTTGTTGATGCACCAACTCCAGAGCTGACATCGGCGTCTATCCCCGAGCAACCCTTGGAAGAAACTCCCGACCGGGCAACGATACCAACTCCGCAAGAACCAGCTGCAGCAACGGAGACAGCATCGGGATCGGTACCAGCACCTACACCCGATGAAATTCTTGATCAGATGACAGCATCATCGCTGCAAAGGTCAACCACCATGACAGAAGCAGCACCAGCAACAGCACCACCAGCACCAACCGCTCCTCCCACGGAGGCAAGTTCATCGGCAACTGCTGCCGATCTTCAAGATGACACCATGCCATCTGCCTTCCCAAGTCCCAGGCAAGAGATCCGTTTCAAGATGGTAAGCCAACTGTCATAGAACTCGCAACATAAACTTATGATCAGCACACTCTAATTTCCTTCTTTTCAGGCCCAAGACTCTCCTGACAGCTTATTTTCCTTCGTCGTTAACCTTCCCGATTAAAACAAAGACGAAGAAAGCTCTGCTCCAGCTCTATCGGCAGAAGTTAAACTCAAGCTCGAAGCATTGCTATCTTTACTGGAACAAGACACATCTTACCTCGTCCAAGACTCCACTGCAGTAAAGATAGCTTTCAAAGACATCCAAGGCCATCTATCTGCCGATATAGAAGAAATACTCTTTCAGGCAACGTTTCTTGAGAGTAAGCAACTCCAATATCAAAGGCTCTCTCGTCGTATAGCCGATAGAACTGCTCAATCAGAACTTAGAGAGAGAATGTTTCAATTCAAGCGATCTGTCGATGAAAAACACAAGGACATAGGTCGCCTAGAAGCTTCTAGCACAGAGCTTGATAAAAACATTGCCCATCTATTGGCAAGGAAGGAACAACTATTAGCAGAGCTGAAACAGGTTGACGAAGCCTTGATCGCAGCCAATCAACAAAAGACTGAACTTCCAGGCGCCATCCAAACTTTACAACAAGAAAGAGATGCCGACGCACGTCAAGCCCTCCGGACGAAGAAAAAGATCAAACCAATAGAAGGATCTGCCAATGACGATGCCAAAGAGATGGAAGAAATAGAGCAAATTTGCCTACGTGCGATATCAGCTATTCAATCCTTGTTGTAATTTGTCACAATCCATCATATCGGCAAGTGTAACAGTGATACTTGATTTTGCTTTGTAATATAACGCCAGTACGCTTTTTACCGATGTCATATATAACTTCTTCTCTCATCGGCACTCAAACGGGTACTTTATGCATCTACCCAAATACTAGGGTAATATTTCTTCAAGTATTTACCGTTGATTGCTCTGGAAAACTCAACCCGTTGTAGGGTTTCTAAAATATAAGCATTGCCAGGAGCAGACTATTTTATCCGATAAGGACCTTCCCAATTAGGAGACCATTTTCCAAACTTAGAAGTCTTAGTCCCAATTGGTAAAATCAATTTCCATACCAGATCACCATCAGCAAATTCTTTCACCTTTACCTTCTTGTCATACCATCTAGCAACCCTTTTCTTATTTTCTTCAATGTTGATCAAAGCCCTCAACCAATGACTTGCTAAGTCTTCTAACTCATCCTTCATAAGAGTATCATATTCATCGGCTGTCAATTGATCTTGAGAAAACAATCGCCTAGAACCAGCTTTAACTTCCCAAGGCAGGACAACATCGTGTCCATAGACCAACTGATACGGCGAAACTTTGGTTGCACCGTGACACGCCATCCGATATGACCATAGGGATTCATTTAACACTATATGCCACCTTCTAGGGTTTTCTTCAATCTTGCATTTGATAAGCTTAATAACTCCTTTATTAGTCGCCTCAGCCTGAACATTAGCTTGGGCATAATAAGGAGAAGAATTCAATACCTTGAACCCCATACCAGTAGCAAACTCATCAAACTCTCCCGATGTGAACATGGTTCCTTGATCGGTGGTAATAGTTTGAGGAATACCGAATCGGTAAACAATATGTTCTTTTACAAAATCTACCATGTTTGCCGATGTCACCTTCTTCAAAGAAATCGCCTCAACCCATTTCGTGAAGTAATCGGTAGCAACGAGTATAAACTTATGCCCCTTGATTGAAGGTGGATAAATTTGGCTGATGAGATCAATAGCCCATCCTCTAAACGGCCAAGGCTTGATTATAGGATTCATTGCTGATGCAAGTGCCCTCTGTACATTACCAAACTTCTGACAATCCTGGCACCCTTTAAAATAGTTGAAGCAATCTTCAAGAATTGCCGGCCAATAATATCCATTCCCCCTAATCATCCACTTCATCTTGAATGCTGATTGATGTGCTCCGCACACACCCTCATGGATCTCGCCCATCAACTCTTTTGACTCTTCTCTACCAAGGCATCTGAGCAAAACTCCATCAATTGTCCGATAATACAATTCATTATCAAGGAGCACATACTTGGTAGCTTGGAACCTTAGACGCCTTTCAACCTTCTTAGATGGGTCTCTTAAGTAATCGACAATTTCTTTCCTCCACTCATCGGCAACCATTACCGATGTCATGACTTCTTGAATCGGCTGATATCCTGAAGCGTTCTGTGCTAACCGATTAGCCTCTTCATTATGCAACCTAGGAATATGCTCAAGGCGGTACTCTTTGAATTCTTTTAATAGCCGCAGACATCTCTCATGGTGTACAATCAACACTTCACTTCGGCATTCATATACCCCAGTCAATTGATTGATCACCAACATAGAGTCGCCAAAGATTTCAACGGCATCGGCATGCACTTCCCTGAGTAATTCCAACCCTTTTATTAAGGCCTGATACTCAGCCTTATTGTTTGTTGACGTAGCAACAATCGGCAACGAAATTTCATACTTCCGTCCTCGGGGTGAAATTAAGAGAACACTGATACTTGCCCCTTCTTTGCACGTAGACCCATTGTTGACACCGTTTTTCGGCATGTGTCAAATGAGCTAAGACTTGCATTGATCAGTAGCTGTTTTTCATTGGCATTGGCAGGTTATCGGTTTACGTTACCGATGAGAATGAATTCTGCAAATGAAGACAAGTTTATTGCCGATGGAAGCTGAACAACAGCAGAATTGTTGCCGATAAGGATATTGCCGATAAGGATGTTGCCGATGGGAGTGAAGAATGGCCGATTGGGGATAGTACCGATAAAGAGATGCTGCCGATGAGCACAGGATGACGTGGTGGTTGATGTCAGCAGGGGATTGCCGATGGCAATAAAAGGAAGTTGCGGATTGAAGAGTCTGCCGATGGAAAGTTTCATCGAAGAGAAGGCGTAAGGAAACTGGTGATTTCATACAAGTATTGTTATGGCAGTTTGAGTCCGACTCTTACACGAGTCGTTTATTTCCTTAAAAATAGAACTGTCTGTTTAGGAAAATAGTATTGTTATTTGGGTCTGACTCCTGCGCGAGTCAGTTATTTCCTTTAAAATAGGAGTTTGTTTTGTTTAGGAAAGATACAAGTCGTGTCTGTATACAATTCCTATTGCTGGAGTATAAATATGTACCTAGGGGTCGTGAGAATACAATCAATCATACATCAAACAAATCTATTATTCTTATTTACTTTTACTGCAATTTACCCTTTTTATTGCATTAGTCTTAGTTTTATCTACGAGTTCTTCAAGCTTCGACGGGTTGCATCACCTTGATCTCCGTCAAACCCTTGCAAGTTCCGCGTGGGAGTAATCTGAGCCTTGACATCCGGGCGCATCGCTGTTGTCTCGTTCAGCTCTGCTCTAGTTATCCTGATCAAGTCTGAGTCTTGACATCTGGGCGTATCGCCGTTGTCTTGTTTGGATCTTATTCTAGTTATCGTCCTTGTCGATTAACTGGTCAAATCGACTGGCACACCTTTGGATATCAAATTCGGGTAATAGCCCGAGGTGTTCGCAGATCCTAACGCTTTTTGTGTCAACACCTCTTTTGGCATGCCCAGTGGGACCAATTATACATCTATCATGGTTGATCATACTGACGTCAACCAGAGGAACGTCATTGAAGTCTCCGAGGCTGATCTAAAAGATGATCAGAAGCTGCCTATGGAGCGGGCTATGGAAGAATACAAGCAATTGTATCTGAAGTCCTTCAGCCTAAGCAGGAGCGGCGAAGCCATCCAAAAGCAAGATATACCATTGCCACGGTAGGTTACGTTTGATGCCAATCCTGGTAAGTTGCAAGAGATGGTTAATTCTGCCTTAAATCAAGCATTAATTAGCCACTCCAATGTGCTGTCCAATACCGTGTACAATGTTGTTATGCAATCTTTCAAAGAAGGACAAGCACCCCAGTATGTTGGTCCAGCATATCATCAGCCTGGATCGGCATCTATAAACCCATCGGCAGCTCCAATGACGTCTTCTACTCCTGTGGATCCGTCTGCCGATGTGGCTACACCGCCAAGACAAAGTCCTGAAAGCATCACCAAGCTTAGTGCACATCCAGTGGCGTCGGCAATGTCGAGACCTGCTAACCAGAATCATGCAGCTCCTACCAACTGGTGGGGTTACGGTATGCCTTCAAATCCATCCGCTGGTTCCAATCTGGTGCAGGGAGACAGTTCAGCTTGGAAGGGCTCCATGGCATCGACAATGCAATCACAACCGATGATTCCTATGATACATTACTCTACGTCTTCTCCAACTGTACAAGTGCCATCAGAAGATTTCCAGGTGGTGATTCCTAAAGTACCCCTGATGCCACCATCGACAAATGTTGTGCCGATGCAGCAGAGCATAGCAACTGGGAGTCAGCATATGCTAGTAAATCCTCAAGCTGGAGTACTAACACATCAAGGTAACCAATTTGTTGATTACTCCAAGGGGTAGGAGCAGCAGGCGCCAGTTAACTACCAGCCATCGGTACACCACATGCCGATGATTTATAATCCTGGATGAACCAATCAGCCGTCGGTTCAACAGCATGGCGTACTAATGTATCATTATGGAAGTCCAGCAAACACTCGAGCATCAGTACAACAACCGATGAATGTGATACCACAGCATGATCCAGTGAGTATGCAGGGTCACCCATCGGCCAATCAGCCGATGTATAACGTCCAGACGACTGGTGCTGCGCCCATGCCATCTATTCCAAGTTATATTCCCCCAAGACCTGAAGGGGTGCATCAGCCGGCTCCACCAGTCAACAACCAGCCAATGAGTCGGCAAGAGCAGGATACATATCGGACCGATAAGATTGCCGAAGTGATGAAAGAGCAATTCAGCATTAAACCCAAAGTTAATACATATTCTTATCGGACACCGTATCCTCCGGCATATGATTTAATTCCTCTTCCAAATCGGTACAAGGTACCGGATTTTACCAAGTTCTCTGGCCAAGATGACACGTCGACGATGGAGCATATCAATCGCTTCATTATCTAGTGTGGAGAAGCTGCCAGCAGAGAAGAGCTAAAAGTGAGATTGTTCTCATCATCATTGTCTGGATCGGCATTCACATGGTTTATATCATTGCCTCCAAACTCTGTAATCACATGGGCCGATCTGGAGAGGCGGTTTCATAAATACTTCTTCGCTGGCATACATGAGAAGAAGATTACCGATTTGGTTAAGCTGAGGCAATGTAATGATGAATCGGTGGAGAACTTTTTCCAGAGGCTGCGAGACACGAAGAACAAGTGCTACAACTTGATGCTTGATGATCGGCAATTGGCAGATTTGGCCTTCCAAGGATTACTGCCGCACATCAAAGACAAGTATGCGTCTCAAGAGTTTGAAAGTATGAGCCACCTTGTGCAGAGAATTGCCGATCAAGATGTAAAGACTTTTGAACCCAGAAAAACTTAGAATAAAAAGGTAACCTTCATTGAGCAAGAAGAGGATTCCGATGAAGAGCTAAGCATCGGCACTGCTGAATGGGTGAAGGATAAGAAATCTGAGTCTTGTCCGTTTGGACAGAAGGAAGCCGAGAGGTTCACCTTTGATATCACCAAGGCCGATAGGATGTTTGACTTATTACTCCAAGAAGGGCAGATCAAGTTGGCGCCTAATCAAGTAATTCCATCGGCCGAAGAGCTCAGAAAAATCAGGTATTGCAAGTGGCACAATGCAACTTCGCACAATACCAATGACTACAAGGTATTCAGGCAGCAGTTGCAGTCAGAGATTGAATCTAGACGAATTAGATTTGAAAATTCTAAAGCCCAGAAATTGATGAAGATTGATCAGCACCCGTTTCCAAATAATATGGTGGAAACCAGTGGAGAAACTAAAGTACTGACATCGGAAGCTACCAGGAAGAATGCATCAGTAGATCCTGGTCATCAAGTAGCTAAGCGTGATGAGAGGAGGTTTGCCGATGACAGAAGGGGCAAGAAAGTTGTCGACGAAGGTAGCAATGCCAAGAGGGCTCCTGGTGTTATAATCACGCACAAGTAGCCAAGGCAAGAGTATCGGTAATCGCAAGAGGGGCGACATCGGTAGGAAGAGGAAGAACACCAAGAGTGGCTTCGGCATAAGGACCACTGGAAGTGTCCCTTCTTCGTTCACTGCTAAGAAGAAGGCATCAAGCTGCCTACTGCCGATAACTATCCTGAATGCAATGGGTATTACCCTGCCGATCAGTCAGAAAAGAAGCCTTATTTTAACGATTGGACATCCAGGTATGCTAGGCCGCTCAGAGAAAAGAAATCGGCACATAACCGACTGGGGGCAGGCTCAGCGCGCATAATAGGCTTGGCAGGCATGTTGGTCAAGAGGAACTTGAGGAAATGGCCAATGCCAGAGTGCCTGATGAAGAAATATTCTCCAGAGATCCAAACATTAGGGGTGGTGCCGATACAAGCAGTGAAAGGCAGCGCTAGCCTGTTTGGAAAACCAAACTTCCTCAGTGGTGCCCTAAGGGTCTGACAAAAACTCAGAAAAGGAGAATCCAGCGCGAACGCCAAAGTGACTTATATGACAGCGAAAATCCTTCAAGGGAAAAGCAGTGGAGGCCAAAGCGCGAGGATAGGGATCCATCGGCAGAAATTAATATGGTCGTCATATTGCTGATGGAGTTCATGGCACCTGTCAGCGATGATGAAGAAACCGCTGAAATGGCACAATTGGTGTTGGATCCTATGGCGGTTGTCTTTGAGAAGCATGCCGATGATGAAAGGCAACACCTAAGGGCTATGTTCGTTAAGGGCAAAGTGGATGGACAGCCTATGACGAAGATGTTGGTGGATGGTGGGGCGTCGATCAACATAATGTCGTACGTCATGTTCAGGAAGCTTGGGAAAGGCGACCAAGACTTAGTCAAGACGGACATGAAGCTTAAAGATTTTGAAGGCAATGTGTCGCTAGCTTTGGGAGCTGTGTGTGTTGAATTAACCATCGGCAGTAAAACTTTGCCGACAACGTTTTTTGTGATCAGTGGCAAAGGTACCTACAACTTGCTCCTAGGAAGGGATTGGATCCATGCTAATTGTTGTATTCCTTCCACCATGCATCAAAGCCTTGTGCAGTGGGTCGGAGACAAAATTGAGGTCATCCGGAGTGAGACCCCGTCGATTGTTGCATCGGCAGAATCGGAAACTTACAAACAAACCAGATGCATATCGGGTGAAGCTTGGGACACAGAGTTCCTTCGAGTTGCCGATTACTGTATTACACCGATCCAAGCAGTCGGTCTTAAAGAAGAATTTTAATGGATCGATTCGCCGATGATGGAAAACTGGGGCAGGGCTTCACATCCGCCGATGATTTACTCGAGATAGACATCGGCGATGGTAGTAAACATAGGCCTACTTTTATTAGTGCTAAGTTAGATTCCCAATGTAAACAACAGTTGACCGATTTATTAAAGGAATACAAAGATTGTTTTGCTTGGGATTATACAGAGATGCCTAGTTTAGACCGATTGATAGTCGAACATCGGTTGCCTATTAACACTGGTTTCCAGCCACATCGACAACCTGCGCGCCGATGCAATCCTATGGTGTTGCCTGACATTAAAGCTAAAATCATGAAGTTAATTGATGCTGGGTTTATTCGGCAGTGCCGGTATGCCGAATGGATTTCTAATGTAGTTCCTGTATACAAGAAAAATGGAAAACTACATGTTTGCATTGATTTCAGGAATCTCAATAAGGCTACGCCGATGGATGGTTATCCGATGCCCGTTGCCGATCTGCTGGTTGATGCTGCTGCTGGACATCAAATCATTAGCTTCATGGATGGTAATGCCGGATATAATCAGATATTCATGGCTGAAGAAGACATATCCAAGACTGCGTTTAGATGTCCAGGTCATGTCGGTTTATTTGAATGGGTTGTGATGACTTTTGGCTTGAAGAATGCCGGTGCTACTTATCAGAGAGCAATGAATTTCATCTTTCATAAGTACATCGGCACGATAGTTGAAATCTATATTGATGATGTGGTGGTTAAATCCGGAAATTTTGAAAAGCATCTTGCCGATTTGCGAGAAATCCTGGAATGCACAAGGGAGCCTGGGTTGAAGATGAATCCTAACAAGTGTGCATTTGGTGTATCGGCAGGCCAATTTCTGGGTTTTATGGTGCATCAGAGAGGCATCGAGATCGGTAGAAAATCTATTGATGCAATTAATAAGGTGGTTTCCCCTGCAAACAAGACTGAGCTGCGATCCTTGATCGACAAGATTAATTTCATTAGAAGATTTATATCCAACTTATCTGGTAAGATTAAATCTTTTAGTCCATTGTTAAAGTTGAAAGCCGATCAAGAGTTTACATGGAATGAGGAACAATAGTTAGCCTTGGAGGAGATCAAGAAATATTTGGTAAACCCTCCAGTCAGTGGTGGTTACCGAAGAGGTAGAGTGTGATGCTTGTGCCATCCACATGTCTAGTCTTGTCACTCTCCAGGACAAGTATGGCACTCTACTTGAGGAGGTCAGTGAGCTGAAGGCTAGGCCTAGCTTACTTGGTGTGTGCAAGTCTTGCTCAGGCTTGCGTTCTGAGCTAGCACAAAGAGATGCTAGGATTGCTGTGGTAGAGAAGGTCAGCTCAGATAGCACTAGAGAGTTGGATCGCTTTGAGGCTTTGGAGCTTGAGATCGCATCGTGCAGACACGAGAAGATGCGTACCAAGGAAGAAAACACATACCTTCGGTCCATCTTGAGCTGGGTGTCTTGCCAAGAGCCGCAGTTGGGGATGATGCTTAGCCAATGGAAAGGGGCTAGCAGCACGGGAGTAGGCTTTGCTATAGGTGGGAAGGATGATAGCATGTTCGGTAAGATCGATGAGTGCAGTGGTTTGAGCGAGAATGAGAAACCCACCACAGCTCCCAAGATTACCAGGATCACTCCACCTAAGCCTACCAACCCCTCTGAGTTTCCTATGAGAGATGGTGTGTTTGAAGAGCCACCCAAAACCACTCCACAGAAGAAAGTGTGGATTGCAAAACCGAACCATCTTCGCAACCCACTTGACACACTGCCAGACATCTCTAGTGATCCCCTTCCTAAGAAAGCTAGAGCCACCCAACCCAACAAGAGAGTGCCTACCAAGAGTGCGGTGAGGTACCATTGTGAGTATTATGAACGGGATGGCCATTTGGCTGAGTTTTGCTATAGGAGGAAGAGAGATGATTGGAGGCAGTTTGAGTTGAAGAATCGGGACATGTACCACCCACCAGTTGGGGCACGTGGACCAGAAGTTCGGAGGCGCACTACTAGGCCTAGAGTTACAATGCCTCAAGGTGCTAGGCCTCAGGAGGCGAGACCACGTGGTGGTCGTGCCCGGCAGGGTACCGGTCGTGACCCATACGACTACGGGCCTCGTGGCGGTGGCTTTACTCCGCCCTTCTTTAGCGGACCACATTTTCCCTATCATGGTGATCGCTATCCCTCCGTGGGGCAGGACATGTTTGGCTTTTCTCCTAACCCATTCTTTGGGCAAGTGAGACAACACTGGTATCCTTCACAGTTTACTAACCCCAGTGTTGGTCCATTTGCTCACCCTATGTCTTTTTATTGTTGTAGGAAGGAGGACTCGAGGAGACTTGGCTTGTGGATTCCGGATGCTCATGTCATATGACCGGAAGTGCCAAGTGGTTCTCCAGCCTCGACCCCGTACGCCACATCGAGTATATTACATTCGGGGACAAGAGTAAAGGTAAGGTTGTGTCCCAAGGGTCGATCCGAGTCAATTCGTCTTTTGTCCTCAAGGATGTTGCTTTGGTTGTGAATTTGCATTTTAATCTTCTCTCGGTTTCGCAACTCCTTGATGACGGTTTTGAGGTGAGCTTTAAGCCAAACCTCTCTTGGATTTTGAACTCTCATGGTGAGCTTGTCTGCCAGATTTTGTCATTCGGGAAGGTTTTTCGTGCGGATTTTTCTATCTATTCCGGACCTTCTCGTTGTCTTCTTGCCGGTTCTTCTTCCGAGCTTTGGAGGTGGCATAGGAGATTGGGACATTTGAGTTTTGACTTGCTTGCAAGGCTTAGCTCAATGGACTTTATCCAAGAATTGCTAAAGCTAAAGTTCGAAAAGGATTTGGTTTGCCATCCTTGCAGGCATGGCAAGATGGTTGCTGCTTCCCATCCTCCTGTGACTGAGATCATGACCACTCGACCCGGCGAGCTCTTACACATGGACACAGTTGGTCCAGCTCGGGTCAGGTCGGAAGGAGAGAAGTGATATGTGGTTGTAGTCGTTGATGACTACTCGAGATACTCTTGGGTGTTCTTTTTGGAGAGTAAGGATGAGGCTTTTCCACTTGTTCGAGATCTGATTTTGAGATTGCAAAATGAGCTACCTAAGAATGCCATGAGAGCTATCCGCAGTGACAATGGCACATAATTCAAGAATGCTCAATTTGCAACTCTTTGCTCTTCTTTGGGTCTCGATCACCAGTTTTCCTCACCTCACACTCCCCAGCATAACGGTGTTGTTGAGCGCAAGAATCGGACCCTTGTTGAGATGGCCAGGACGATGCTCGATGAGCATAGGACTCCTAGGCGGTATTGGGCCAAGGCACTCAGTTCTTCTTTCTATGTTTCCAATCGCATTTTCCCCCGAGCTTTCAAGAAGAAGACTTCTTATGAGTTGCGATTTGGGAGACCACCCAAGGTAAGTCACCTACGGGTGTTTGGGTGCAATTGCTTCATCCTCAAAAAGGGCGGTAAGTTGGATAAATTTGAATCACGGTCTTCTGACGGTATCTTTCTTGGTTATTCTACTCACTCTCGTGCTTATCGTGCACTTAACCTTGAAACTAACCGAGTGATGGAGACTTGTGAGACTACCTTCGATGAAACTATGTCCTGTGTTTCCATTGCTTTTGAGGTTGCAGGTGATGATGAGGTGAACACTAGCATCTTTGTGGAGGAGGAGTAGGATGAGGCTGATTGGGGTGATCCCGAGCCAACTCCACTGGCTGCCCCCGTCGACCCTGCGACGTCCACTTCGGCTCACGATCCTGACCCGACTACTTCTTCTACATGGGGGGAAGTTCGAGCAGCTTCCTCAGTCGGTGCCCATTGCACATGAGGGAGCTCCAGCTGCTGTTGAGGGGGAGGCCACTTCGTCCAGGTAGGCTCCCCGCCACATCCAGCGGCAGCACCCGCCGGAGAACATCATTGGCGATATTGACCGTCGAGTCACGCGGTCTAGGTCCTATATCTCTCACTTTTCTCATTCGGCTTTTGTCGCTTCTTTTGAGCCCCGAGATGTTGGACATGCTTTGATGGATCCGGATTGGGTTAATGCCATGCATGAGGAGTTAGAAAGCTTTGAGCGAAACCACGTTTGGGTCTTAGTTCCTCCACCACCTAGTTGCCACCCTATAGGTACCAAATGGGTTTTCAAAAACAAACAAAGTGAGGATGGGGTGGTAGTGCGCAACAAGGCTAGGTTGGTAGCTCAAGGCTTTTGTCAAAGGAGGGAATAGACTATGAGGAAACCTTTGCTCTCGTAGCTCGTTTAGAAGCCATTAGAATCCTTATTTTCCGGCTTCTAAGGGTTTTAAACTTTTTCAAATGGACGTTAAAAGTGCTTTCTTAAATGGCTACATAAAGGAGGAAGTTTATGTTAAACAACCTCCCGGTTTCTAAAATCCCAAGCTTCCAAACCATGTTTTTAAACTTCACAAAGCTTTGTATGGTTTGAATCAAGCACCTAGAGCATGGTATGATCGGCTAAAAACTTTTTGCTTGCTGAGGGCTTTAAAATGGGATCGGTAGATAAGACGTTGTTTCTCCTCAAGCAAGGCAAAGACACTCTCCTTGTCCAAATATACGTGGATGATATCATCTTTGGTGGTTCTTCTCATGCTCTTGTTGCCATGTTTGCAGATCTTATGAGCAGGGAATTTGAGATGACCATGACAGGAGAGTTGACTTTCTTTCTGGGGTTGCAAATCAAGCAAACCCGAGAAGGGATGTTTGTGCACCAAGGCAAGTACACAAAGGATATCTTGAAGAAGTTTGACATGGGCGAGGCAAAGCCCCTCTCGATGCCCATGTCGACTACGAGTGCCTTGGATGCGGACAAGGAAGGAGAGGCGGTGGATCAGACGGAGTACCGAAGCATGATCGGGTCGCTTCTGTACTTGACAGCGACTCGACCGGACATTCAGTTTGTCGTCTGCTTGTGTGCACGCTTTCAGGCGTCCCCATGGACTTCGCATAAGCAGGCGGTTAAACGCATCATGAGGTACTTACGTTTCACTCCAGAATTCGGTCTTTGGTTTTCCACCTCTTCGTCTCTTGAGCTTTGTGGTTATTCTGACGCCGACTTTGTCGATTGCCGTCTTGATCGAAAGTCCACTTCTGGAACTTGCCAATTTCTCGGGTCTTCTTTGGTTTCTTGGTCTTCTCGCAAGCAATCTAGTGTGGCACAGTCGACGTGCGAGGCTGAGTATGTTGCCGCGGCTAGTTGTTGCTCTCAGTTGATTTGGATGATAGCCACTTTCTGAGATTTCGGTCTTGAGCTTACTAAGGTGCCTCTGCTTTGCGATAGCACAAGTGCAATTAGTGTGGCTAAAAATCCTGTGCTTCATTCAAAGACCAAGCACATTGAAGTCCGCTTTCATTTCTTGCGAGATCATTACGAGAAGGGCGACATTGACCTCCGGCATGTCGAGACTCACAACCAGCTTGCGGATATTCTCACAAAGCCTTTGGATCAAGCTGCGTTTTCTCGCCTTCGGGGTGAGTTGGGTGTTTGCTTTCCTTTTTAGAGGAGGAAAGTTTTGTGTATCATAAGTTCCTTTTGTTTCTTTTAGTCTTTTCTTTGTCCTTCTTCTATTTTGGTGTCTTGTTAGTGATTAGTAGTGCCATTGCATTTTGCATCTCATTTGCATTTGTGACAAAGTTCATTTTAAGCTTAATATCTATAGCCGATATAATGAATCTATGCTCTGTTTGAGGTGTTTTATGTGTCTATGGTGCTGTCTAACTTAGAATCTTTTTGATCTTTATGATATGCAATAGAGCTAAGTTAGAAAAACTTTAAAACTGAATTTAAATTCCCCATGTCACCTCTGAAATGGCACTAGCATGTGTAGGCTTTTGAAGATCCTTCTTGGCTGCCTTGTATATAGCTTGTAACTATGGCTCTTCTTTGTTTCATTCACTACCTTTGAGCACCATGATTAATATCTAAAATGAAATTGCTCTTTGTTTTGTGAATTGGAAAGATCGAGTTGGGTTTGCATTGTGAGCACTTCACCGTGTGTTCGAGACTGCTTCCCATATGGGTAGATACTTGAGCAGTGTCGTGTATGACCAAAACCAGTGTGTCAAGTCCTTTGACTTCGCCCGGTTGGTAAGCAGTGGTATCACTTTTCTTACAACCACTCACATACAACTTAAATGTGCCTAAAACTGAAAATTTGCTGCAAAACTCTAAAATTTGGAAAATTCATTCAGTTGGGTCATTGGCTTGTTGTATAAACTTTGCTAAGGTATAGTTTTTCTTGCTATACATGAGACTGCTTTGAGATAGATCCTATCTTGTTTGCCATGTTTAGTTGTCTCTAGGAGGTGATACCCTTTCTCTGCTCTCACATGATATGCTCTCTAAAATAGCTTCTAAAGTGATCTTAAGCTCAACTTGAGTCTTTGTTGGGCACGTAGAGCTTTTCCTATTCTCACAGGATCACATCACTTAGAACATCTATTCATTGTCTTAGCTCAGCTTTTGCAATCATTTTGCACTTCATGGAATTTGTAGCCGGATCCTGAGATGTTGATGTTTGATGAGCTACATGTGTCAACAAGGGGGAGAGATGTGCATTTCATTCCATTTTCAGCCATCTATTTCCAAGGGGGAGCAAATGTTCTTTTTGAGCTTAATTGGTATCTTTTTTACTTGGCTCTTTTCACCCCTTCTTGGTATCTTGAGAATGCTAGTTCCCAGGGGGAGCTTTTGCTAGATGTGTTGAGCCTTTGCCTCTTCTGGAGGATCTAGCTTGTTTTTGTTGACTTTGACAGGTTTCGATTGCTTCTTGAGCATTAGGGGACGTAAGTGGTTTCAATTGGTATCTTTTGAGCTCCCCTAGTGTTTATTTTGGAAGTCTGAGCTTTGAGAGCTGTGATTGGTATCTTGGACTTGCTAGCGGTGTTGAGCCTATTTTTCTGCCTCTTCTTGAGGGCTAGCCTTGTTTCACTTGGTTGCGTTGAGCCATTGCCCATATGCTTTTGTTTGGCATCAGTAAGTGGCTTTGTCATGAGGTGTTTTGAAGGATGCTTTTAATTGGTATCATTTTTTTGCCTCTCTCTTTTAATTGGTATTGTGTTTGCTTCTCTCAAGTGACCCCGTTTTGGCCTTCTTAGCTTTTTGGTCATTTGGAGAGCTTTACCTTGTGGCTCAAATCTGAAATGCACTTGTGTTGACAATGCACTCATCAAGGGGGAGATTGCGAACACATGGTGGACAAGTACCCATGTATGTTCAACTTTGATGATGAGTGATTGATCAACACGTGAGTGTTTCAGTTTGAGTGGCTTACCCTAACCTCTACGAAAGCAGAAAAATGTGCTTGTCTATCGGCTTGTGGTGTGCAGGTGCTATGCCTAGTGACAAGAATCAAGTTGAGCTTAAGATCACATTAGAAGCTATTTTAGAGAGCATTACATGTGTGAGAAAGGAATGGATATCACCTCCTAGAGACAACTAGACATGGAAAACAAGGTATGATCTATCTCAAAGAAAACTCATGTATAGCAAGTAAAACTATCTCTAGCAAAGTTCATACAACAAGCCAATGACCCAACTGAATGAATTTTTCAAATTTCAGAGTTTTGCAACCAATTATCAGTTTTAGGCACATTTAAGTTGTATGCGAGTGGTTGTCAGCAAAGTGATGCCACTTCTTACCAACCGGGCGAAGTCAAAGGACTTGACACACCGGTTTTGGTCATACACGACACCGCTCAAGTATCGACCCATATGGGAAGCAGTCTCGAACACACGGTGAAGTGCTCACAATGCAGACCCAACTCGATCTTTCCTATTCACAAAACAGAGAGCAAATTCATTTTAGATATTAGTCATGGTGCTCAAAGGTAGTGAATGAAACAATGAAGAGCCATAGTTATAAGTTGTATACAAGGCAGCCAAGACGGATCTTCAAAAGCCTACACATGCTAGTGCCATTTCAGAGGTGACATGGGGAATTTAAATTCAGTTTTAAAGCTTTTCTAACTTAGCTCTATTGCATATCATATAGATCAAAAAGAGTCTAAGTTAGGAAATACCATAGACACATAAAGCACCTCAAACAGAGCATAGATTCATTATATTGGCTATAAGTGTGAAGCTTAAAATGAACTATGTCACAAATGCAAATGAGATGCACAATGCATTGACACCAACTAACACTAACAAGACACCAATCAAGAAGAAAGACAAAGAAAAGACAAAAAGAACTAAGAAACACAAAAACTTTCTTCCTCTAAAAAGGAAAGCAAACACCCAACTCGCCTCGAAGGCGAGAAAACGCAGTTTGATCCAAAGGCTTTGTGAGAATATCTGCAAGCTGTTTGTGGGTCTCGACATGCCGGAGGTCAATGTCGCCCTTCTCGTAATGATCTCGCAAGAAATGAAAGCGGACCTCAATGTGCTTGGTCTTTGAATGAAGCACAAGATTTTTTGCCACACTAATTGCACTTGTGCTATCGCAAAGCAGAGGCACCTTAGTAAGCTCAAGACCGAAATCTCTCAAATTGGCAATCATCCAAATCAACTGCGAGCAACAACTAGCCGTGGCAACGTACTTAGCCTCGCACGTCGACTGTGCCATGTTAAACTGTTTGCGAGAAGACCAAGAAACCAACGAAGACCCTAGAAACTGGCAAGTCCCAGAAGTGGACTTCCGATCAAGACGGCATCCGGCAAAGTCAGCGTAAGAGTAATCGAAAAGCACAAGAGAGGAAGAGGTGGAAAACCAGAGACCAAATTCTGGAGTGAATCGCAGGTACCTCATGATGTGTTTCACCGCTTGCTTGTGCGAAGTCCGTGGGGACGCCTGAAAACGTGCACACAAGCAAACGGCGAACTGAATGTCCGGTCGGGTCGCCGTCAGGTACAGAAGCGACCCGATCATGCTTCGGTACTTGGTCTTGTCCACTGCCTCTCCTTCCTCGTTCGCATCCAAGGCAGTATTGGTTGGCATAGGCATCAAGAGGAGCTTTGCCTCACCCATGTCAAACTTCTTCAATATATCCATCGTGTACTTGCCTTGGTGCACAAACGTCCCTTCCCAGGTTTGCTTGATTTGCAACCCGAGAAAGAAAGTCAACTCTCCCATCATGCTCATCTCAAATTACCTACTCATAAGATCTGTAAACTTGGCAACAAGAGCATGAGAAGAGCCACCAAAGATGATGTCATCCACGTATATTTGGACAAGGAGAGTGTCTTTGCCTTGCTTGAGGAGAAACAACGTCTTATCTACCGATCCTATTTTAAAACCCTTAGCAAGCAAAAAGGTTCGCAATCAATCATACCATGCTCTAGGGGCTTGTTTCAAACCATACAAAGCTTTGTGAAGTTTAAAAACATGGTTTGGAAACTTGGGATTTTCGAAACCGGGAGGTTGTTTAACATAAACTTCCTCCTCTATGTAGCCGTTTAAGAAAGCACTTTTAACGTCCATTTGAAAAAGTTTAAAACCCTTAGAAGCCGCAAAAGCTAAAGGGATTCTAATGGCTTCTAAACGAGCTACGGGAGCAAAGGTTTCCTCATAGTCTATTCCCTCCTTTTGACAAAAACCTTGAGCTACCAACCTAGCCTTGTTGCGCACTACCACCCCATCTTCACTTTGTTTATTTTGGAAACCCATTTGGTACCTATGGGGTGACAACTAGGTGGTGGAGGAATTAAGATCCAAACGCGGTTTCGCTCAAATTTTTCTAAATCATCATGCATGGCATTAACCCAATCCGGATCCATTAAAGCGTGTCCAACATCTCGGGCTCAAAAGATGCGACAAAAGTCGAATGAGCAAAGTGAGAGAGATAGGACCTAGACCGCGTGACTCGATGGTCAATGTCACCGATGATGTTCTCCGGCGGGTGCTGCCGCTGGATGTGGCTGGGAGCCTGCCTGGACAAAGTGCCCCCCCCTCGACAGCAGCTGGAGCTCCCTCAGGTGCAACGGGCACATACTGAGGAAGCTGCTCGAACGGCCCCCATGTAGAGGAAGTAGTCGGATCGGGACCGTGAGCCGAAGTGGACATCGCAGGGTCGACTGGGGCAGCCAGTGGAGTTGGCTCGGGATCACCCCAATCGGCATCATCCTGCTCCTCCTCCACAAAGATGCTAGTGTTCACCTCATCATCACCTACAAGCTCAAAAGCAGTGGAAACATAGGTCATAGTCTCATCGAAGGTAATCTCACAAGTCTCCATCACTCGGTTAGTCTCAAGGTTAAGTGCACGATAAGCACGAGAGTGAGTAGAATAAGCAAGAAAAATACCGTCAGAAGACCATGATTCAAATTTATCCAACTTACCGCCCTTTTGAGGATGAAGCACCTGCACCCAAACACCCGTAGGTGACTTACCTTGGGTGGTCTCCCAAATCGCAACTCATAAGAAGTCTTCTTCTTGATAGCTTGGAGGAAAATACGATTGGAAACATAGCAAGCAGAACTGAGTGCTTCGACCCAATACCGCCTAGGAGTCCTATGCTCATCGAGCATCGTCCTGGCCATCTCAACAAGGGTCCGATTCTTGCGCTCAACAATACCGTTATGCTGGGGAGTGTGAGGTGAGGAAAACTGGTGATCGAGACCCAAAGAAGAGCAAAGAGTTGCAAATTGAGCATTCTTGAATTATGTGCCATTGTCACTGCGGATAGCTCTCATGGCATTCTTAGGTAGCTCATTTTGCAATCTCAAAATCAGATCTCGAACAAGTGGAAAAGCCTCATCCTTACTCTCAAAGAACACCCAAGAGTACCTCGAGTAGTCATCAACAACTACAACAACATACCACTTCCCTCCTTTCGACTTGACCCGAGCTGGACCAACTATGTCCATGTGTAAGAGCTCGCCGAGTCGAGTGGTCATGACCTCAGTCATAGGAGGATGGGAAGCGGCAACCATCTTGCCATGCTTGCAAGGATGTCAAACCAAATCCTTCTTGAACTTTAGCTTTGGCAATCTTTGGATAAGGTCCATTGAGCTAAGCCTTGCAAGCAAGTCAAAACTCAAATGTCCCAAGCTCCTATGCCACTTCCAAAGCTCGGAAGAAGAACCGACAAGAAGACAATGAGAAGGTCCGGAAGAGATAGAAAAATCTGCACGAAAAACCTTCCCGAAGGGTAAAATTTGGCAAACAAGCACACCCCGAGAGTCCAAAATCCGAGAGAGATTAGGCTTGAAACTCACTTCAAAACCGTCACCAAGGAGTTGCGAAACCGAAAGAAGGTTAAAATGCAAATTCGCAACCAAAGCAATATCCTTGAGGACAAAAGACGAATTGACTTGGATCGACCCTCGGGACACAACCTTACCTTTACTCTTGTCCCCGAATGTAATGTACTCGGTGTGGCGCACGGGGTCTAGGCTGGAGAACCACTTGGCACTTCCGGTCAAATGGCGTGAGCATCCGGAATCCACAAGCCAAGTCTCCTCCAGTCCTCCTTCCTACATCAATAAAAAGACATAGGGTGAGCAAACGGACCAACACTAGGGTTAGTAAACTGTGAAGGATACCAGTGTTGTCCCACTTGCCCAAAGAATGGGTTAAGAGAAAAACCAAACATCTCCTGCCCCACTGAGGGATAGCGATCACCATGATAGGGAAATGTGGTCCGCTAGAGAAGGGTGGAGTAAAGCCACCGCGACGAGGCCCGTAGTCATATGGGTCACGACCGGTACCCCACCGGTCATGACCACCACGTGGTCTCACCTCCTGAGGCCTAGCACCTTGAGGCATTGTACCTCTAGGCCTAGTGGTGCGCCTCCGAACTTCCGGTTCACGCACCCCAACTGGTGAGTGGTACATGTCCCGGGTGTTCAACTCAAACTGCCTCCGATCATCTCTCTTCCCCCTATAACAAAACTCAGCAAAATGCCCATCCTGCTCACAATACTCACAATGGTACCTCATCGCACTCTTGGTAGGCACTCTCTTGTTGCGTTGGGTGGCTCTAGATTTCTTAGGAAGGAGATCACTAGAGATGTCTGGCAGTGTGTCAAGTGGGTTGCGAAGATGGTTCGGTTTTGCAATCCACACTTGCTTCTTGGAGTGGTTTTGGGTGGCTCTTCAAACACACCATCTCTCATAGGAAACTCAGAGGGGTTGGTAGGCTTAGGTGGAGTGATCTTGGTAAGCTTGGGAGTTGTGGTGGATTTCTCATTCTTGCTCAAACCACTACACTCACTGATCTTACCGAACATGCTATCGTCCTTCCCACCTATAGAAAAGCCTACTCCCGTGCTGCCAGCCCTTTTGCATTGGCCGAGCATCATCCCCAACTGCGGATCTCGGCAAGACACCAAGCTCAAGATGGACCGAAGGTATGTGTTTTCTTCCTCGGTACGCATCTTGTCGTGTCTGCACGACGCGATCTCAAGCTCCAAAGCCTCAAAGTGTTCCGACTCTCTAGTGCTATGTGAGCTGACCTTCTCTAGCACAGCAATCCTAGCATCTCTTTGTGCCAGCTCAGAACGCAAGCCTAAGCAAGACTTGCAAGCACCAAATAAGCTAGGCCTAGCCTTCAGCTCACTGACCTCCTCAAGTAGAGTGTCATACTTGTCCTAGAGAGTGACAAGATCAGACATGTGAATGGCGCAAGCATCACACTCTACCTCCTCGGTAACCACCACTGATGCTTTAGAAAAATCTAGCTCATGAAGCATGCTAAGGTACTTCGCCTTAAAGTCGTTCCTCTCACAAGCGGCACGCTTGAGCAACACATCTTGACTCATCAAGGTGTCGTTCAGAGACTCAATCGAGAGAGAGAGGGACTCGATGTGGGTGGTACATCGGGTGTGTCAGAGTCATAGTCGTAGTCGAGGCCTTCCTTGCACTTGTCAACCTTGCCTTCTTCAATCGCAATGGTGCAAAAGCCGCCATGCTTGGCGTCGGCGTAGAAGCATAGGCTGTTGAGCTTGTCCTCAACCTTTCCCTTGGACTCATCATCGCTTGAAGAAGCACCTCCGTCAGAGGAGGCATTGATGTCGCTGAGGGCAGCGAGGAAGGCTCGGTGCTTGGCCTTCACCTTGTTGATCACCTTCTTGGAGGACCTTCGGTGGTAGCCACCCTTGGGCTTGTGCTTGTCCTCGAAGTGGTGCTCGTGCTTGTCCTTGCACTTGGTGAAGTCACCTGCAGCTTTCTTGGGGCAGTTTGCGATGAAGTGATCCTCATCACCGCAATGGTAGCACCCCTTGGCTGAGCCACCACGCTGACGATTCAAACGGTTGTTGTAAAACCGTGAGAACTTGGTGCCATAGTGAGGGTTGCCCTCATGATATCTCAAGAGTGTTTGCCAGATCTCCCGTGCCATAGTGAGACTTGAAACCCGCTCAAACTTCGGAAGAGTCAAACAAGAGAAGAGAATGCTACGGGCTCTTGCGTTTGACGCATGCTCCGAGATTTGGAGGTCGGTGATCCGAGATCCAAGAACCATGTAGTTCTCATTCTCACAAATCTCCCAAAACTTCGTATCAAGCCCTTGGAGGTAAGCGGACATGCACACCTTCCAATAGGCAAAGTTAGTTCCATCGAAGTAAGGAGGTTTACCAGCACCTCGCTCCATGTCACCTTCGCGGATCAAGAACCGTGTAAGGTGGATTGATCCTTAACCGGCTCTGATACCAATTGA
This sequence comes from Microstegium vimineum, assembly GCA_022036555.1. Lineage (NCBI taxonomy): Eukaryota > Viridiplantae > Streptophyta > Magnoliopsida > Poales > Poaceae > Microstegium > Microstegium vimineum. Next base: position 19,695,296 of record CM039138.1, on the reverse strand, counting down.
AGGACCGAGAACGGCGACCAGAGGGGGGGGGTTGAATGGGAGCCTCAAATTTCTTTCGAAATACTCGGGCCACTCTTCCCAAAAACCAAACCCAGTTACTAGGTGCTCAACCGGCAGTGGAGCAAAACTCACCGGAAGCCCCGAAAACCAAGTTCTCGACCCCTATGAAAAGAAGCAAGAACCCGAGGCAAAACAGAAGAAACTGCAGCCGACGGACGCTGAGAAGCTGAGCGACGGACGCTGAAGCCGAGCATCTGACACAAGAACAGAGATAACCCGAGAGGTCAGTCAGGCGACGGACGCGTCTGACGGACACTCGACGGATGCTAACGAGCGTCTAACGCAAAACACAAAGAGAAGAAATACAGAGCTCCTCCAGTTGACGGACGCGTCTGGAGGTATCCCAACGTACGTTGCTGAGCGTCCGACGCAAAAGAACAGAGAGCTCTGCAACTCTCAAAACCGACGGACGCATCTGGCGCATGGTCGACGGACGATGGAGAGCGTCCTGCGCCAACTTGACTCGCGCAGACAGAGCGAACGACGGACGCTAACGTCAGCACGACCTAGCGTCCGACGCCTGTCCATAGACCGTCCGGCGCCCCCGAGCAGAGCGCAGTAAACGCGAAAACCCCGATTTTGTTTGCCAAATCTTTTCAAAACCTAACCAAATGATCACCAACTACAACCAAACTTTGTAGGCATGATCCTAGTGCAGTTGGGGAGCTATCCCAAAGAAATTATTGCTCAATTTGGATCGGTTAAACAGGAACAAAAGGAATTCGGTAGAAAACCTCAAAACGAAGAACACTGCAAAGAAAACGCCCAAAACTGTGTGCTCGTGAGGTTTTAGGAAAATTCCTTCAGTGCAAAGTTGCTCCTCACAAGTACTAAGAACTTGGTTCAAACAGAATTTGCAAAGCTTCTCTGAAACAAGAATTCTTATCTCGGGAAAAAGAGAGAGCAAAAGAAAACACGAAGAACACAAGCAAAAACGCGGGACACGATCAAGTAATCAACGCCGCCATGGATAACGGAGGTTACGACCTCCGATTCCTCACAACAAACTCATGTTCTTACAAAGGTTGGTGAAATCAACCTAGGGATTTCATGACTAAAGAGAGGGTAGAGAGAGAGAGAGAGAGTTGGGGCAAATGATTAGGGTTCAAGAGATAGGATGAGGGATACCCCTTCACCCCCTACTTAACGGGCTTTGGCTATTTCCCAAATACCCCGCTAGATACATTGAGTGAACTACCTAGCCTAAGCATTGCAGTCCAAGCTCTTGGAAATATCTCCCGCATTTTTAATGGACGGCCCCGCTTCCTGCCGGGAGTTGTCGTCGCCTCGACGCAACCTCCAGAATTCCGCCACGTGCCATCCCCGCTTCCTCGGAAGCTCCACCTAGGTTTTGAGGTCCAAACCCAGGAAACCCGCCACCGATAGCTTTTGGGTCAACTACCGAACCCCGAGTTTTGAGGCCCAAACTCGGAAACCGTCCACCGATGGGTTTGAGGCCCAAACCACCAAACCACTTGACTCGAGCCACCTTGTCCTCGCCCAGTCGGACTCCGAGTCCCACGAGCCTCCGCTCGACCCGCTCGTCCACCGTCTTGACTCGGTCGACTCGGTCTACCTCCATGTCTTCTTGCACTTGCCAGTGCCAAGTACTAGCCACCACAGCTAGTCCGTCGGCACCCATGGTCCCTCAGTCCGAACCCAGCTTCCGCCCTTCACCGCTCTCAGTCCATCGGCACGGCAAGCCTCTACTCGACCTTCTCCACACCATTGACCACTGTCACTAGGCATAGCATCTGCACACCACAGGCCAATAGACATGCACACATTTGCTTTCGCAAAGGGTTAGGGTAAGCCACTCAAACTGAAACACTCAAGTGTCGGTCAATCGCTCATCACAAAACTGAACTACATGGGTACTTATCCACCATGTGTTCGCAACATTTCTTTACATCGAGTAGAGACTCGGGGGCTGCCGCCACACCCCTCCTACTGGTTCAAGCAACTGGATAACGGAGAGGGAAAAAGACGCACCATGCCTCGCTCGTCAGAGGTCCACCAGGTAAACACAGCACACCTTTTTTCATTTCAGATACATATATATTGATCCTTGCAGGGGTTACACGCTCCTTAAGAGCCACGGAGGGATAAGCCTAATCATCAGACACCAAAGAAAAACACAAAAACGTTTACAAGGTGGACTGAAGGGAAATCCTAGGCCAAAAGGCCAAAAACTAAGGGTGCCCGAAGGGCACCCATGCTAAATATCTCGCCCCCGCCTGGTGCACCTATGTATCCAGGTCAGGCAACCCAGCCGCGGGGCTCGGGAGGCATCTGCTTGAGGTACAAGATCGCCTCGGACGGCGGCACCACGACCCACGGGCCACCCAGACCAGGCGTGCTGCAGCTGTGGGAGAACAGCGGTCGCCTCGTCTTTAGGGAACCCCTGGCCGCGTCCCTCCTCTAGAGTCGGGTGGGCACTTTACAGCTAAGTTGCCTTAGCTGCTCCGCAATCGAGGACGCCGCCGGCAAGCGGCTCCGAGCCCGCCATACATCGGCAGCTCTGAGCCTGCATATCTCGTCGATGGCGGCATCGCCATCAACCAACAGTCAAGGATGAGCCAACGCCCGGGGTCATGCAAGAGCTGCAATGACTTTCCCAGTGGACACATCCTTGACTGCCCTCTAGAGGAAGGTAGAACGCCCCGCACCTCGGAGACGGAGAGCAGGATCCAACCAGTAGAATGATGGACTCCACACCTTCCGACCTCCGGGAGCGATTCGTGCAGGGGGTGGTGACACCCCTCTCCCTCCTGGTGTTCAGGATAAGAGGAAGCCATGCACACCTCACAGAGCTTTCTTTGAGCCCTGCCACTGGGCGAAGAGGAATACCCGCACCCCCAACACAGAACTTCCTCTGAATCCGGTGTTGCTCTCAAAGGGCCGCCCGCCAGGGCGGCTCAAGGGACTCTCTGACGAGACCTCGGAGGAAGAATCTAGGGAAAGCCATACTTTGAGGATGTGAAATCCCCACAGGCGGCCACCCCTATTTATAGCCCGCCAGGGAACTCACGCGGCAGCAGGCCTGTGAGGCTACAACACTGCCTCCCGATCGAATCGTACTGTACATCAGTACCCACTTCAAGAGGGTGCGTCGGGGCTATAAATGGCCATGCAGACGGTAGGCTCAGGGCGCACCGTTCGTAGTTTTGACCATAGAGCGAACGGCGCTCTAGTACCGCTCCTCAAACGGGAAAAACACGGCATGCCCACTTTTGGGCTACAGGGGGGCGCAGTCAGACCCCGAAACCAACAAACACATCTTCGACCAGTCGATCGTCCGTACTGGCAGAAAGACAGCACGGGGCAGTGTCGATTCATCATTTCAAGACGCGTCAGCCCAAGACCAACAGTGCAACCCGCGGCAGGGCTGGTGTCCAACCAGAGCTCCGGCTCCGACGTACGGAGCAGTTCACTTTCTCCCGCCTCATGAGGGGAGTGAAGGGCAAAGCACTGTACGAGTCTTCCGGATAAGCCCTTAGGAGGAAAAATCTTCCTCATAAGGCCTCGGGGGCTACACCCGGCGGGTGCGCTCGCGCGCACCCACCAGAATCCAAAAAACTTAACCAAATCACCATAAGCGCTCTCGGAAGCCTCCGGTGTAGTCCTTCACTACATCGCAGGCTTGGGGGCTACTGTCGGATACCTAGAAATAGGGTACCCAATTTACTGCACTCCGCAAAAACAAAATCACACTCGGGGGCTCTCTGCCCTATCCGATCCAGGGTGATGTCATCACCCACGGGGGCTTCTCGCCCCCAAATCAACCAAGATCACTATGCTCCCTCGGAGAATCTTCCGCCTCGCCCGAGCAAGCGTGACGTCATCCGTGACGCCATCTACCCTCGGGGTCTCCTTCGCCTCGCCCGAGCTAGGGTGATGTCATTCGTGATGCCATCTACCCTCGGGGGCTCCTTCGACTCGCTCGAGCCAGGGAGACGTCATCCGTGACATCCCCTACCCTCGGAGACCTCACCTCCACTAGCGGTCGGAGACACCCAAGCCCGCATAGTCAAAAGGTCCACAGTGCCCTCCGTCCTCAGAGATGGGGTTTTAAGGCATGAGTCGCCAAGCCTACCCCTGTTTCCCATTGTGGTACATGGTCATGTGCTGCCTAACCGACGACTTACGCGAACCATATCTGCCCCATACCTCCGACGGACACTTGAACAGGGATTAGGGCGTCATCGGCCCTATATGACAGAACACGAGGGTGCCTGGCCCTGTGCGACTGTGAACACATGGTGGATAAGTACCCATGTATGTTCAGCTTTGATGATGAGTGATTGACCAACACGTGAGTGTTTTAGTTTGAGTGGCTTAACCTAACCTCTGCGAACGCAGAAACATGTGCTTGTCTATCGGCTTATGGTGTGCAGGTGCTATGCCTAGTGACAATGGTCATTGGTGTGGAGAAGGTCGAGTAGAGGCTTCCCGTGCCGATGGACTGAGAGCGGTGAAGGGCGGAAGCAGGGTTCAGACTGAGGGACCATGGGCGCCGACGGACTAGCTGTGGTGGCTAGTACTTGGCACCGGCGAGTGCGAGAAGACATGGGGGTAGACCGAGTCGGCCGAGTCAAGACGGTGGACGCACGAGTAGAGCGGAGGCTCAGGAGACTCAGAGTCCGACCGGGCGAAGACAAGGTGGCTTGGACTGCAATTCTTAGGCTAGGTAGTTCACTCAATGTATCTAGCGGGGTATTTGGGAAATAGCCAAAGCCCGTTAAGTAGGGGGTGAAGGGGTATCCCTCATCCTATCTCTTGAACCCTAATCATTTGCCCCAACTCTCTCTCTCTCTCTCTCTACCCTCTCTCTAGTCATGAGATCCCTAGGTTGATTTCACCAACCTTTGTAAGAACATGAGTTTGTTGTGAGGAATCGGAGGTCGTAACCTCCGTTATCCATGGCGGCGTTGATTACTTGATCGTGTCCCGTGTTTTTGCTTGTGTTCTTCGTGTTTTCTTTTGCTCTCTCTTTTTCCCGAGATAAGAATTCTTGTTTCAGAGCAGCTTTGCAAATTCCGTTTGAACCAAGTTCTTAGTACTTGTGAGGAGCAACTTTGCACTGAAGGAATTTTCCTAAAACCTCACGAGCACACAGATCGGGCGTTTTCTTTGCAGTGTTCTTCGTTTTGAAGTTTTCTACCGAATTCCTTTTGTTCCCGTTTAACCGATCCAAATTGAGCAATGATTTCTTTGGGATAGCTCCCCAACTGCACTAGGATCATGCCTACAAAGTTTGGTTGTAGTTGGTGATCATTTGGTTAGGTTTTGAAAAGATTTGGCAAACAAAATCGGGGTTTTCGCGTTTACTGCGCTATGCTCGGGGGCGCCGGACGGTCTGTGGATAGGCGTCGGACGCTAGGTCGTGCTGATGTTAGCGTCCATCGTTCGCTCTGTCTGCGCGAGTCAAGTTGGCGCAGGACGCTCTCCATCGTCCGTCGACCATGCGCCAGATGCGTCCGTCAGTTTTGAGAGTTGCAGAGCTCTCTGTTCTTTTGCGTCGGACGCTCAGCAGCGTACGTGGGATACCTCCAGACGCGTCCGTCAACTGGAGGAGCTCTGTATTTCTTCTCTTTGTGTTTTGCGTTAGACGCTCGTTAGCATCCGTCGAGTGTCCGTCAGACGCGTCCGTCGCCTGACTGACCTCTCGGGTTATCTCTGTTCTTGTGTCAGATGCTCGGCTTCAGCGTCCGTCGCTCAGCTTCTCAGCGTCCGTCGGCTGCAGTTTCTTCTGTTTTGCCTCGGGTTCTTGCCTCTTTTCATAGGGGTCGAGAACTTGGTTTTCGGGGCTTCCGGTGAGTTTTGCTCCACTGCCGGTTGAGCACCTAGTAACTGGGTTTGGTTTTTGGGAAGAGTGGCCCGAGTATTTCGAAAGAAATTTGAGGCTCCCATTCAACCCCCCCCTCTGGTCGCCGTTCTCGGTCGTTCAATTGGTATCAGAGCCGGTTAAGGATCAATCCACCTTACACGGTTCTTGATCCGCGAAGGTGACATGGAGCGAGGTGCTGGTAAACCTCCTTACTTCGATGGAACCAACTTTGCCTATTGGAAGGTGTGCATGTCCGCTTACCTCCAAGGGCTTGATACGAAGTTTTGGGAGATTTGTGAGAATGAGAACTACATGGTTCTTGGATCTCGGATCACCGACCTCCAAATCTCAGAGCATGCGTCAAACGCAAGAGACCGTAGCATTCTCTTCTCTTGTTTGACTCTTCCGAAGTTTGAGCGGGTTTCGAGTCTCACTATGGCACGGGAGATCTGGCAAACACTCTTGAGAGATCATGAGGGCAACCCTCAGATCAAGTCTAGACTCTTCGACACGTACTGTAGAGAGTACGAGAACTTTGCTCAGTTGGCCGGCGAATCTGTTGATGGGATGTTCACTCGCTTCCAATCTATCGTCAACAAGATGCACGCTAATCGAGCCAACTTGCCTTATGATGATCATGAGATGGCTATCAAGCTTTTGCATGCTCTTGATCGGAAGGTGTGGGAGATGAAGGTGGCTGCCATTCAGGAGTCACAGGGTTATGATGCCCTGACCGTGGATGAGCTGTTCAGCAAGCTCAAGTCCTCGGAGATTGACTACCAGACCCGTGCAAAGCTTGAACACCCGTGGAAACCATCTATAGCATTGGTTTCTAGCCCCGGCAGTACATCTTCTTCCTCCTTTGACCCTTCACACTCTTTGTTCGCTTTGTCTATGATTTCTGGGACAGAGGATCAAGTGGAGGCTCTTGGAGATGATGAGCTGGCTTTGGTAATCACCAAGTTCTCATGGTTTAACAACAACCGTTTGAACCATCGGCGTGGTGGCTCAGCCAAAGGGTGCTACCGTTGCAGTGATGAGGATCACTTCATCGCAAACTGCCCCAAGAAAGCTGTGGGCAACTTCACCAAGCGCAAGGACATGCGCGAGCACCACTTCGAGGACAAGCACAAGCCCAAGGGCGGCTACCACTGAAGGTCCTCCAAGAAGGTGATCGACAAGCTGAAGGCCAAGCACCGAGCCTTCCTCGACTCCCTCAGCGACATCGATGCCTCCTCCGACGGAGGTGCTTCTTCAAGCGATGATGAGTCGAAGGGAAAGACTGAGGACAAGTTCAACGACCTATGCTTCTATGCTGACGCCAAGCATGGTGGCTTTTGCACCATGGCGATTGAAGAAGGCAAGGTCGGCAAGCGCAAGGAAGGCCCCGACTACGACTACGACTCCGACACACCCGAGGTACCACCCACCATCACACCCCTCTCTTTCGAGCTTGAGTCCCTGAACGACACGTTGATGAGTCAGGATGCTTTGCTCAAGCGTGCTACTTGTGAGAGGAATGATTTTAAGGCGAAGTATCTTAGCACGCTTCATGAGCTAGAGTTTGTTGAGGCACAAGTGGTGGTTACCGAGGAGGTAGAGTGTGATGCTTGCGCCATTCACATGTCTAGTCTTGTCACTATCCATGACAAGTATGGCACTCTAACTGAGGAGGTCAGTGAGCTGAAGGCTAGGCCTAGCTTACTTGGTACATGCAAGTCTTTCTTAGGCTTGCGTTCTGAGCTAGCACAGAGAGATGCTAGGATTGCTGTGGTAGAGAAAGTCAGCTCATATAGCACTAGAGAGTCGGATCGCTTTGAGGCTTTGGAGCTGGAGATCGCATCGTGCAGACATGACAGGATGCGTACCGAGGAAGAAAACACATACCTTCGGTCCATCTTGAGCTGGGTGTCTTGCCGAGAGCCGCAGTTGGGGATGATGCTTAGCCAATGCAAAAGGGCTGGTAGCACGGGAGTAGGCTTTGCTATAGGTGGGAAGGACGATAGCATGTTCGGTAAGATCGGTGAGTGCAGTGGTTTGAGAGAGAATGAGAAACCCACCACAACTCCGAAGCTTACCAAGATCACTCCACCTAAGCCTACCAACTGTGACAAAACCTCTTAAAATCAGGGCCCACTTGCCAGGATTAACGTCCACCCGACTTAATCCCAACAAATGATCCAAGTCTTAATTGATCCGTTAGGTGTCGCCGTTTTGCAACGGGTCATCCATCTCTTTCCAAGCAGGATCCTCATCATAATCATTGCAGAAGTAATACAATAATTTAATTTACATCAAAGTAGCGGAAGACATAAGTCATATTACAAATAATTAGTTTAGAAATATAACATATGTGTCATTACTACATCAAGCCAAGTGGTAAAGATTATAAGATGATCAAATCAGGTACTCTGCCCAAGAGTTATACCAGGACTGATCTTCAATGACAACAACAGCGTTCATACAACATGAAGTTGTACCCCACCGCTCTAGGAACATCATCCGCAACAAGGGTTAACAAACCCTGAGTATGGGAGTACTCAACAAGACTTATCCGAAAAATAAAAATATATGGTGGACAAAAGATATGCAAGTCATAGGTATCAAGGTGGGGTTTTACAAGAATCAAGTGTTTTGCATAAATGAGCATTTATAAAAAGAATTGAAATTGATTTAGTTTTCATAAAAGTTACTCAAGTACCGATCTGAATGTTTTGATCGATCACGAGGCAACAACCATCTCAAAAGGAACAATCATGTATCCAGTTTAAGTTTCATTAGCTACGAAGAAGAAGACAGGGTCATGTTTCCATATCCGAGGAACACGACGATTCGAACCGGTTTATCCCAGCTGGGGCTTCCCAATCACACGACATATACGACACTAAAGCATACATATGACTACCTTTCCCTGAATCCTCTCGCCAAAACTAGGGTTCCACTACCCAAGAGCACAGTACACCTCCATCCAGTTCGCTAACTTGGAGGGTACACCCTACTCTCGCCATCTCTCCACTCCCAGTGCGGTTTGACCGTTCTTAAGACGAGAATAGCTAGAGTCTAGCTTCCCCAAGGTATGTGATCAGTACTCCAAAGTCACAACCCTAGTCATGCATCAACGGCAAGGCCCTAATGACACAGGCGGAAAGAACCCGCTCACCAGACACCGCTGATGGCTCCCAAACACCGTGTTCGCCCGGTCCCGATTATTACTTCCAACAACCCATCATTTCCTTCTTAAGACATAGCCCTTTGCCGCAGCAATCCGCTATTCTTCTCAAAAACATAAGCATTGCCGAAGCAATCATGTAATCACCTATTCTCACAGATGACAGTAATCATCTGACTCTATCGGTCTAAGCATTGCTAAGCAGCATAAAGCATCGTTCGTATTTTAAAACGAAATCAAGGTACAGGAATAAATATTCAAGGATAAGGCCATGCATCAAATAGGAATTTATTTGAAAAGTAACCATGCAATAATTAACCATAAGTGTATTTTAAAGAAAATCTTTGAAATACAAGGTAGGGTTTGAATGCACCGGGGCTTGCCTGGGTAAGAACACTAGTCAGTGTTTGTTAGATAATACTTGCTTGGCAAATATCATTGATTGACATTAGAATTCCAAGATTAACCATCTTCTGAACTTGGTCATCAACACATCTTTGATTACATCCACCAATCACCGTCTTCGGGTTCGATATTAACCACCACGTATGAATCTATCATACCTTAATGAGATGCAAAGATGCAAATGTATAAATGCAAAGAATTGATAACACAACGATACATCACAACAAACATTCAAGTGAACAAGAGTTCATACATGACATAGGCACTTTTAGTTAATTAAGCAATATCATTTAAGCATAAAGGTTGGACATGCTAAGCACTTCAAACATGACAAACCACAAGACTTGATTCAAAACATGTCAAGTATAGAGCAATCAATATTAACTAACACGTTTAGTCAAGCAAAGACAAATTAAAACACTCAAGGCATAATAAGACTATACAATACATAGACATCTATAGTTGATTAACTTAATCTTACCAAGCATGATATTTAGACATGAGAAGAATCTAAAGTATACACACAACTGAACTTAGGTTCAGACTTGCCAAGCATTCATTAACCAAGAGGTAAACATTAGATTAAACAACCAAAATAGAGTTAAACAATTAAACTATGCATGCAGTTTTGGACAGCAAGGCAACAGTCACCATTTTAATCATATCTAGAGTTTTACAAATCAAAAGGACTTGCAACAAGACATTCTGGACACCTTATGAAATTATCTATATTTCATTCCATACTAGCACAGCATGATTCACAAGTTAAACAAGTCGAAAACACAAAGTAGCAGAACCTGTTTCAGAAAAACAGAGAGCACCCATCTCTGATTCCCAACTTAAAACATGCATAGATCATAAACTACTTGGCCAAATGCCACCAAATTGTAACAGAAGCTAGATACATGAGTTATCTACAACTTTGGTATTCACAAGATTCTCAGGAAACATCATTAACAAGGGGTAATTTACATTGCCCCCAAAACTGTCCACAAACTAGTAAATGCAATAAATAAAAATTAACTTATGGTGTAAACACATAACTTGACAAAACCAACTTTACCAACATGTCACACATGACTAATGAACACTAGAAAACATAGTGTCCACCACTAAATAAATTATTTGCATACACTTTCTTAATTTATTTAGATAATTAGGTGTAAATATGAACACATATCAAACCTGCATGATAAATTCTAACACAATTATAGAGGCCTACACATACTTTGATTAGTCTACAGTACAAATTTCATGTCATTTCAACAAGTATATAAGCCTCTATGAAAAAAGATAAAGGCTCTATTGCAAGCAACTCAAACAACAAGGCAGATTCTGCACTCAACTTTAAACAGCTATAACCTGAGATGTATAACACCTAAAAATATGATTCTCAACATTTTCGAGAGCTTATGAAAAGTACTTCAAATGTTTCCATAGTGAAAAGGCATAAATATATATATATAATGCTCAAACAACTCATTATTCTCAGCTCTGTCCAGAAAGTGAACAGCAACTGCACTCATCTTACAAAATTGATAACTCCTAAACTATCAGATGTAAAATCATTAAATTTTAACACCAGATAGATCATAAACTTATCTATCATTTGTGTATTCAACTCATCCACATAAAACATCATCTTTACCACGAAATAAATTGCTTAAGAAATATTACAGCAGCAGTCTTAAACAGAGACATAGACACTTTGTCATTTTTATAACTCTACAAACATCAAACCTAAAATCATTAAATTTTAACCATATATCAAGAATAAACTTTTAAACATCCCATAATAATTTCATATTTATTTGATAAGTGTAACAGTGCCTACAAAAATGACAAAAGCATTTTAACGGATTTGATATGGTTGCACAAAATGATTTTTACAGCAAAATTAATGAACTAAAGCATGACATGTGATAGATCTACTGCATAGAGAACTTTATGAGGATTCTAAAAATTGTAAAAACACATTCATACGATTTTTCTATGAATTATTACGAATTTTCAAAGAACAACAAAAATCTGAGAAAAATAATTACCGGATTTTCACTTATGCAACAGGAATCCCAACTTTTTAAGAAATCAACCAAACCCCTATTTGCAAATATATGAGTCATGGAAAAATATGCAAAGTGAGATAAACACAAATTTCTTTTTCAACCCATACCCTTCTTCCACCTTTTACTAGAGAATCACCATGATAAATCCATTGCAAAGCTTGTTTCTTGGATCAATGAAGGAGGGGGATGATTGCTAGGGCTTGTAGGAAGGTGGAGGAGGAAGGGAGAAGCAGCTGCAGCAACAGCCATGGAGGGAGGGGAGGCGATGGAGGAGGCAGAGGCGAGAAGGAGGGGGCGCGGTGCTGGGCGTCGGCCTCGGGCTCGGCCTCCTACCGATGGAACCGAGAGGGAGAGAGCAGGGCAAGAGAGGAGAGAATGGGAGAGACCGAGAGAGGGAGGCCGGTCTCCAATTTCTCCCCCCCTTCCACTCGACACACACAAGGGCAGGTGTTGGGCCTGCAAGCGCCGGTGAAGGGAAGGCCGACACACACGGTGTGGTGCTGGCAAGTTCATCTCAGTCCAAAGAAACATGCCCCCAAGATTTGATCGTATTTATGACAATTGCCACTGACTTTATTCCCTTCCAAAATCAAAACCGTTTGTCGATTTGATCAACCAATTGCACCATGTTGTAGAGCAAGAAAAGTAGAACAACATGGTATAAAGGAGTTTGATAGATTTCAAAAGGTTTGATAGATTTTTGAGAACGCGGAATGCCAATGTCAAAGACTAGGAATTCCAAGTTTTGAAAGCGTTGAACACTTTAACAAAATTAATTTCTGGAGCCATTACTTGACAGGCTTAAAGGGAGATTCATACTTGGGTCATTAAACAAAGTTTAAATTAGGATCTATTTCCATAATCTAGAAATTAACGCCTCGGGTGTTACACCAACCCCTCTGAGTTTCCTGTGAGAGATGGTGTGTTTGAAGAGCCACCCAAAACCACTCCACAGAAGTAAGTGTGGATTGCCAAACTGAACCACCTTCGCAACCCACTTGACACAATGCTAGACATCTCTAGTGATCCTCTTCCTAAGAAAGCACGAGCCACCCAACCCAACAATAGAGTGCCTACCAAGAGTGTGGTGAGGTACCATTGTGAGTATTATGAGCGGGATGGGCATTTGGCTGAATTTTGCTATAGGAGGAAGAGAGATGATCGGAGGCAGTTTGAGTTGAACAATCGGACATGTACGACCCAAGAGTTGGGGTGCGTGAACCGGAAGTTTAGAGGTGCACTTCTAGGCCTAGAGATACAATGCCTCAAGGTGCTAGGCCTCAGGAGGCGAGACCACGTGGTGGTCCCGTGGTCGTGCCCGGCGGGGTACCGGTCGTGACTCATACTATGACTACGGGCCTCGTGGCGGTAGCTTTACTCCACCCTTCTTTACAGGGCCACGTTTTCCCTATCGTGGTGATCGCTATCCTCCCATGGGACAGGAGATGATTGGTTTTTCTCCTAACCCATTCTTTGGGCAAGTGGGACAAGACTGGTATCCTTCACAATTTACTAACCCCAGTGTTGGTCTGTTTGCTCACTTTATGTCTTTTATTGATGTAGGAAGGAGGACTGGAGGAGACTTGGCTTGTGGATTCCGGATGTTCACGCCAAATGACCGGAAGTGCCAAGTGGTTCTCCAGCCTCGACCCCGTGTGCCACACCGAGTACATCACATTCGGGGATAAGAGTAAAGGTAAGGTTGTCTCCCGAGGGTCGATCCGAGTGAACTCTTCTTTTGTCCTCAAGGATATGTTGCTTTGGTTGCGAATTTGCATTTTAACCTTCTTTCGGTTTCGCAACTCCTTGATGACAGTTTTGAAGTGAGTTTCAAGCCTAATCTCTCTCGGATTTTGGACTCTCGTGGTGAGCTTGTTTGCCGGATTTTACCCTTCGGGAAGGTTTTTTGTGTGGATTTTTCTATCTCTTCCGGGCCTTCTCATTGTCTTCTTGTCGGTTCTTCTTCTGAGCTTTGGAAGGGCATAGGAGATTGGGACATTTGAGTTTTGACTTACTTGCAAGGGTTAGCTCAATGGACCTTGTCCAAGGATTGCCAAAGTTGAAGTTTGAGAAGGATTTGGTTTGCCATCCTTGCAGGCATGGCAAGATGGTTGCCGCCCTCCATCCTCCTATGACTGAGGTCATGACCACTCGACCCGGCGAGCTCTTACACATGGACACAGTTGGTCCAGCTCGGGTCAGGTCAGAGGGAGGGAAGTGGTATGTGGTTATAGTCGTTGATGACTATTCAAGATACTCTTGGGTGTTCTTTTTGGAGAGTAAGGATGAGGTTTTTCCACTTGTTCGAGATCTGATTTTGAGATTGCAAAATGAGCTACCTGCGAACACATGGTGGATAAGTACCCATGTAGTTCAGTTTTGTGATGAGTGATTGCCCAACACTTGAGAGGTTCAGTTTGAGTGGCTTGATTCTAACCCCTTGCAAAAGCAAGTCTGTGCATGTCTATCGGCTTGTGGTGTGCAAGTGCTATGCCTAGTGACAGTGGTCAATGGCGTGGAGAAGGTCGAGTAGAGGCTTGCCGTGCCGATGGACTAAGAGTGGTGAAGGGCGGAAGTGGGGCTCGGACTGAGGGACCATGGGCGCCAGCAGACTAGCTGTGGTGGCTAGTACTTGGCACCGGCGAGTGCGAGAAGACATGGAGGTAGACCGAGTTGACCAAGTCAAGTCGGTGGACGCGCGAGTCGAGCGGAGGCTCAAGGGACTCGGAGTCCGACCGAGCGAAGACAAGGTGGCTCGCATCGAGTGGTTTGGTGGTTTGGGCCTCAAAACCATCCATGTCGGTTTCCGAGTTTGGGCCGCAAAACTTGGGGTTCGGTAGCTGAGCCCAAAGCTACCGGTGGCAGGTTTCCTGGGTTTGGGCCTCAAAACCTAGGCAGAGCTTCCAAGGAAGCGGGGATGGCACGTGGCGGAATCCTGGAGGTTGCGTCGAGGCGACGACAACTCCCGACAGGAAGCAGGGCCGTCCATTCAAATGAGTGGTTGAGAGTTACCGACTTGGATTACAATGTCTTAGGGCTAGGTAATTCGGTCTTGTATCTAGGGTGTCTTTGGGAAATAGCCAAAGCCTCGTTGGATAGAGGATGAAGGGTTATCCTCATCCTATCTCTTGAACCCTAATCATTATTGCCCTAACTCTCTCTCTCTACCCTCTCTCTAGTTCATGAGATCCCTAGGTTGCTTCCACCAACCTTTGTAAGAACTTGAGTTTGTTGCGAGGAATCGGAGGTCGTAACCTCCGTAAGCTATGGTGGCTTCGATTTCGTGATAGTGTCCCCGTTTTGCTTGTGTTCTTCGCATTTTGCTTTTGCTCTCTCTTTTTCCCGAGATGATTTCTATTTGTAGGGAGTAGCTTTGCGAAATCCACTTGAACCAAGTTGTTCGTATTCGTGAGGAGCATCTTTGCACCGAAGGAATTCACCTCAAACCTCACGAGTGTGTAGATCGGGCGATTTCTTTGCGGCGTTCTTCGTTTTGCCTCTTCTCCCCCAAATCCGAGTGTTCCCATTTATCCTCTCCAAATTGAGGGATGATTTTTTTGGGATAGCTCCCCAACTGCACAAGGATCATGCCTAAAATGTTTGGTTGCAGTTGGAGTTCATTTGGATGAGTTTTGGGAAGATTTGGCGGAGAGAAGTTCGTTTTCGCGAAGAACAGATTTCTGCTCCTGAGCGTCGGACCTCTTTTCCCTAAGCTCCGGACCATAGCAAGTGGTCCGGTTGTCCTGACTTTTCTCGTGTTAGGCAGCAAGGGGCATCGGACCACCCTCCGGACCTCTCGGCTTTTGAGCTCCGGACCTTTGACGAGTGGTCCGGTGGCTCTGCTGAGAAACACTACCACGCGTCGGACCTCTCTCCTTGGTCCGATGGGGTAGTCCGGTGGTCAGGTCCGGAGGCAGGGTGCTTACTAGATTGATTGGCGAGTAAGCACCGGACCAGCTTCCTTGGTCCGGAGGTGGCGTTGGACTAGTCCGGAGCTAGGGTGCTCACTGTGTTGGCGTGTCTCGGCGGGTGAAAGCGACGGACTTGAGCTCCGGACTACTCGCTATAGTCCGGTGGCCCAGTCCCTTCTGGTCCGGAGCATCTGGTGAGTTGTTGTTTTCTCTGTTTAGGTTGTTGTTTGTTTCTCTGGGTTCATGGCTAGCTCCGATGTGTTCCTAGGACATCTCCTAGAACATCCACCCACTTGTGGGTCATGAGCCTAGTTCGTTTCTTTGGGTCGTGCTTGGGACAAGGGTCTAGATCTTCCGAAAGGAATTTTTATTTGGCTCCCATTCACCCCCCCCCTCTGGTCGCTGTTTCCGGTCCTTCACTACCTAAGAATTCCATGAATGCTATCCGCGGTGACAATGGCACAAAATTCAAGAATGCTCAATTTGCAACTCTTTGCTCTTCTTTGGGTCTCGATCACCAGTTTTCCTCACCTCACACTCCCCAGCAGAACGGTGTTGTTGAGCGCAAGAATCGAACCCTTGTTGAGATGGCCAGGACGATGCTCGATGAGCATAGGACTCCTAGGAGGTATTGGGCCGAAGCACTCAGTTCTGCTTGCTATGTTTCCAATCGCATTTTCCTCCGAGCTTTCAAGAAGAAGACTTCTTATGAATTGTGATTTGGGAGACCACCCAAGGTAAGTCACCTACGGGTGTTTGGGTGCAGGTGCTTCATCCTCAAAAAGGGCGGTCAGTTGGATAAATTTGAATCACGGTCTTCTGACGGTATCTTTCTCGGTTATTCTACTCACTCTCTTGCTTATCGTGCACTTAACCTTGAGACTAACCGAGTGATGGAGACTTGTGAGATTACTTTCGATGAGACTATGCCCTGTGTTTCCACCGCTTTTCAGCTTGCAGGTGATGATGAGGTGAACACTAGCATCTTTGTGGAGGAGGAGCGGGATGATGCTGATTGGGGTGATCCCGAGCCAACTCCACTGGCTGCCCCGTCGATCCTGCAATGTCCACTTTGGCTCACGACCCCGACCCGACTACTTCCTCTACATGGGGGCCGTTCGAGCAGCTTCCTCAGTACGTGCCCGTTGCACCTGAGGGAGCTCCAGCTGCTGTTGAGGGGAGGACACTTCGTCCAGGCAGGCTCCCCGGCACATCCAGCGGCAGCATCCACCGGAGAACATCATCGGAGACATTGATCGTCGAGCCACATGGTCCAGGTCCTATCTCTCTCACTTTGCCCATTCGGCTTTTGTCGCTTCTTTTGAGCCCCGGGATGTTGGACACGCTTTGAATGGATCCGGATTGGGTTAATGCCATGCATGAGGAGTTAGAAAACTTTGAGCGAAACCGCGTTTGGGTCTTAATTCCTCCACCACCTAGTTGCCACCCCATAGGTACCAAATGGGTTTTCAAAAATAAACAAAGTGAAGATGGGGTGGTAGTGCGCAACAAGGCTAGGTTGGTAGCTCAAGGCTTTTGTCAAAAGGAGGGAATAGACTATGAGGAAACCTTTGCTCCCGTAGCTCGTTTAGAAGCCATTAGAATCCTTCTAGCTTTTGCGGCTTCTAAGGGTTTAAAACTTTTTCAAATGGATGTTAAAAGTGCTTTCTTAAACGGCTACATAGAGGAGGAAGTTTCTGTTAAACAACCTCCTGGTTTCGAAAATCCCAAGTTTCCAAACCATGTTTTTAAACTTCACAAAGCTTTGTATGGTTTGAAACAAGCACCTAGAGCATGGTATGATAGGCTAAAAACCTTTTTGCTTGCTAAGAGCTTTAAAATGGGATCGGTAGATAAGACGCTTTTTCTCCTCAAGCAAGGCAAAGACACTCTCCTTGTCCAAATATACGTGGATGATATCATCTTTGGTGGTTCTTCTCATGCTCTTGTTGCCAAGTTTGTAGATCTTATGAGCAGGGAATTTGAGATGAGCATGATGGGAGAGTTGACTTTCTTTCTTGGGATGCAAATCAAGCAAACCCGGGAAGGGACGTTTGTGCACCAAGGCAAGTACACAAAGGATATCTTGAAGAAGTTTGGCATGGGCGAGGCAAAGCCCCTCTCGACGCCTATGTCAACTACTACTGTCTTGGATGCGGATGAGGAAGGAGAGGCGGTGGACTAGACGGAGTACCGAAGCATGATCGGGTCGCTTCTGTACCTAACGGTGACCCGGCCGGACATTCAGTTCGTCGTCTTCCTGTGTGCTCGCTTTTAGGCGTCCCCACGGACTTCGCACAAGCAGGCAGTGAAACGCATCATGAGGTACTTGCGCTTCACTCCCGAATTTCGTCTTTGGTTTTCCACCTCTTCCTCTCTTGTGCTTTGCGGTTATTCTGACGCCGACTTTGCCGGTTGCCGACTTGATCGGAAGTCCACTTCTGGGACTTGCCAGTTTCTCGGGTCTTCTTTGGTTTCTTGGCCTTCTCGCAAACAGTCTTGCGTGGCACAGTTGATGTGCGAAGCTGAGTACGTTGCCGCGGCTAGTTGTTGCTCGCAGTTGATTTGGATGATTGCCATGCGTCTTGAGCCTACTAAGGTGCCTCTGCTTTGTGATAGCACGAGTGCAATTAGTGTGGCCAAAAATCCCGTGCTTCATTCAAAGACCAAGCACATTGAGGTCCGCTTTCATTTCTTGTGAGATCATTACGAGAAGGGCGACATTGACCTCCGACATGTCGAGACCCAAAACCAGCTTGCAGATATTCTCATGAAGCCTTTGGATCATGCTGCGTGTTCTCGCCTTTGGGGCGAGTTGGGTGTTTGCTTTCCTTTTTAGAGGAGGAAAGTTTTGTGTATCATAGTTCTTTTTGGTTCTTTTTGTCTTTTCTTTGTCCTTCTTCTCAATTGGTGTCTTGTTAGTGTTAATCGGTGTCATTGCATTGTGCATCTCATTTGCATTTGTGACATAGTTCTTTTTAAGCTTCATATCTATAGCCGATATAATGAATCTATGCTCTGTTTGAGGTGCATTATGTGTCTATGGTGTTGCCTAACTTAGACTCTTTTTGATCTATATGATATACAATAGAGCTAAGTTAGAAAAGCTTTAAAACTGAATTTAAATTCCTCATGTCACCTCTGAAATGGCACTAGCATGTGTAGGCTTTTGGAGATCCTTCTTGGTTGCCTTGTATATAGCTTGTAACTATGGCTCTTCATTGTTTCATTCACTACCTTTGAGCACCATGATTAATATCTAAAATGAAATTGCTCTCTGGTTTGTGATTTAGTAAGATCGAGTTGGGTCTGCATTGTGAGCACTTCACCGTGTGTTCGAGACTGCTTCCCATATGGGTCGATACTTGAGCGGTGTCATGTATGACCAAAGTCGGTGTGTCAAGTCCTTTGACTTCGCCCGGTTGGTAAGTAGTGGCATCACTTTTCTTACAACCACTCGCATACAACTTACATGTGTCTAAAACTGAAAATTGGCTGCAAAACTCTGAAATTTGGAAAATTCATTCAGTTGGGTCATTGGCTTGTTGTATGAACTTTGCTAGGGATAGTTCTACTTGCTATACATGAGATTTCTTTGAGATAGATCCTATCTTGTTTGCCATGTCTAGCTGTCTCTAGGAGGTGATACCCTTTCTCTGCTCTCACATGATATGCTCTCTAAAATAGCTTCTAAAGTTATCTTAAGCTCAACTTGAGTCTTTGTTGGGCACGTAGAGCTTTTCCTATTCTCACAAGATCACATCACTTAGAGCATCTATTCATTGTCTTAGCTCTAAGTATGAAGCTTTTGCACTCATTTTTCATTTCATGGCATTTGTAGCCGGATCTTGAGTTGTTGATGTTTGATGAGCTACATGTGTCAAAAAGGGGGGAGAGATGTGCATTTCATTCCATTTTCAGCCATCTACTTCCAAGGCGGAGAAAGAGTGCATCTCATTGGTTTCATTGGTTTAGAGCTTCTTTGGTCAAGGGGGAGTTTTGTGTGCTTCTTTTGCCCTAAGGAGCTCATTTGGTATCTTGAGTGTGCTTTTGCCCAGGGGGAGCTTTTGCTAGATGTGTTGAGCCTTTGCCTCTTCTGGAGGGTCTAGCTTGCTTTGTTGGCTCTGACAGGTTTCAATTGCTTCTTGAGCACTAAGGGACATAAGTGGTTTCAATTGGTATCTCTGGAGTTCCCTTTGTGTTTTCAATTGTTTTCTTGAGCTTTGGTAGGCTTCAATTGGTTTCTTGTTTTGCTAGCGGTGTTGAGCCTGTTTCCTACCTCTTCTGGAGGGCTAGCTTTGTTTTGATTGGTTGCGTCGAGCCTTGCCCATGTGCTTTTGGTTGGCATCTGTAAGTGGATTTGTCATGAGGTGTTTTTGAGGATGCTTTTAATTGGTATCATGTTTGCTTCTCTCAAGTGACCCCGTTTTGGCTTTTCTAGCTTTTTGGTCATTTGGAGACCTTTACCTTGTGGCTCAAATCTGAAATGCACTTCTGTTGACAATGCACTCATCAAGGGGGAGATTGCGAACACATGGTGGATAAGTACCCATGTATGTTCAACTTTGATGATGAGTGATTGACCAACACGTGAGTGTTTCAGTTTGAGAGGCTTAACCTAACCTCTGCGAAAGCAGAAACATGTGCTTGTCTATCGGCTTGTGGTGTGCAGGTGCTATGCCTAGTGACAGTGGTCAATGGCATGGAGAAGGTCAAGTAGAGGCTTGCCATGCCGATGGACTGAGAGCGGTGAAGGGCGGAACCATGGGCGCTGGCGGACTAGATGTGGTGGCTAGTACTTGGCACCGGCGAGTGCGAGAAGACATGGAGGTAGACCGAGTCGGTCGAGTCAAGACGGTGGACGTGTGAGTCGAGCGGAGGCTCAGGGGACTCAGAGTCCGACCGGGCGAAGACAAGGTGGCTCGCGTCGAGTGGTTTGGTGGTTTGGGCCTCAAAACCATCCGCGTCGGTTTCCGAGTTTGGGCCGCAAAACTTGGGGTTCGGTAGTTGAGCCCAAAGCTACCGGTGGAGGGTTTCTTGGGTTTGGGCCTCCAAACCTAGGCGGAGCTTCCGAGGAAGCGGGGATGGCACGTGGCAGAATCCTGGAGGTTGCATCGAGGCGACGGCAACTCCCGACAGGAAGCGGGGCCGTCCATTCAAATCGAGGGAGATATTTTTCGAAGCTTGGACTGCAATGCTTAGGCTAGGTATTTCACTCAATGTATCTTGGGGGGTCTTTGGGAAATAGCCAAACCCCGTTAAATAGAGGATGAAGGGGTTTCCTCATCCTATCTCTTGAACCCTAATCACTTGCCCCCTTTCTCTCTCTAGTTCATGAGATCCCTAGGTTGTTTCCACCAACCTTTGTAAGAACTTGGTTTTGTTGCGAGGAATCAGAGGCCGTAACCTCCATAAGCCATGGTGGCTTTGATTTCGTGATTGTGTCCCCGTTTTGCTTGTGTTCTTCGCGTTTTGTTTTTGCTCTCTCTTTTTCCCGAGATGATTTCTCTTTGTAAGGAGTAGCTTTGCAAAATCCGTTTGAACCAAGTTATTCATATTCGTGAGGAGCTTCTTTGCAGTGAAGGAATTCTCTTCAAACCTCACGAGTGCGTAGATCGGGCGTTTTCTTTGTGGAGTTCCTTGTTCTTGAGCTTTTCCCCAAATCTCTTCTCCTCTCTTTGCTCTAAGCCAAATTGAGCGATGATTTCTTCGGGATAGCTCCCCAACTGTACTAGGATCATGCCTACAAAGTTTGGTTGCAGTTGGTGATCATTTGGTTGAGTTTTGGGATGATCTGGCGAAGTGGAAACGTTTTTCGCGGGCTTCAGTTTTCTGAGCGTGAGCTCCGGACTAACCTCCAGACCACTTTGACTAGGCTCCGGACCATAGGCCACTGGTCCGGTGGTCAAGTCTAGGGTGACCGTCTGACAGCTCAGAGCGTCGGACCAGAGTCATTGGTCCGACGGTGAGCGCCGGATGAGTTGTCCGAAACCCCAGTTGCTTACTATTTTTGAGAGTTAATTTTTCTCAGTGAGCGTCGGACCAGGTGTATTAGTCCGACGGTAAGCGTCGGACCAGAGTCTGGAGCTAGGGAGCTCTCTACATGTTTTCTGTGTGACTGTCGGACTTCCAAAAGTGACCGTCGGACTAGCCCGGAGGTGCTTTACTAAGCACCGGACCAAGGCTCCGGACCACTTCCATTGGTCTCGAGGTCTTGACTGAACTGGTCCGGAGCTGTTGGTTGTTGTTTTCGTGCGTTTGTGCCTAGGTTCTTGCCTCTTTTCCCTAGGGGTTGAGAACTTGTGTTTTGGGGTTTCCGGTGTTTTTCTCTCCACTGCCGGTGAGCTCTCAGTTCTCCGTTTTCGTCTGAACATTTCGAGAGAAGTTTGAGGCTCCCATTCACCCCCCCCCCTCTGGTCGCCGTTCTCGGTCCTTCAGCGACCAGCCCCCGCCCATGCCCGGGTAAGGGAACAACGGAGTTCCCAGTCTCAAGACACATGGCTACAGCACGACAAGGACGAACAGGACCCGAACATGTGTCTATGGCGCAATCTTCCGCAGGAAGGAAGGCAGAAAGAAGACAAAGCACTCCCACGGAAGCAGCCCGAGCCGGGCCCACGTTCACTCCCCCCCTCTCTACTGTACTCCTCCATCTCTCCCTACGTATAAAGGGGAAGAATGGGCCTCCAATCTCTCTCTCTCTCTCGACACCCCAAAACTCATTCACACACTCATACTCACATCCACGCGAGCTCTCACCAGAACCAAGAACCTCATACGCACGAGACCTGGGAAGGCGTTTCCCTCTCTAACCACTGCTTGTAGCTCCCCTCTATGAGCCCTCCGCGCTAGGTAACACGACTCCGCAGCAAACTGGACGTAGGGCGTTCGTGCCTGAACCAGTATAAATCTCTGTGTCTGTTGGTATTTCTTATGACTATTGGATAAATCCGCAAGCGCACAGATTATACTGCTGTAGCACTTCACTAAGGAGTATTCCAAGGTATCGTAATTTATATTATCCCAAAGGAAAGCCTTGCTAGAAATGATAATTAGAGAGAGATCCTAGAGAGCACCTCAACTTAGTACCAACTAGTATAGAGGGGTAAACGATATATGTGATAGGAAGGGGTTGATGAATGAAGAAGCTACGATAAAATATACTTAGAACAGACCTTAGAGACTAGCTAGGAGGGACTCCTATGTACTTCACTCTACTTCAATATACTTAGCTAATTAACTAGTCTAAACACTATAGTTTGTCTCCTCAATACAAGTATGCTAGGCGAGGGGATAGATCAGTAGGAGGACAAAACTCCTACCGGACCGCGCCCTCTTCTTACGGGGGCCTTACCTTTTACAAAACTTGCCTAAAAACACGTGGTGGAATACAACGACTAGACAAGGTTGTCACCTCTTGCTAGCTACCACAAACAATCCGTGCAACAAGCGATAACCAAGGATAAGATGATGTATAAGCACCACTCTTGCACACAACTTACTACTTTGACTACAATCTATAATCAAAGCACCCTATGATAGGCAATGATCGCATACGGGAAAGGTCACAAGGATCACAGACTATGGGTGTGAAGGCTATTAAACATCAAAAGCATATAGCAAGACTATATCTAGTATAGAAATGCTCAAAGTAAATACTAAGTAAAGTAAAGAGAAAGATATATATTAAATAAGATAAAGTCTTACAAAGAAGGAAAGATACAAGAGCTATACCAGACTCCCCAGGAGACAACTCTGGAAATCCCGAGCACAACTCGACTCAACTCTAACTCCCACTCTAGACTAACTCCTAGAACAATCTAAGGAATAGAGCTTGTAGGCTTCTTCTTCATGTTTAGAGAGGGGGGTGTGACCCTCTATTTATAGTAGGAGGTGGAGTAGGGGCTACTCCGGCGCCATGTCAGCGATCCAGGGCCTTCCATCCTCTACCCTTGGATCCAACTGACTTAGAAACCGACCAAGGCATGGATGGTGGTGATCCAACACATGGGGGAGAGGTTTGGCGGTTGGGGGGGACCCAACCGACCTAGGGGTGGTTCGGCCGAACCCCCCTATGGCCAGTGGGCCGTCCTCTGTCTTCCTGGAGGTGGCCCCACTGGTCAGGGACCAAGTGGGGGCATGGTGGGCCCAATGATGGTTCGGCCGAACCCCCCTTGGGGTGTCTGGCCCACCTTGGGCACCCAGGTGCTGGTCCCACTTGTCACTGGTGCTGGTTGTTGGTTCTGAGTTGGTTATCTTTGGTGTGGGCCCATGGATCCATGTGCTTAGCTTGTGAGTCGTTGAGAGAAAGCACAGAGTGATCCAGTGGTTGGAAATCACCCTTGAGTGCTTCTCTTGGATCATGGCCGAGAGGAGGGAGCTAGTGGGCCCATAGGGTGGTCGACCGACCCCCTATGTGGGCTCCACTGGCTCTCCTTTGCTTCATTCCTGCATTCAAACACTCACGGACATTTGGAACTAGTTATTTGATAAAATATGCTCATGATGTGTTTGTTTATCCTTGATCCTTGGGTTGGTGGCAACATTTTAGCTATGTAAAAGTTGGTTATAATTTGTGCCAACGGTGTCCTCCGAGCGTAACCATCCGAACTTCGACACGCTTAGAAATTTATCCGAACTTCGACAGGCTTAGAAATTTACTCGTTGGTCGTCTAGACCCCGCCATTTTTGACACCGACAATCAGCTAGCAAGTCAATGAATTCAGTTCAGTTTTTTCCTCAACCAGTACCAGGCAGCAGAGTTGCAGCTCATGTGTGTGTGTTAGCTATGCTCAACATCTTCCACTTGTAGCCTTAGTGTGTGAGTGTGGAGGTGAGTTGTTTGCTCACCTTGCAGGGGATCTAGGGACCAACAATCTTGGGCCCCCAATCTCCTGGCCCCCGGTGGTGGCACTACCTGCCTGCCCTGAGTGGGGGTAAGGGGTCATCGCCGATGAAGGTGGTGGGGTGGGGGCCCGCTGGTGGTGTTGAGGGAGTCGGGCTTGTTTGGTTTGATTGGGGTGGACGGAGTGCAGGAAGGTGGCTGGTTGTTGCAGTTAGGACCGAGGTGGGCTGGTGTAGTCGGATCAGGTGGCGCGGGGTTCGGCTGTTTGGGTGCTGGTGTAGAATAGCGATGCCGTATATATATATATATATGGAGAGTATAATCTATAGTCAGCTACAAAATAGCTTTATTCTGTAGCCAAGCCACACTACCGAACCAAACCAGGCGCGTCTACATGGCTGGTGCGTTGCTGCATGCTTCCCTGCAGTAATGATGTCGTTTAATGAGCTTGATTCCGTGCCAACATTTACTGATCGTAATTAAGGCTAAATTACCGGCCACGCGCATGGGCGCTATTCCCGTCCAATGCTACAGCATGCAGGTATGTCGTCGTAATTATATTTTCTACTATGGTAATAGTATACATTGTTTATGGTAAGTCTTATTAGCTCTTTACAATTTATTTTCTAGTTGTTTGACTAGAATCTTTGTCCTTGTGTGTCATTTATCGTAATTATACCATATGGTTTACCAAAAACAATTCCTGATGTTGGTTTTCGTAAATCATTTACCATAATATATGTTACCTTATGTATTAATTTACTACAATTCATAGCCAAAATATTGTAAATCCGTTAGGTGCTCTGTACAATTTTATTTTCTAGTTATTTGACTAGAATCTTTGTCCTTATGTGTCATTTATCGTAATTATATCATGGTTCACTACTACAGAAATGGCAATCACTACCGATTTTGTTTGGACCGGCAGTGATGCACCTTCACTGCCGGTTCTTCCTCTGATAGGCCCTCAATTATTGGGGGCAGGGGCTGAACCGGCAGTGAAACACCACATCACTGCCGGTTTGTGGCTTGAACCGGCAGTGATGCCTCTCGGCCCTATCACCGTCGGTTCAATCCACCAACCGGCAGTGATGTGGTGTTTCACTGCCGGTTCGTGGATGGAACCGGCAGTGAAGTTGTGTACAGTATAAAGCTTCGATCTCCTCCCTCCCTCCTCTGCCTAACAGTAGAGAACAGTGCGTGAGGAGCTCTCTCTCCATTGTTGCGGCTGGTCGATTTCTTGATCTCCATTTTTGGCTCCTCTTCACTCTTGGATCCTCATGTCTTCTTGCTCTTGGTTAGTAACAAGCATAATTCTTTAGAATTGTTGATTTACATTGTGTCAATTTGTATTAGAGCTATGCTAGTTTTCATGATCAAGAACAGGGATGTTACAATTTGTGTCAATTTTTTGTAGCTTTTAGATCCAAAACTATTTAGAAAAATTGTAGCACTTTGTTTTTATTGGGTAATTATTGTATAATCATTGAGTAGCTAGGTTCGAAAGATTCGTCTCGAAAATTATGGATAAAAATTGTAATTAGTTATATTTATTATTTACATTTAATACTCAATACATGCATGAAAGATTTGATGGGATGTGGAATAGATTCGGTATTTATTACTTAGATTTAATACTCCATGCATGCATTTAATACTTACATTTAATACTCTATGCTTCCATTGTTATCTATTTGTTCTCTTTATTTTTATAGCGCGATCAAATTCAAATTATATCGAAGAATATTGTTCAAAAATGCTTCTATTAATGTGTTCCTATGTTTCCTCTGCTCTGCCCATCTTATTTTATCAGTGCAAACATGGCTCGAGGGTGGATGTATGATCTATCACATACAGACCCACGGTACTTGACGGGCATCGACGATTTCATCAAGCGAGCTAGAGTCAATGCTGGGGACTCACATCTTGTATTTTGTCCATACAAAGACTGTAAGAATACGAGAAAATGGGGCGACGTGGAGCATATACGTTTGCACTTGATCATAAGGGGGTTCATGAGAAACTACACGATTTGGACTTTGCATGGGAAGGTTGGTCAAAATGTTAATGATGATGTGCTCATACCTAGTGTAGCATTATTGCTTGTTCATGATTACACAGAAGATGTGCCTACCAATGATGATATGTTTGTGAATACATTAGCTGACGACACTGAGGAAAATAATGGTATTTCACAGCTTCTACATGATGTGCATGGGGGATTCCTTAGTGCTTCATAGTTGAAAAAACTAGAGATGATGAGAAGGGATGCAAAAACATCATTGTTTCCGGGCTGCCCAATAAATAAACTAGAAGCCAACATCATGTTATTGGAGTTCAAATCAACGAATGGGTTGAGTGATAAAGGTTTCGATAACTTGTTAGTTATACTACATAAACTATTCCCGGAGGCCGAGTTAGCAGAAAAGACTTACCTTGCGAAGCAAATGATGCCCAATTGGCCTCGAGGTTGAGAAAATCCACGCGTGTTCCAACGACTGCATATTGTACCGTGGAGAGAAATACAAAGACTTGGATGCATCTCCCAACTGTAAAACTCCCCGATACAAGCAAGGGTCATCAAATGATGGAAGCAAGACCAGAGGAGGGCCAGTAAAGTCCGTGTGGTATTTTCCTATAGCTCCACGAGTGCATAGGTTGTTTGCAAATGAGAAGTCAGCCAAGTTGTTGCGTTGGCACGGCGAAGAGCGAAAGAAAGATTCAATGATGAGACACCCCGCCGATGGGTCGGACTGGAGGACTATCAACACTATGTTCTATAAGAACATCGGTGGAGAGGTAAGACATCTGTGGTTTGCTTTGAGCACGGATGGGATGAACCCGTTTGACCAGCTGAGAACCAATCATAGCACTTGACCAGTGACGCTATGTATATACAACCTTCCACCCTGGCTTTGTATGAAACGGTCATACGTACAGATGCCATTACTAATCCAAGGACCAAAACAACCTGGTAATGATATTGATGTGCTTCTAGAACCAGTGATCGATGAACTACTACAGATGTGGGAGACGAGTGTGAAGGATGTTTGGGATGAGTACAAGAAAGAACATGTCACGGTAAAGGTTGTACTTATCGCTATAATCACCGACCTACCAGGGCGAGGTTTCTTGTCTGGAGAGAAGACAAAAGGATACACTGGGTGTGTCGAGTGCTTGGACGAGACTGATGCTACACATCTACCAGAAAATAGGAAGATGGTCTACATGGGACACCGTAGGTTCCTACGTCGTGATCACCCTTACCATATGAATACAAAAGATTTTAATGGGACTACTGAGAAACGTGGACCTCCAAAGTATCGAGACGGGAAACAGATGCTTCAACAATTAAGCAAACTCACAAATGTTGTCCTTGGGAAGGGGGACGGGGCAGGAGCAGCGCCAACCGATAGTATCTGGAAGAAAACATCAATCTTCTGGAAACTACCTTATTGGGCACTTTTGAGTGTACGTCACTGTCTTGATCCAATGCACATAACTAAAAACGTGTGCGGTAACACACTTAACACGTTGATGAACACCGGGGGAACAAGCAAGGATTCTCTCGCGACATGCTTGGACATGCAACACCTGGGCCTTAGGAAGGAGTTACACCCAGTAACTCTTGAGAATGGCCACTTGAATCTTCCGGTGGCATCATGGACACTGAAAAAGGAGGAAAAAGAAATGCTTATTTCTTTCTTCAATGATCTCAAAGTACCGAGTGGCTACTGTGGGAACCCGAAGAGGCTAGTTAACATGAGAGAACTTAAGTTTAACTATGGTTCTATGAAGGCCCATGACTGTCATGTCATAATGACTCAGCTGCTCCCAGTTGCCCTGCGAGGTATCCTCCCTGACAAGGTCCGCGCTCCAATCATAAAGTTGTGTTCGTTCTTCAACGCGATCTCTGAAAAGGTCATTGAAGTGGGCAGGTTAGACCACCTGAAGCAGGAGATAGCCGAGATTATATGCAGGCATGAGATGCATTTCCCACCGACTTACTTCGACATTTCAGTGCATCTACTTGTTCATCTTGTGGATCAAATAAAAGCCCTTGGCCCAATGTACCTACACCAGATGTTTCCTTTCGAGAGGCTGATGAAAGTTTTCAGGCGGTATGTTAGGAATAAATTCAGACCAGAAGGGAGCATGGTAGAAGGATGGTCAACAGAGGAGGCTATTGAGTTCTCCACATATTATCTGGACATCAAGCGGGTTGGAGTTCCAGTATCTCATCACGATGGAAGACTACGAGGCAAAGGAACAATAGGTGAGAAAGCTGTCAAAATGGACGAAGTCGTCTCCTTCAGACAAGCACACTTCGTTGTTATCCAGCAGGCCAACGGTGTGATGGCATACATTGATGAGCACAAGCAGTTTCTGCAAATTAAGCACATAGGGAGGTCACAGGCTTGGCTTGAGAAAAAACATAAGGAGGAATTCGGTGACTGGTTTCGACGCCAAAGGCTAGGAAAGGTGACGGGATGTCAGCTAGATCTCTTAGCCCCTGGACCTTTGACTACGCTAATGAAGTATCAAGGATATCAAATAAATGGTTTTACATTTAACACAAAAAAACAGGACGGAAAGAGCACGAACTAAAACAGTGGTGTTCGTTTCGACGCCCACGATGAGTACGGCACGGTTGTGGTAACATATTATGGTTTCATAGATGAGATATGAGAGCCTGACTATGGACATCAGTTGAAAGTTGCTCTTTTCCATTGTCTGTGGGTCCGGCTGAATGAAATTAACACCGACAAGGATGGGTTCACTACCATTGATCTATCCAAGACCGCATACAGAGATGACCCCTTCGTCCTTGCAAATGATGGTTTGCAAATCTTCTATGCAAGGGATAACAATACAAATGGAAGACGACATGTAGTATTGCAAGGTAAAAGGAAGATTGTAGGTGTCGACGAAGTGAAAAACGAAGAAGAGTACAAAGGTTATGAAGAAATGGTTCCTTTTGGGGCGGACGTTACTCTACATGTCCTTGAAGAGGGTGACGAACCTGCTTACCTCCGGAGTGATCATGATGAGGCCAATATCGTGCCTGCACCGTGAATTGTTAGAGTATCATAAACTATGTAATCCTTAATGAAATGTTGTTTTAGTAATTTGAGATCATATGGAGTTCTAGAGATTGTTGAGTTGTACCACGTTGTTGATTGATGTATGCCATGTCAAAAGGGATTCCAAAACTATAAAGAATTAGACCTTGAGTGTATAAGCAATAATGTAGAGCTCCTCAAAACTAGCAAAAGCTATGTTGGAAGATTTTTAACTTCTATTCAAATTTTTGGAGTAATTACAAAGGGGGTATTTGAATTTTAAACCCTTATTCAAATTCAAAATGAAATTTAAAAACAATAAAGAATTAGACCTTGAGTGTATAAGCAATAATGTAGACCTCCTCAAAACTAGAAAAAGCTATGTTGGAAGATTTTCAACTTCTATTCAAATTTTTGGAGTAATTACAAAGGGGGTAATTGAATTTTAAACCCTTATTCAAATTCAAAATGGAATTCAAAAACTATAAAGAATTTGAATATGCTCCTTCAGCAAAAGTTGTAGAGAATTAAAAAGTATGCAACTTCTATGTTTATAGTTTTTCAAGTTTTAGTCAAAAATCAGGAGTAATTTGAATTCTAAGTCAAAGGGAAAATTGCCATATCACTGTCGGTTTCTTACAAACCGGCAGTGATGTCCCCTATCACTGCCGGTTTGTAAGAACCGGCAGTGATAGGGGGTCATCACTGCCGGTTTCTTACAAACCGGCAATGATGACCCCCCTATCACTGCCGGTTTTCTGAACCAACACTGATAGGGGGGTCATCACTGCCGGTTCTTATTACAAACCGGCAGTGATAGGGGACATCACTACCGGGTTGTAATAAGAACCGGCAGTGATGAGGCCGACTATATAACAAACTCGCGCGCGTCCAAAATTTTCGGACGCGCGCCGGTATGACACTTAGCCATTTCAGATAGTGCCCGACGCTCCAGCAGGTGCTCCCCGTCGTCACCGCCGCCGCAACAGGAGCTCCCCGCCGCCGTTCCAGCCTGCCGGCGCTCCAGGCCGCCGCCGCTCGAGCTCACCGCCGCTCCAGCCGGCCTCAGCAGGAGCTCGACGCCGCCGCACTAGCCCGACGCCACAGCAGGAGCCCGACGCCGCCGCACCACCCGACGCCGCTTCCTGACGCCGCCGTGCCCTACCACTTCCTCGACGTCGCCAGCACACAGGAGCGCCTCACGTCGCCGACGTCGCCACACCCCTGTTTCGGTGAGCTGCCCACCACCTGTTTGACAGAATGCCGATAAGGAGCTCTGCTTGGAAGAGGAGAGGAAGGAGGGAGAGGAGAGGAGAGAAATGTTTCCTCTTAGGTTTTCCTTTTTATTTTTTTTCAAAGAATTTTCATCCTTAGTAATTTTCATCCTTAGAAATGTATATAGAGAGATAGATAGAGAGAGGTAGATAGATAGATAGATAGATAGATAGATAGATAGATAGATATATAGAGAGATAGATTGATAGCTAGATGGTTCATCCTTGTATATATGCATGATGAGCAATATACTTTGAGCAAAATTTGCGAGAGATAGAGATTGAGAGATAGGTAGTGATTAGATAGAGAGATAGATAGAGATAGATAGAGAGAGAGATAGATATGTTAGAGATAGAGAGAGAGATAGATAGAGAGATTGATAGAGATATATAGATAGAGAGATTGAGAGATAGGTATGTTATATCATGAAGCATGACTTATAAATAGAGATATATATGTCATCCTATGCTTGTATATATGGTTCACTTATGCTTGTATATATTGATTTTCTTATGATTCACTTATGTTGTATAGAGGAGGGAGAGATAGATGTATAGAATGACTTATGATTTATAGTACTTATAGATAGATGGCAAATTTCATATCATATATATATGGCTTTAGAGATATAGATAGAGATAGAGAAAGATAGATATAGAGATAGATAGATAGATAGATAGCTTAGAGAGATAGATATATAAATTTAGTGGCTACCATGACTTACATATATATACATGTAAACCCCCATAGAAATAGATAGATAGAGAGATATAAAGATAGAGAGAAAGATAGAGAAAGATATATAGATGTATAAATGTCATATATGCTTGTATATATGGCATCATATTATGCTTCTTATACATGATTTTTTTGTGGAGAGAGAGATATCGTTCTATCATCTATTTATTTCATGATAGATAGAGAGATGCATGACTTATAGTTAGATTCACTTATGATAGAGAGATAGAGAGAGAGATATAGAGAGATAGAGATGTATAACATGACTTATGTATAGCTAAATGAAATGCTTGAGTCTATCTATCTACCTATGAGCTAATACCAATAATCGAAATTCATGTCCAGAAACATGACAATTAAGCGCCGATTCACCACCCGTCGCCCTGCGACCAAAGCCGATGACCAAGGAACTAGTGGTGGCGGTGCTGAACGTGACCAAGGAGCCGATGACAACCAGCAAGGGGATCAAATACCTTGGAGCCCTAGCCATATGCTAAACCTAGAAGAGGGTTAAGGAGACGAGGTAATAACTTAGGTCATACCTAAAACACGGTAGATATAGCCATAAAAGTTTGATGGGGACTTATTTATAAATTTTGAAGCAGGTTCCGCCGGAAGGTCCAAGTACTGGCGAGACTTCCAGAAGGACTAAACGTGGTGCAACAAAGCTCCCTCAGACAACTAGACACTGGCACATCTCTCAGTTCGATCAACTAGGGGAGCCGGTGGAGCCACTTAAAGCATTGGGCCCATACAAGAGTACCATCGGGGCACTTGTAAGGGACTTCATCCCGATCAAATACAGGAAGTGGAATGGAAGTGAGCAAGACCCGTGGAGGGTTCCAGAAGTTGAGAAGGAACTAGTTTGGAACAAGCTTAGAGGGTATGTCACTTTCCCTAATGATTGTGATGAAGCGACAATCAAGAAGAGGGCCGAGGAAATCATGGGTCACTCCTTCAAGAATTTCAAGGGAAAGTTGCACAAGCTCATCAAGGAGGAAAAAGAACCAAATTTTGCGGGAGGTGAATTCAGCAAGCAGAAGGACTTCTGGGAGGAGTTCAAGGCTTACAAGCTATCCGATGAGGCCAAGGCATCAAGCGAAAGAAACAAAGCAAACTCGCTTAGGTCAAATAATCCTCACCGCCTAGGATCGCGTGGGTACGTAAGGAAGATTTCAGATTGGGATGCCCAAGTCGAAGCACTAGAGCAGAGCGGCGTTACGCCTCAGACAAGCGATTGACAGCCCAGATCAGTGAACTACCTACTCGCAAGGGGGCACAATACAATCCTGACGGGAGCCTTTCCGCCAGGGCTGAACCCGTCACCGATCTCCTCCAGAAGATTTCCACGATCACTGAGGAAGTGCATAGAGGGGCCTGCAGGTCGGATAGAGAAAATGACATGCTCACGCAAGCACTTGGAAACAAGGAGCACCCCGGTCGCACTAGAGGAGCCAGGGTAATTCCTTGGGAGAAAGCATTTGAAAGTGAATCCGCTTCCTATAGGAGTCGGGCAAGGGCTAGAACGCAAAGAGAAGAGGAGTTCCAAAGGATGCGACAGGAGCTAGAACAGAGCATTGAAGCACGGATAGCTGCTCAAGTGGCGAGCGCTATGCAAACCATGTGTTCGAGTCAAGGGCCGCATGCAATCCCGGCTTTGAATAGCCCAGTGCCCCGCAAGGGCCGCAGTAGCTGTGGCTCAACCCCTATGCCTGACGATGAAGAGGTCAATGATCCTCATCCGGTGGACGACATCAAAGAACCTGTGAATGTCAGGTTGTACATCCGACAGCAGTGGACCAAAGACAAGGTGGCGGTCAGACAAGCATTTCCTAGAGGAGAGAACATCATTCATGGCAAGCCAGTGCCACTCGGGTATGTCAGGGTCAGCATTGATAAGATATTGGACAAGAAGTACAATAAGATACATATTGATTTCCCAGTGGAGGAAGATAGGCCGCGTCTAGTTCACAACTTAGGCACTCATGTCGCCTGGAGCAAACACTTCATCAAGCTAGATAACCAGCCATCTTCGGATGATGATGATGATAGTGAATCATCCCGGTCGCCTCCGCCAAGAGGTTTCTCTCCTCGTCAAGATCCACCGACACCTCCTCCGCCGCCAAAGGAGAAGACTCCTTCTCCACCGCCAAAGGAGAAGACTCCTTCTACACCGCCAAAGGAGAAGACTCCTCCTCCTCCTCCTCCACTAGCTTCAAAGTCCCCAGGACTGGGATCTTGATGGCCTAGCTCTAGATCAGGTTCGACTTTGCAACAGAGGAGGTCATCAGCTTCAGTTGATAAAGATCCCAAGATGACTAGTAAAAGACGGCAGCCAGTGCCGACTAAGGACGATATTCTATGAGCTCAAATTGCAGAAAAGGCCACCAAACTTGCCTTGTATGAACGATTGGCTTATATACCTGAGAAACAGAGCCAATTTGAAAGGCAAAGCAAAAATCCGGGTAACCAAGAAAGAGCTAGAGAAATACACACCTTTCAGCAGCTAGAGATACAAAACTTGGCCGCGGACCTGAATATAAGCATGGAGGATGCCGAGAATCTCTATTTTGAAAAAACCGATTTTGAAAAGGCCAAAGTTGCATACAAGTTTGAACTAGGCAAGCCTATGGTCGCCAGCCAAGAAGAGTATAGAAATTTGCCAACAAACATGCGACAATTGCATGATTATTACATCATAGATAGTAACAACAGCAAAGACAAGAATGCAACCTTTGAAGTATGCATCCCTCCATGATTTATTTTTAATCATCCTGAAGAAGTTGTGCATACTATTCATTATGAAGACCTCTTTCAACTCTTTCAATGACGCTCGCTGGATGTGCAGATTATGATGTTATGGACTATGTAAGTACCATACCCTAACAACGTTATAATAAACTACGTGATTTGCATTTGAATATATCCATGCATGTTTATTTTGCAGGTCTGTAGCAAAATTTTGCCTTCAAAAATGAAATAGCAATTTTGTCTCCAAGATCCGTATGTCTCAGCGAGTTTGAAGATAGAGTTTGAAAGAATGTTCTCAGTCGGCAAAACAAACGCACTGCTAACCTACAATTGCGAGTATGTGTTCTCGACCCTTACTTAAGTGTTTTTTCTTGATATATCATTCAATAACATGAACTTTGTGATTGCAGCAACCATTACGTCCTCGTAGATATAAGTCTTAAAAATTCAACTATCGAGGTGTGGGACTCAAAAAAGAAGCCACTTAAACTTATCGAACCCCTAGTCAAAGTGCTAAATATGTAAGTGACCCCAATATCACCACACTTTTCAATCACATATGATATTGTAATTAATAATGTCCTGAGCCTTCACACTTCATTTACATTGTCACAAAGAATGAAGGCGTTACCTGATTGGAGAAATGTGGAGCCTAAGATGCAAAAGAAATGGAGAGAACCATTCAGAGTGGAGTATATGAAGAAGGTCAAGGCCCTAGATCAACCAATGGGGAACAACGAATGCGGGTTCTATGTGATGTGGGCAATACTTTGCTACTTTAGCGCAAAACTAGGAATAGGAGATGGCATGGTACGTACGCGTCACATTTTAATTCTATTGTTTTGTCTTACGTATGTGCATCTCAATATCATCTTGTATCAATTTACAGCGCAAAGATCAGGGCCACAATAGGTTGGTGGATTTTGAGATAAGAGGATTTCAAGAGGAGATAGCAGCTCTTATTCTGGACGATATAGTGTATAGAAAAGGATGTCTATCCATTGTGAAGAGTAAGGACTTCAAGAAGAACTATGGAAAAGACCGCCTCGAAAGGCTATTGTAATGCGACAATTAATTCGATACTTTAAGTTTTGTTTGAATGTTTTGTAATAATTATTATAAATGTGTGATGGGTTTGTATTGTCGCTAGTCCACAACCACCTTCAATTCACATCGATATCAAATGGTTCGATAGCAAACACCTCCACGATCTCCCACCCCACCACCTCTACCATAAACCCTAAACCAGAAACCCCAAATGAAAATAAAACAATTAAAAAATACAACATCACTGCCGGTTGGTAACACGAACCGGCAGTGATGCTTGAGCCATCACTGCCGGTTTGACATAACTGGCAGTGATGGCATGAGCTCATCACTGCCGATTTGTCAGTGTCGGTTCAAAAAACCACCACTGAAGGGGGGTTTTGAACCGACACTGTTTGCCGTTTCTGTAGTAGTGGTTTTTACCAAAATTTGTGCCTGATGTTGGTTTTGGTAAATGATTTACCATAATATATGTTACCTTATGTATTAATTTAATACAATTCATAGACAAAATATTGTAAATCTGTTAGGTGCTCTGTACAATTTTATTTTCTAGTTATTTGACCAGAATCTTTGTCCTTATGTGTCATTTATCGTAATTATACCATATGGTTTACTAAAATTTTTTGCCTGGTGTGGTTTTCTAAATGATTTACCATAATATATGTTACCTTTTGTATTAATTTACTACAATTCATGGCCAAAATATTGTAAATCTGTTAGGTCATTTCAATTGACTACAATATTTTGTCATAAAATATTTACGAGAATTCGATTGGTGCAATAGTACGTGACACTAGTACATAAATCATTTTTGCTGGCACGTCTTTTTTTCAGAGGCGGTTCACAACTTCATGACGCCAGTACAAAAAATAGGGTGGGCCCAGCAAGAGAACCGCCTGTGTAAAACCATTTACACAGGCGGCTGACATTATCAACCGCCTGTGTAAATATAGGGGTATTTACACAGGCGGTCCTCCTTACCAACCGCCTGTGTTAATGCTGCAATAAATTCCCTTCTTCCACCTCCAGACAAGAACAGTTACTCCCGTGTTGTGTGCACAGTGTCCGACACAGAGGTGGCTATTCCAAGGGGGGATGTTTTGAACTTCATTTCTTTGGTGAGAAACTTCCAAAAGGTTAGTTAGTGTTGTTGCCGCCATTTTTTTAGTGATTCTTTGGTTCAATTCTTGCATTGGAGGTGCTCTAAATCTAGGGTTAGGGTTCATAGCTAGGGCAAGAGAGAGAGTTTTAGCTATTTTTTTTGTAAATTCATAGTAAATTGTATCTTGCTCGGATTATAGAAAATAAATACTTTTTAGAATTCTTGTGAGTAGATCTATGTAATAGAATACTTAGGGTTTATGAATTAATTTAGTAGTTAATGTTTTGTTAATTAGGGTTAGTTATTATTGTCTATACTTAGGGTTTGTTAAATAGGGTTAGTTATTATTTCATGTAGCTTAGGTTTTTCAATAATTTTTGTTAGTAATTGATGGTTTATTACTTAGGGTTAGATATTTCATGTACTTAGAGTTAGTTAATTAATTTAGTTAGTAATTAATGGCTTATTAATTAGGGTTAGTTAGTATTTCATGTACTTAGGGTTTGTTAATTAGGGTTTCTTATTTTTGCTTATACTTAGGGTTTGTTAATCAAGATGCCATCTCCGTTTAATTAATTCTTATAATTATAAAAATGAGTTTAAATAATTATTTAAATTTTTTATTTTGTAAATTCTGTAAGAGGTAGGTTTTCATATCTATTTAATTGATGGAGGATAGAATCTTAGTTATGAGGGATTATTTTCGTTTTGTTTTTAGAGTGACATACAATATTTTCCTAACTACAGATAAATATGGAGAGGTCATTATGGATGTACAACTTATCAAGATTAGACCCATCTTATGTAGTGGAGGTCCAAAAATTTATTGATGCCGAGAAGATACATGCTCAGAGAACAAAGGCGAAGCACATATGTTGTCCATGCGCAGACTGTAAAAATATTGTGGTATTTGACAATGTGGAAGCAATCACTTCTCATCTGGTTTGCAGAGGATTTGTGGAGGACTACTTGATTTGGACAAAACATGGTGAGGGTAGTTCTACACCTTATATGCGGACAACTGACAACACTGCAAGTAACATCAATGTGGAGGGTCCAATGCCATATCTCAATGAATGTGATGTTATGCCAGATATCAATGAAACCCATCATGTTACGCCAGATGTCAATCAAACTCATAATTCTACGTCCGATGTTAATGAAACTCAGCATGTTAACACTGATGCCATTGAAGATGCAGATTTCTTAGAGGCAATATTCTTCATGAACCGAATGGAAGCCTTGAAGAAGGCAGCAGAAGAGCCTTTGTACGACGAGTCGAAAGGTTGTACCAAAGAGTGGTCGACACTACGGGCTGTTCTTCAGTTTTTGACGATTAAGGCTAGATATGGTTGGTCCGATGCTAGTTTCAATGATTTATTGCGTGTACTTGGAGACCTTCTTCCTAAGGAGAACAGAGTGCCTGCTAACACGTACTATGTAAAGAAGCTAGTCAGTCCACTTACGATGGGTGTTGAGAAGATCCACGCATGTAGAAATCATTGTATCCTATATCGGGGTGATCAGTATAAAGACTTAGACAGTTGTCCAAACTGCGGTGCTAGTAGGTACAAGAAGAATAAAGATCATCAAGAGGAAGGGAATGCAGCCTATGTTTCTTCAGGGAGGAAGCGAAAGAAGACGCAAACAAAGACATCTGAGAAGGTAATTATCCGTGATGAGTTAGAGTCCCTACAGAAATTAGCTGCAGAGACATTGAGCCAGTTGGAGATGTGCTTTCCCCCATCGTTCTTTGATATCATGGTACACCTTATTGTTCATTTGGTGCCTCAAATTGAGGCATTGGGCCCCATGTATTTCCATGAAATGTGGACGTATGAGCGTTTCATGTCAATATTGAATGGCTATATGGCAAATCGTGCTCATCCGGAGGGTTCCATGATAGAGGCATACACTACAGAAGAGTCCATTGAGTCTAGAGGACCATTATGTAATAATCTCCTAAAAGACCAGGTATCAATTGGTTTGCCTTCGTTGCGACATGAGGGAAGGCTTGGTGGACGAGGGAGGATGGGACGAAAATCATTCATCTCGCCAGATTACAACATAGTCCTAGAGGTACACTACAGCATACTACAACAACTCATAATAATGGACCCATTCACCAATCAGCACATGAAAGAGCTTCGTGAGGAGAATCCAGGATGCACAAATGATTGGGTACACAAGGAACACAAGCGTCGGTTCACCGCATGGCTAAAGAATTTGGACATGACAGATGAATCAGAAACCATCAAGATTTTAGCATCTGGACCATCAAGCCAGTTTTAGTGGCAGAGCTATGACATTAGTGGCTTCACATTTTCCACCAGTTTTAGGGACACCAAGCGCATGGCCCAGAATAGTGGCGTTCGATGTGAGGCTGTAGATGATACAACTGGTGAAGAAACTACATACTTTGGATTCATTGATGACATATGGGAGATTGAATATGGTCCACGCCTGCAGATTCCAGTGTTCCGATGTCGATGGGTTCAAGATAAACATGTCAATGTGGATAACTATGGCCAAAGAGTTCTTGATCTAAGTAAAGTAGGTTACAAAGATGATCCGTGGATCCTTGCTAACCGTACTGCACAGGTGTTCTATGTGGAACAAATTCTATCTATGAATGAAAAGAAAAGTACCCAAAAGCCAAAGCACGTAGCAATCCCTAGAAAGCAACAAATTGTAGGAGTTGATGGTGTAATGGATTTAGAGGATGTTAATCAGTTTAGCGAGATGTCTCTTTTTACAAACTTTGAAGAAAAGATAAAAAATGTGGAGAAAAGTATCCCGCAAACCTCTTTGCCCTGGGTGCGCCATGATGGACAAGGAAGGACTGTAGCACGCTAGATTGTTTATCATGTAACTAATTAATGTACCACTTATCATTTGTACCTAATGCTACTCTTTCTTATTAAGCAGATGTTTACATTTCCATTTGTTGTATACCTTTGGACTATGATATTATTTTCTAACTTAATTAAACAAATCTTAATTGAAACCTCTTTCCCCTTCTTGTATACCTTTGGATTCTATTATATTTACTAACCCTAGGTACATGAAATATTAACTGACCCTATTAAACAAGCATTTAATTACTAACTAAACTAAATACAGGGAATAAATGACCTTTAATTACTTACTACGTTAACTAACAAACCTATTATTAGTAAACACTAACTAAATTAATCCACAAACCCTAATTAAGTACATGAAATAAGAACTAACCCTATTAAACAAGCCTTTAATTAAACCACTGCAGGGTGGAAGTGTTGACGGTCGAGAGTGCATATGAAGACGACTTCATCGACATCCCGACCTCTGAGGGTATAGAGAAGCTTGGACAAGCAATCAAGAACTTCATACAATGGCCGAGACGGTACGTAAGGTTGATTGATCCACCAATGGCACCCTCTCCACAAGTCCATCAAGCATCCCAAGAGGTCGAAACAAGTCAACAACCAGCATCGCCAATGCATGCCCCAACATCCC
Organism: Microstegium vimineum; assembly: GCA_022036555.1. NCBI lineage: Eukaryota > Viridiplantae > Streptophyta > Magnoliopsida > Poales > Poaceae > Microstegium > Microstegium vimineum. The sequence continues at coordinate 19,655,533 of CM039138.1, read as the reverse complement.
CGTATATTTATGAGCCACCGTCGTCATCCCCAATACATGATATGTCATTCTCGCTGGATGAGCTCGAGAGGCTGACCACGAACATGCCTGAGCAGCAGACTCCGCCAGCCAAGAAGGACACAACACCAGAGAAGGAGGTAGAGCAAACTCCCCCGCCACCACCAAAGCAAAAGGAAGCAGAGCAAACTCCCCCACAAGCACCGGCCTCCAAGAAGGCAAAGAAATTTCCAATTCCAAAATTGGTTTCTCCCCATGAGCCAAAAAAGGGGAAAGCAGCAGGCACGGTTCTATTTCTGAAAGGGATTGGAAAGCAGCGGACGACACGAGTCATTGAGCTCGAACCGCCACAGAATAAGGAAGCCGCCGGCCAAGCAACTGAAGCCGTGCCACCAACAAAGGAAGCCCCAAGTGGCGATGTTCATGTCGAACCGCCGTCAAATACACCATTGACCCTTCAGGATATAAGAAAGCCAACGGTTGATGATTATGTCAATGTCCCCAGTAACTACGTGCCCGGGAGGCCTATGCTGCAATGGACGGTGCTTGAAAATGGTCCATGAACGATAAAAAGGTTTCATGACTGGTATATGAGAACAGTGAATGCTGGCCTGCATGCAGTTAGTGTTAACATACCAGCAGACGTGTTTGCTACTAGCCAGGATAGAAGCGAGACATTTGTTATCTTCGAGGACATGCACCTGCTGTTGAACTATAGAAAACTTGACGTCCAACTCATTACAATCTGGTGCCTGTAAGTATCACTCATGGACACACATTGTTATTATTAAATTTTGGAATGTGATAAACTCTAATATGTGGATGTTGTATGTAGTTTGCAAGACCACGAGCAGAGATCGTTAACTACAGGCACGATGGTCGGTTACCTGAGTCCAATCAGGTTACAAGAAAATATGCACAAATTTGTACTTACAAATGAAGATAGAGCAAAGATAGAGAAGGACAAAACACCAGAACAAGTTGCAGAAGCTGTAAAGGCATTGCAACGAAAATACGAGGACACATATGCCCTCTATCTCGGTAGAGCAATGCTGAGATATAAGTACAGGGATTTTATATTGGCACCCTACAACTTTGGGTAAGCGTGACCTCGTATACGTACTTCAAATTATCGTATTAACAACCCTAAGTACATATGTCGCTCACTTCGTTTATTCGTGCAACGACCATTGGATTGTTTTTTATATATATCCATTCGAAGGGAAGGTGCTTGTCCTAGACTCCTTACATTGTCCTCCTCAGTCGTATCAAACATTCCTGATTCATTTAGAAAGGTGAGCCAACATGCAACCGCATCCGTACTTATATGAATTAGAGTTTAAATAACTATAGTGTTTTATATTCGATATCTACAGGGCATGGCGGTTTTATAAGAAGCAAAAAGGACCGGTCGACGCCGCCCGCTCAGATCCTAGTGTGCGATTGACGATACAACACCATTATCCGGTAAGTTGTCCGAACACATATCATCATATAAATAATACATAAGGCATGACAATTTTCGTTTAATCTTTTGCTCATTAATTACATAGTGCCACAAGCAACCACCTGGATCGGTCTACTGTGGATACTATGTGTGTGAGTTCATAAGGCAGTGGGGACGATACGTCAGGGACAAAAATATGGTAAAAAATATCTATGTATGAAGTTTTCTCATTAAAGTTGGAAATATTAATATTAGACATGTGTCACTGATGCTTTTAAACTTTGTTTCCAGCCGAGAAGCAAAGGAAAGGACGTGTCATTCACTCCAAAAACTATGGAAAATATAGTAGCAGACTTGTGCGGTTTTATTATGAGAGAAATAATTCCAAGTACCAGAGCATATTTTGATGACGCCGGTGATTTAGCAAGTGAAGGATTTAGAGCGCTGACAGACATAGCAGGTCTAAACTTGAAAAGAAATGACATGTAAAGACCAAATGGTTGCACTCATAACTTGAAATGACATGTATTATATGTAATTTTATGTTTGATGTTTGATTTCATGTGGATACATCTGTAATATGTATATGTGTTGTATGTATGATGCAATTTTATGGTTCATGTTTGCATATCTTATATATATATTGTGACAAATATAGTACAGTGTGGAGTGGAGGCAAATATTGAAATTTAAAATAAAAAAAAATAATTACACAGGCGGCACACAGAGTGAGCCGCCTGTGAAAAATAGATTTTGAGCCGCCTGTGAAAAATGGATTTTCATATGCGGCTGACAAAGTGAGCCGCCTGTGTAATAAATAACTATTTACACAGGCGGCTGACAAAGTGAACCGCCTGTGAAAATCCATTTTCACAGGCGGCTCACAGCCCGCCGCCTGTACTGTGGGCCGATTAGTACTGACCCCCAGTAGGCGGTGGGCTTTGCCGCTTGTACTAATGCCTCTACCACCGCCTCTAAAAACGTTTTTTTGTACTAGTGTGAATCCAAAAGGCTCATGATGATAGGTAAACTATTTAAATCCATGAAGAAAGGGTTATCGTAATTATGTATTTTTTCGTAAGATACCATAATTGTGTATTACTCTTTTTACTAAAAATAGTACCTCTGAAGGAATACACCAATATCATTTGAAAAAAATACAAACGGGTTACTAGAGAGAGGCATATTTAATTTACTAAAATCTATGAAGGAAGACCACGTTGCTGTTTACCAGAGGACAAGTTACTACAGTGGCGGCTTCAATTAACTACAAACATCCTCAAGTTACCACAATGCAGGTATTAAGCTTTTTGTGAGACGACGATGGAGACACAATGGCCACTGGTTCCAGGAGAAATCAAAACATGGGAGATCTAACAGAGGAATAGAAAAGCATATAACACAAAAGACTTGGTGCAGCACGTACAAAAAAACTTGAACATTCATCTCTATGACAAGGAAAAAAAATAGTCGGTTGGCATGGTCGGCGGCAGGTTGTTGTCTGTGGCAAGTGTGATCCGTCTCGCAATGCGTAGATGAGCCAAACCATGATTTTACTCCGAGGTCTAGACATCACGTGGGCAGCAGCGATAGATTCATGGTAACGATTAGCCCTAAACTGAATGAATAACAACAAATCATGATGATGATTAACCTTAAACTTGAAAGAATAGTCTAAAAACACACTTAATGATTGTTATTGTTGTGTGCAGGCTCACCTTGAAGCACGTGCGCGGCGAGCGAGGACGATGGATTGCATCGTGACTCCGATCCACCGGCCCGGACGACATGCAGTAAGGCCAAGAACAAAAGCAGCAGATCCACGACGCAGACGGCAATGAATCCGGCACGACACGGGAATAGGATACGCTGCAGAGGTTGGGGACGTCTCCAGTGTCCAGCGACCAGCGATGAAGAGCGGGTTCCGTCGGCGGCCGGCGAGCAGAGGAAATTTTGTGCGTGCTTTTTGCGGGTGCAAATAAAAGAGAAGACGCAATTTGTGAAAGATTCTGTGAGACGAGTCAGCGGAGGATTAAATCACTGCATGCATGCATTGATTAGAAGGGGACTACGGACCATCAAGCCAAAACATACACGCTGATGACCATTGTGCGCCGGTAAAAGTTTTGGCCTGGCCAATGACTTATTTTGTAGCCTGGCCAAAACTTTCACCGGCGCACCATGGTCACCAGCGCGTATGTTTTGGCTTAATGGTCCGTGCTACAAAATAACTTTTTTAGCCAGGCCAAAACTTTCACCGACGCACCATGGTCATCGGCGCATATGTTTTGGCTTGATGGTCCGTGGTCCCCTTCTAATCAATGCATGCATGCAGTGATTTAATCCCCCGCTGACTCGTCTCACAGAATCTCTCACAAATTGCGTCTTCTCTTTTATTTGCACCCGCAAAAAGCACGCACAAAATTTCCTCTGCTATATATATATCCCACAACTAAAAAAACGGAAAGGTTATACGGTTTGGTGATGGAAAATTTCGCCTCACCTTTGGTTCACGCGTGCGACGAATAAAGGAAGGAAAGCAATTAATCATCGATCAATTAGGCAATCAATCAACATGATAACCAATCATCAATCGATCAGAAAGAAAGGAAACCAGTCAATCGATGCCATGAATTGCCGCGGGCCCTTCTCATCTCCGTAGGAAAGAAATCAATTGCCGTCGGGGGCGTCGTCGGCCGTCCTCGCATCTCCGTAGGAAAGAAATCACTCAGCGCTGCAATCAATTGACGCAGACCCTTCTCCTTCCTGCCGCGTCGTCGTACTCTTGGGCATCGCCACGCAGTCCTTCCACCACGTCCTCTCGCTCGTCGCTCTCATCTTGCGGCTTCCCGGGCAGGGCCTCTCCCAGTGCTGCCCGTCGCGCCTGCTCAGACCAACGCCCTCCTGGAGATCATAAACCGCGACATCTTCCACGCCTTCGAGAATCTCGTGCGGACCGGCGTGAGTTCCCGTACCAGGAGGAGACAGCCGCCCCTTCGCTGCAATCTGCGCACCGCACACGCCCGACGAGGCGGCCGCAGCGGACATGCGCGCCGCGGATGCGCTCGGCGCGGTCACCGTCGACCTCGTGCTCCACGACTCCGGGTTCCGTGCTCGCGGACGGCGGCGTTCGCTTTGGTCTGCCTGGGGGTTGTGCGGAGCGTGATGCTGATCGATGCCGCCACGTCCCTACCGGTGTTCCTGGCTACGGTCTTCGATGTGCCCGTGCTGGGGAGACTGGTGTTGTGTTGTGCCTAGGGAGTCAGTGCTGACGAGGCAGATGCGTACCGAGCACAATGCATGAGCCTACTTCGAGGCATGTTAGACGATGAACGACAACTTTCAGCTTGGGGAATGGAGGGGTTCAGGTGAGAAGGCAGCCGATGCTGATGCTGGTGCTGCGGTCAGGTTCTTGGTCAGACATATAGATGGATGAGCGAAAAAGCTGTGTTGCCTGATGCCAAATTTGTCTACCATAATTACGGCGGTCGATGGCCTCATGTTAGTGATTTAATAATCGCATGGAGGGAGTGGCTTAGTTTGACTTGAGGTTGAACGAATAACTATACTGCAAATATAAATTTTACTTTGATGATTTATGAAATATGCCAATCATTCCAAGAATAGGTGCCATGGAAGAACATGAGTTTGAAATCTGAGCTATTTTCTAGGGAACCATTGTTTATCAAATTTGAACACAACCACAGCTGAAAATTTGTGTAAATTTTCTTGTATTTGGTTCATTCAAGTGTGTGAATTGGACATGTCCTCACAATGAATTTACGCAGGTTGGCATGATGCTATGGGGCTTGGGATTCGACAATACAAAAGGGTTCTCTTGCTTTTCCTAAAGAACGTGCTCAGTTCAATGTATTTCTTGCACCAACATTCTGAAGTTCTTTTAATCTTGAGCAAATATGCATGCATGATGGTGCTACATCTACTTCATTTGAATTTGGAGCCACTGATGTTCGGGAGTATCTGTTTGGGTTGAGGATATAAGGTGGGTTAGAAATACTGTTGTTCTATTTGATGGATTATACTATGACTTACTGACCAATTCTCATAGAGGCACTTTTATTTCATAGAAATACATGTGAATTCTATTTGATCTCGAGCACCATGGCAAGCCAAGGAAGACGACGCCACCTACGTTAATGAAGAGCAGGCATCGGTGCTTGAACACCGGCCCTCCACCGATCCGGTCATCACCGCCGAGGAGATGGCAAACCCAGAGATTCTACCGGCCGGTGGATCTATCCACACACACGACACACGGACACGATAAAAAAAGTAGAATACACCCAGGTCAGTCCTTGCGCCATGATCCTCACCCCTCTTCTTGATTTGTGTCGTGTGGTGGACTTTAGTGTGATTGACATGGTGGCATATATAGCAAGCGGATCCCTTATCAAGTTGAGAAGATTCCTGATTTTATCCATGCATCTATTTTATCTTCCATATATAGTTCCTGTTCGATCTAGAATTCAGATTGGTAAAGTAATTGAATTACTTATATGTGATATGTCCTTGTAGTTCAGCTTATGTGTCGTTATCTGCTTGTCTTTCTATTGCCAGGAAGTTCAGGAATGAAGAACAATATATATTTTCATTTATGCAAGTTTTGAATTAAATGTAGTATATGAGACCTTTTCAACATATTTTTTTGTTAGTTATTTTGCATAGTAATCAGTTAACTATTTTTTATTATACCTATGTCTATTTAGCTAATCAATTAATAACCGGCGCCTATCTCTTACCTCGCATTCGCTTGTCTTTTTGTTATCACAAAGTTCAGGAATGAAGAACATCTGGGGTATCGCACCGTAGTGAAGAACGAGTCCACGCGCGGAGAAGGGCTCGGTGGCGCAGGGCTTGCGCGCCATTCGCCAGTAGGCGTCGTGCGGGTGTGCACGATGCTGAGGTGGCCGTAGGAGGTAATCTCGCCGGCAGTGGTGCTGGGGCGATCGGCGAAGGCGAAGTCGTGGGTCTTGAGGACGAGACGCCCGATGTGTGGGTCTTATCATTTTAACGTATATATTTAATTTTATAATAATGTTATATTACGGTGCGATATATGTGTTCTTAGTATAAAAGTTTTGTTATCCTGTAGCAACGCACGGGTACAATGTTGTACAACGAAAAAGGCTCAAAAGAATGCCAAGAAAAATACATCAAATAAAAAAGTTAAGGATAAGAAGACCCAAATAATGCCGGGAACTTTCACGAAAAATATTGTATTTAAGAAGGTTCTAACGCTATAGACGAGGTAATATAACATTTCACTAATACAATGCATTTTTCATTCCATTTATATTGTATAATAATTATTATTTGTGTAACGCTATACTTGTTATCATTTCTAGATATTTTAATGTATTTTATTGGACTCTACATGGACATGATGTATACACACCACATGCCTACTCTCATGAAAAATATTGTTATATTATCGTGTGATCTATGTCTTTTTAATACAAATATTTGTTATCTCGTAGTAACGCACGGACATTCAACTAGTATATATATAGGGGTGAGTTTTTCCGACTCCTGCTTGTAGCTACTCCTACAAACGTCGCTAACGGGAGGGAGACGTTGGACGGCTGGAGCTCGGACCCGACGTCGGAGATGCGGACGCGTGACGCCTGCAACCCGGACCCGTTTAGTTTTCTAATACCGTTTGCATGCAGCGTGTTACGCTCCAAGATCTGTAGGGTCTGTTGCTGTTTATCCGTGAATAAAGTATGGGCACATACTTTAATAAATAAGATGAGTATATTTGCATACATATATTTGAGAGTACGTAGGCCTATACACTCATGCATGGAATTTTATTATTTGGTATAGGTAGCGTTTTTATATGAGAAAAAAAGTAGTATGCTAGTATGTTAACATACTAGTTGACGAGTATCGATACATATACATTTTTATAACAGTTGGTACATATACATTGAAATGAAGTGTTAATTCACTAATTAGAAGAGTTATTGGAGAAAGAAACATTAAAATGAAGTTTGTACATCACTAATTAGAGTTTTGGGGAGAAAACAAATAGTATACTAGTATGTGTGCATACTTCTTTGACACGAGCTAGTATTAGTATACTCTTGCAAAGAGACTAAGAGTATATATACATTCTACTACGTACTTTACAAAACATTATGTATGGTGTCTACAATTTTGACTGTACATATTTTTATAAGGGAGTAAAAGTATATACTCTCTTTGTTGTGGACATATATACTTCACTTCTAAATTCATGAGCCTGGTCCATTTACAAAGCAAGCATTCTCGAGTTGATTGCAATATAATGTACAGCCAAACTGATATGCAATTCTGCTGCATCTATAGGCTAACAAAAGTTATCTAAATTGAACATATATGCAGTCACTATGAGAAAGCTTCAGCTATAAACTCTGAACTTGCTATCTCCGTGCCATACTCATCCCTCCTATATTTGAGCCCTTCCTGAACATCCTGATTCCAAACCAATAAAAAAGAACTGTTGTCATATGTCCAAGAAAATTTAGAAGATACAATGCATACCTCTTATGCAAACATTTCTTATAATGCGATCTGAAAAAGGTATAATATAAAAAATATCAAATGATACTCTAATCAAGAAAAGTATCTAAACATACACTTATCTGAAAAGGTATCTAAACATACACTTATCTAAAAAGGTATCTGAAAGTATGCAAATATACACTTAAAATATACACTTATGAGAAAAATGCAAGAGAAACTTCATTTATTAATACATAGTACACTGCACGTAGCCAACGTCAGGATGGCAACGATTCTTCCTGCATATACATATTGGAAAACCATTAGTTTAATCGTAGCAAGTATTAACTGATACTCTAATCACTGAAGAAGTATTTTTTTTTGCGAGCCACTGAAGAAGTATTCAACAACACTCTTATTGAAAAACATATGCAGAGATGCTAGTTTCCGAAAAATAACCTCAATAATACCAATACACCTGCTGGAGCTTGTCATCTCTTAGTCATATGTATATGAATTGTTCACTAAGAACAAACAGCCTGAGAACCTGATTGAAAATTAAAGGAAATAAACATGACATTAAGTTATTGGTTTTTGAAATCATACTATATAAAATGCACATATGCTGGTTTATTTGTGTTCATGACAGGCCATAAGTCCATATCTCTGTTGAAATCACCATTGATATAACTTCCGTGGCCATGCGCACATGCTGTCTCACATCCCGTGGCGCCATTGTCACAAGCACATCAAATTTGCAATGGTTATGGGTAGTTCGATCAGCCCCAGCACATCGAAGCATGGAACAACACAATCTTCAGCCACATTAAAAGCTGGCCAATAAGTAAGAAATAGAAGAATCAATCTAAAAATTTGATTTATTAATGAACCAACCAATTAATAGCAAACCACATGACACAAAAGAGAGATCTGGTAAGCACTAGCGCATCAATCGAGTGATACTTTAGTCCAAAAAGAGTGTCAGACAAAAATCAAGAAACTAGTATCCTGATATACCTATTGACCTCCGGTTGAAATATCAACATAGAAAAAAATGGGATCTACAATTATACATGCGTATAATGAAAATAACCACAGCATATTCCAAACCGCATAACATCTGTGTGTGATTTTTTTATTAATAAAAGTGAAAAAAAATTATCAGTTTTAGGGGTGCTCTTGATCAGGAAAAACAACAAGGGTGAGCTAGAGATTTGCCTACCAGATGGGCTACAAATTAAATGAGAAACCCACGAATCGATGGACGATAGTGCTATAATGGCTAATCCTAATTTAGATTTCAGAGGTATGGACTCATACCGGTTCGCTGCCACTCAGCACACAAGAGCAGAGAAGCGTCGATTGCGTTGGATGACCCCGCTCTGTTGGTGGAGGTGGTGCACACAGCCAAATGACGGGTCGGTCGACACTACAACATGTCAAAACACCAGAAGGACGACTGAATCATGTTGTACACATCCATAACATGTTCCAGAAAAAAGTTGGACCGAAATGACCACTTTTGTGGATCGGCCGATCCACTTTGGAGGCCAAAATTCAGAAAAGACAGAGCAAAGCAATATTCAAAGGTAAAGGATCTAATGCAGAGTTCGAAGTGGCCAAACGGCCCCAGGGGGGTCGACCGACCGTCCTTATAGGGCCCGGGCCCAACAGTTAACATCCGTTCAACTTCAAACGTCTATTCTGATTGGTTTGCCACGTCTCTCCCTCTTTCCTCAATGCCTTTCTTTTGTTTGCTCATTTTCTCTTTTAATAAAAATGAAATAAAAATAATTTCTTCATGAAAGTAATCACTTAGTTAATTTCTCTTCCAATAATAATAATAATAATAATAAATAATAATAATAAAATAATAATCATAAAATAAAATAAAATAAAAATTTATTTCTTCATAAAATGAAGCACTTAGTTTATCTCCCTTTTAATATTGAATAAAAACAAGAAGATCACATTTGAAACTACAATTTGAAAAGTGACATGATCTATGACATTCTGAGGGCAAAAACGTCATAAAGATGAATTCTTGCTTTTTGCTTATGCTAGTGGGAAAATTCTTTGATAGGAGAATCATATTGATTAAGTTGTTGTTTAATGTGATATGGTTCCCGGTTTATGATTCATACCCTGTCTATTTAAGGTTCTTGAAGATTAATTTTTTAAAACGTCATAAAACCATAATGCCACTACTCCTCTATAGTGAGAAAATTCCTACCATAGCCATATATGCTCTTTCATGATTTAAGCTTTCTACATAAGTTGCTTACTTTGTGACCCTTATTGAGAGATTTATCATACTCCCAAGATCAAGATCACGTACACGCCACATATACATATTGCTTCTACACTGAAAGTAGGCAAAAACATGCCTTATATTTTCCACATAGTTCATGCTCTATGCTCTAATAGAAAATCCTCTCTCTAGTATATGCTTGTATATGAGACATAGACTATGCAAAATATCAAGGGGCATAAAAAGTCCCAAGTTTTAGAAAATGATGAGCACATCAAAGCTCATTTAAAAAAAAGCATTCCAAAGCTCATAGAAAAAATAAAATGATAGCTATGTCTCAAAATAATAAGTTAGGAAAGAGAGATCTTATAAAGGAGTTTTGATCATTCGCCAGACTTGCACATCTTGATCTAAGAGTATGACATTTCTTTCCTTGGATCCGGAATTTGACTTTACAATACATGCAAGGTAAATATGATACATTGTTTATCCCTACCTAAGCTCCACATAAGCCTTTTAGAAGTAGGAAAATAAAAAGAAGGCAACCTCATGTTATGGCTTAGTAAGGATTCATACACCTTGAGCGATCTAGAGTGCTATATGAGGAGTAAGTTGACTTATGAGCTTTCTTTTGAAAAATTTATCAAAAACTCCAAGTACTAAAATATGATTTGGGAAAGATGACTTTGCCTTGAGAGCTGTTCCATTTCTCAACTTCTCAAGGATATATGTTAGCCAATACCACATATCCCATTAGTATGACAAAATGTCTTGAATGAATCTTTATGTTTGCTTTATACTCTGAATAGCATAGTCTTGCTATCTTTTAACCTTTACTCGAGGACGAGCAAAGAGGTAAGTATGGGGGATCTTGTTGACGGTAATTACAAGCTATTTTATCACCATCAAAACACCGTCAACATCCTCATATTCAAAGGAAAACAAGAATAACATGAACAAAATTTACCCAATAACTAGTTTCACATGTCCCATGACCATTTGAGTGCAGGTAATGACAAATGAGGACTTTTGGGAGCTAGTGCGCTCACTTAGGGGTGTCGACCGACCACCCTGTCCAAAGCATTTTCTACCCCTTGGATCCAAGTATGCTACCTCTCAACAGTTCTGGATCAAAGCACGAGGATCCATGGGCCCAACATGACATATTTCCAAGTATGGCAAATGTGAAAAAACCATACACCATCATGATGGGCATTACCTCTAGAAGCTACCTGCAAAAGATGAGCTCATTTGGCCACAAAAGAAGTTCGGCCGACCATACTTTGGGCCCAATCTTGGACAGCAGGATCCAAACCTATCAAGGAGGTCGCACACCGAAAGGGAGGCCCATGGCTCTCTATAGGGGGTCGGCCGATCCAAAGTATGGGCCCACATGCCACCCACATACCCCCTGTGCTGTGGGGACACCTCCTGAGGGAAGTGGGAGGGCCCACCTGTCTTTGTGGATCGGCCGATTCAGGTCAGGTGCCCAAAAGGTGCACCGACCTCCCCACCGACTCCCTGCATGCCTCCATGCACCCACTTGATCTCCCCCGTTGATCTAAGGCGGTTACAATGATAGTTTGATCCTACGGTGGCTGATGGAGGTGACGCGGATCGCTGACGTGGTACCGGTAAGGATGAAAACGGAACAGAAATATTCTGAACCGAACCGCACCATTTTCTATATTTAATCCGATCGAATCCGTATTTTCTTGTCTGACTTTACCGTAGTCGTTTTCGTTTTCGTATTTCAAATGTCCCGAATCCCGAATAAAAAGCCGTTTTTTGACCAAGTTCGACCGTTTTCTACTTTTCTACTTTTAATGTGGAATATTCCGAATTCAAAATATGATTTAAACCGAATTTGGTTGTTAATCATTACTGTTCAAACAACTAAGCAAAGGTAAATGTGAAGCACTGATATCCATGGCATCTTAATTTTTCTCTTCTTTATTTTTTCTTTTGCGAAAGAAACTAAATTGATAAATCTGCTCTCTTGTACTCGAAATTTGCCACAATGACACTTGTTAATTGTTATGAATGGTAGTTCAGTATTTCGAATTGAATTTTCGTATACCGACCGTGTTCGATAGAATTTCGCTCGAATTGGTTCGTTTTCGAAATTCACAATATTTCGTAAGTTCGCGTTCGTTTTCGTGTTCGACTTACCGTTTTCGCTTTCATTTTCGTATTCAAAATGTAAAACTAGAAAACGGTTGAGGAGTTTTTCGACCGAGTTTGGCTGTTTTCATCCCTAGGTACCGGAGTAGTCCCTACTCCACCTCTAGCTATAAATAGACCCCCTAGGCCCTCACTCTCACTCATGCCTGGAGAAACTACTCCTTAGTATCTTAGCGGAGCTCTATAGTACTGCTATGCTAGTTGGAGGAGAGTGAGGAGATCCTTCTGGAGAAAGCCTTGGGTCTGTCGGGAATCTTCTCCGGAGTTCTTCCTCAGCGGATGCGAGTCTCTTGTAAGTTTAGCACTTGTAAGTGACTTCTTCTGAGTTCTTTATAGTATTCAGTGTTCTAAATCTGGTTTAGCTGTTATACAACTTTTCATGCTTGATCATCGCTTTACTTTAAGTAGAGTGCTTTAATCTTATGCAAGGATTAAAGTAGTAAGAATGGTGTAGACGTGGTGTCTAGACTAGATCTTGCCTTTATAAACTGCTTATCATGTGGATTGTTTGTGGATGCTAGTAGGAAGTGACAACCCTATCTAGTCCTCGTATTCCACCACGTGTGTAAGATAAGTTCTTAAAAGGTAAGGCTTCAATACAACGTGACGGCGCGGTCTGGTTAGAGTTTTGCCCTCTTTCTGATATATCTCGTCGCCTCCTGCAAGAGAAGGGCCGATAAGGCCAGTATAACCAGCTATCCCTTGTTAGACATCTTTGCTATATTGAACCTCTCAACCCAGTTATAATAATCTCCCTTGATCCATCATAGGACATATCTTTAATCCTAGTTAGATCACTATCGTTCCCTGAGGAAAATACGATACCTGGAATACTCCCAGTGAAGTGTTACATCTGTATAATCTGTGCGCTTGCGGATTTATCCAATAGTCATAAGAAATACCAACAATAAGCAAGGCATCCACCTCAGACACTTTTCATTTGCATCATAGACAATGGAATGGAGCCATGGATGAACTAGAACATACAATCGATCAGAGATGATGTCAGCTATGGCACAATCACCTACGATAGGAACATCGAAGTCAGTGAATGGCAGTGAAATCATCTCACAATCACCTACGATAGGTATATCTAACAGTGAAATCATCTCACAATGCTAGTGAATGGCAGTGAATGGCAATGAAATCATCGAAGCCATGTTTTTCCAGAGCATGGTAACTAATAAGTGAAATCATCTCAAAATCACCTATGGCGAATCACCTATAGTGAATCACCTAATGTGAAGAGAAATTACCGTGTCTCTAGAGCTAGACGAGTAGAAGCTGTAGAAGGACGGTGACCCTTTCATCTCCAAGCCTAGGCAGCTCCCATTCCCATTGAAGCAGTTGCGGCACAACAAATCCACAAAGCTGATCTTTGATACAGACTCTTGCGAGGCGTTCTTGGTGGGCTTCTCGACCATCTTCTTCGAGGTCTTCTTCCTCGAAGTTGAGGTTACATGCTCCTTCACAGCCGTTATGGCCTTCCCCTTCAAAGTCGGCGACGCCTTCCCCTTCCTAGCCGGCACCGCTTTCCCCTTCCTAGCTGGTGCCACCTTACTCTTTGGATCTGGCGCCGCCTTCCCCTTCCTAGACGGTGCCACCTTCTTCTTCTTGAAAGTCGGGGCCGCCTTCTTATTGTAAGTCGGGGCTACCTCCTTCTTCAAAGCCATGGTCGTCTTCTTCTTCACCGCCTCCGCTGCCCTTGTCTTCACATCGCCGGGAGTGGATGGGGAGGGGGCGAACTTGCCCACCAAAGGGTCATGTACGCAGTGCCTCCTCGATGCTTTCGTCATCTCTGATGGCAGTGTCACGATGGCACGAAGGAGGCGAGGTCTACAACGATGCGAAGGAGGAGTGGTGAATGGGCAAGGTCTACGGCAGCGGTGAATGGGGTAGGTGAACGAGTGTGGTGAATGGGGTAGGTGAACGGGCGTGGTGAATGGGGGTGGAAAACAGAGAGCCGAGCTTAATGGGCCGAGTAAACCACTCCGTTGGGCCCATTCTTATGTGGTGTATTTTTATTAAATATATTCTTTACTTTTGTTATAATCAAAAACACATTCTTCAATCGAAGTGAGTTTGAAATATTATCGAAGTACAATGATAGAGAATGATTTTATAAAGATTTACGAAAAAAATCATCGCATTTGGAGTTAGTATGAGGTATAAAAACTGGTTTAAACTTTTGAACAGAAATTAAAAAAAAGAAATCAGACTTGCTCATCCAAATGTGGGATGAACAAGTCTTCTTTGTCTTTTTAATCTCTGTCCAAAGCTTGTAACTAGTTTTCTGCCTCATACTAATTCCAAATTTGATGATTTTTTATCCTAATTTTTTCTAAAATCATTCTCTACAGATATGTTCATTTTCTAGAAGCTATTGAGGTATTGTGACAAAGTTTGTACAATCCATATTTTGAATTCAAAAATAACCGCAACTTGTAAGAAGATTTTTAGAAACTAAATCATTTTCGATGGAAAAGTAATGACTACCAAAGTTGTTTCTCTCAAGGAGACCTACAACTCATAGTAAGGTTATTTTTCACTTAACAAAGTGGTAATATACATTGTTCATAATCCACACATCTCGCCACATAGTTTCCTAAATCCTATGAGACATCTGTCAATTATGAACAATGTATATTACCACTTTGTCAAATGAAACAATGACCTTACTATGAGTTGTAGATCTCCATGAGAGCAACAACTTTGGTAGTCATTACATTTTCATTTGGAACCATCAAGTACCTCAAAATGTTGTTTCAATTTGTAAAATTCAAAAATTAAGTCATCAAAACTAAGTCACATGAAAAAACACCATGACTAAAAGTTGTACATCTTGATGAGCCTAGCAACTTTCCTTCTTACGACATTTTCATCTGAGGTCATTTGCTGCTCTGAAAATGTGTTTTTGTAATATGTAAAACAAAGAATTAGTAACTCAAGCAATGTTGGAGTCTCCCTATTGAACTCACAAACACTTAGCACAATGGAAGGCATTATTGCCTTTGACTATGGAGGTCTTGGGGTCGAGCCCGCGGTAGCACCCTTTTTTTGCCTTCCCACTCCATCTCTTATCCACTGAATCCCCCTGGCGGCGGAGGCGACCACGGTGTAGATGACGCGCGACGAGCGACGAAAAGGAGACGACCAAGGAGGAGGATCTGTGGCTGATCTTCTGCTGCGTGCCATGGACCCGCGCGCGCTACTTGCCGCCGACGGTGGTGGATCCAACACCTCGGGAAGCGAATCCGGCGCTTTGGCAGCTGGCGTGGCTTCGTTAGTTTCCTTTCCCTTGATCACTTGCAAAGACTGTCATTGATTCAAAATGGTGAGGTGGGTTTCGAAGCAACCCTAGAGCTTAGGGAACTCTTCTACTGTTGCCCGACACACAAGGTAAGATTGATGTTCTTACTGGACATCTCCATTTATTTGCATCGTTGTATATTGATTCAGTTGAGGTGTGCTGTAGAGTAATGGTGATGGCTGCCCTTTCTTCAAGTGGGAGAATGATTACCTGAAGCTTCTGTAGTCCAAAGAGTTTCTCCCAGAAGATGAAGAGATGGTTGCCAATTACAACAAGCTTGCGAAGATGAAAGAACCTTGCAGTAGTTTGTTGCTGCCACCAGTTCCATTGAAGGAAGATAGTGCAGTTGTAGTTATAGGGAGTGAACTGATTAAGCTGATGAAAGTTCAATGTCTCTTTTCTCTGTGTATTCTTTTAGTCCTGGTGGTTATGGTGCTTGTGATGCTTTCTAAGTACTGATGAGAAGAGATGATTGGTAAGCTGTAAGACATGTTCACTGACATACCACACACTACTTAAGTTCACAAACTAAAACACTTTACATGCTCACAAAATAGTAGTTCAGTACATAAATAGGAGCTATTCATCCTCACTATCTACCTCAGCAGGGTCAAATTCATCTTCACTAACATACTCCATTAAAGTGTCATCCTCCTCCTCATCAGATGATTCACCATCTTTAGCAAAATATGGAATTTTCTGCACAAGTCGAGTAACTTGAGCCGCATTGACAACTTGGCGATCTTCATCAACTCGGTTCAAAGGCTGGTCAGGTAAATTCTCATTTATTTCTGGCCTCGTCCCTCCTTCCTCAATGCACTCTGTCTGTTGATAAGGAGATGGAGTAGAACTTCTTGTTCAATTACATTGTACAAGTGTCGAGGCTTGAATGTTTGTACAAGATGCCAGTTTTCACCATGCTTATTGTCTAGGAGGTAGAAAACATGTTTAGCTTGAGTTTCCAATATGAAATAGTCTTTCTTGTACCACTGAGTTGTAGTATTGCTGCTTCTAAAAAGCCCATCATCTTTTAGTGCAGTCTTCTTACCATCTAGCTTGTACCACTCACATCGAAAAAGAACCACATTTCTTGTAGTCCCATCATCCTTGTTGTTGTATTGCAACTCAATAATCTCATTCAATCTTCCAAAATAATCAATTAGGCCGTTGTTATGTAAACCAGCACATGCCACTCTAGAGTTTTGTGTCTTCTTGTGTTTGTCACACTCAACAGTACAAAAACGAACACCATTGACAACACATGTAGTGTGAAATCTTACTCTTGGGTCTGGGCCACAAGCAAAGGAAAACATGTTATCCTCTACCTCTTCTGAATTATTCAGCTTCCAAATCTGGAAAAGGGATTGGAGATTAGGAAATCATTAACCAAAAAGTAATATAAATATACCAAAAAACAATTTAAGTGGACAACTTACATGGTTCATAAACCAAGTACCAAATCCAAGCATAGTCCTTCTACCAAGATCAGCTGCTTCCACTCCTGCTTCCTGTAGTTCTCCTTGAAACTGACTGTGAATCCAACAAACAAATTTCAGCAAGTACATGAGAATTTAAGTGTTCAAGAGTACAAGATGAAGACGTTAGCACATAATTTATATAAGCTTTGGCCTGGTCACTATTATTGAGGACATACCAAACCATTTGATCATATTCTTTAGAGTATGATTGTTCACCTGTAGCAATCAGATTGACACCATGCCCAAAAACATCAATAGTGAAGGCTAATGGATCTGAGAAACCTGGATTTCTAGGTGCTCTGTTAAACCTTGTCTCCACATCGTTCATATACCAAGAGTAGAATGTGAGGGCTTCGTCTGCAACATAAGCCTCAGCAATCGATCCTTGCGGATGTGCCCTATTCCTATCTAATCTCTTCAAAGTGTACAATCGTCGCTCAACAGGATACATCCAACCAAATTGCACTGGACCTCGTAGAATTGCCTCATCGGGCAAATGGACAGCAAGGTGAACCATTACATCAAAAAAGCTGGTGGAAATATTTTTTCAAGCTTGCAAAGTATAAGTGGTATTTCTACCTTCATTCGAATCAAGATGTCTTTGTTCCGTGTTTGGCTACACAATTCCCTAAAAAATTTGCCAAACTCAGCAGTGGCTTCATATATATCACCATCCAACAGGCCTCTCATACCAGCCGGTATTATCCTTTGTAAAAAAATGTGGCAGTCATGAGTTTTAAGGCCATGCATGCTGGTTTCTGTAGTTATGCATCTTTCAATATTTGCGACAAAACTATCTGGAAACTTGGATTCAATATTCTGGTTTAACATTCAAATCAGCAAGATCAAGCCTTGTATTAAGTTTGTCTTTTGACTTCCCAGGTATGCCAAGAAGGTTTTCACAAACATTCTTTTCAATGTGGATCACATCTAGATTGTGTCTAAGCTTCAAAGATGACCAATATGGTAAATCCCACAAACTTACCTTCCTACCCCAAATTGTCACACGTCCCTGGGACCGTACCGCTTCCTTTTTTGACCTGGTCTAACCTCTTGCACCTTATCTAGTTCTTGTAGCAGCTCTTCAATTGTTAATGTACCTGGCTTCTCTTTGCTTCCATGTAGAGAGGCATATTCATTGTTGGTTCGCAAACGATGATGTCTAGGAAGGAACCGATAGTGACCAATGTAACAAAGCTTGTTTCTAATTGAAATTGATAGAGGATCTTTGTCACAATGGAGACAGGCAAAGAAAACTTTTGTGGTATGACCAGAAAGCGCACTAAGTGCTGGATAGTCATGAATGCACCACAACACGACAGCACAAAGTTTAAAATCTTTTCCAGTGAGAGCATCAAATGTATCAACACCAGACCAAAGTGCAAGTAAATCGTCTAGAAGGGGCTGCAGAAAAACATCAAAGTCCTTCCCAGGTGATTTAGGACCAGGTATCAACAAAGCCATCATGAAATTTGATTCTTGCATGCATATCCAAGGTGGAAAGTTGTATGGAATCAAAAAAACAGGCCACATACTATAAGAAGATCTCATATTGCCAAACAGATTGAAACTGTCTGTAGCAAGGAAAAGTCTGATGTTATGTGCATCTTTACCAAATTCTAGCCAGCACTTGTCAAAATCTTTCCACGTCTCTCCGTCCGCATGTTGGGACATTTCCTTCTCTTTGGGTTCTATATTCAACTTATGACATTGTGCTTCCTTTGATGTTTTCTTGGATGCAAGTATCTATTGAAGCCTAGGTATCAATGGGAAATGCGTCAATACTTTTTCTGGAATCTTCTTATTCACAGGATCTTTCCATCTTGATGCTTGATAAACTGGACGTCGGTGTCTAAAATGGCGGGGTCTAGACGGCCAACGAGTAAATTTCTAAGCATGTCGGAGTTCGGATGGTTACGCTCGGAGAAGGTTTATACTGGTTCAGGCATGAACGCCCTACGTCCAGTGTGTTGCGGAGTCGTATTACCGAGCGTGGAGAGCTCGTAGAGGGGAGCTACAAGCTTTGGTGAGAGAGGGAAGCGCCTTTCTAGGTCTCGTGCGTATGAGGTTCTTGGTTCTAGTGTGTGCTCGCGTGTGTGTGAGTTTGAGTGTGTGTGAATGAATGTTGGAATGTCGAGAGAGATAGAGAGATTGGAGGTCCATTCTCTCCCTTTATACGTAGGAAGAGATGGAGGAGTACAGTAGAGAGAGGGGGAGTGAACGTGGACCCGACTTGGGCTGCTGCCGAGGGGAGCTTTGTCTTCATTCTGTCTTCCTTCCTGAGGAAGATTGTGCAAGTAGACACATGCCCGGATCCTGTTCGTCCTTGTTGTACTGTAGACACGCATCTTGTGACCGGGAACTCTGTTGTTCCCTTACCTGGGCATGGGTTGGGGCTGGTTGCACAGGACCGGGTACCCCCACGTCCCGTCATACAGGGTTGATGACGCCCTAATCCTTGTTGGAGTGTCCGTCAGAGGGATGGCGTGGGTGTAGTGTGTAGACGTCGTGGGTTAGGCAGCACAGGACCTTGTACTGCAGGGTGAACAGAGGTTGGCATGGCGACTCATGCCTTGAACCCCATCCCTGAGGACGGAGGGCACTGTGGACCTTTTGACTATATGGACTAGGGCGTCCGAGGTTGTTGATAGCGGTGAGATCTCCGAAGGTGAGGGACGTCACGGGTGACATCTCCGTGGCTCGGACGGGGCGGAAGAGCCCCCGAGGGTTGATGACGTCTCGGATGACGCCACCTTGGCTCGGGAGAGGCGGAAGAGGAACCGAGGGCCGACGATGTCACGGATGACGCCCCCTTGGCTCGGGCAAGGCGGAAGATCCCCCGAGGGTTGATGACATCACGGATGATGCCACCTTGGCTCGGGCGAGGCGGAAGAGCCCTCGAGGGTTCTTGACGTCACGAATGATGCCCCCTTGGCTCGGACGAGGCGGAAGAGCCCCCGATGGTGATTTTGTTTTTGTGGAGTCTGGTAAATTGGGTACCCTATTTCTAGGTATCTGACAGTAGCCCCCGAGCCTTCGATGTAGTGAAGAACTACACTGGAGGCTCCCGAGAGCGCTTATGGTGGTTTGGTTAGATTTTCGGATTCCGGTGGGTGCGCGCGAGCACACCCACCGGGTGTAGCGCTCGAGGCCTTAGGAGGGATATTTTTCCTCCTAAGGGCTTATTCCGAAGTCTTGCACAGTGCTTGACCCTTTGCCTCCCTCTCGAGGTGGGGAGCGGTGGACTGTCCCGTACGTCAGAGCCAGAGCTCTGGTCGCACGCCAGTCTAGGTGCGGGCTGCATGTTGGCCTCGGACTGACACGTTTTGAGATGACGAGTCGGCCCTACGCCGTGCTGTTTTTGGCCTGTACAGTTGATTGACCGGTCGAAGACGTGTTTGTCGGGTTTCGGGGTTTGACTGCCCCCCCCCCCCGGTAGCCCAAAAGTGGGTATGCTGTGTCTTTCCCATTCGAGGAGCGGCGCCAGAGCACCACTTGCTCTGTGATTAAGACTCCGAACGACGCACCCTGAGCCACCCGTCTGCTTGGTCATTTATAGCCTCGCTGCACCCTCTTGAAGTGGGTGCTGTCTCACAGTGTGACGTGGTTGGGGGCGTGCTGTAGTCTCACGGGTCTGCTGCCGCGTGAGTGCCTTGGCGGGCTATAAATAGGGGCGACCACCCGTAAGAAGATTCACATCCACACAGTATGGCATGCCTTAGATTCTTCCTCCGAGGTCTCGTCAGTGGCAGGATTGAGAGGAAGCTCTGCGAGATGTGCATAGCTTTCTCTTATCCTAACCACTGGTGGAGCGGGAGGTTGTGACCACCCCTGCACGAATTGCTCTCTGGGGTGAAGGGCGTAGGATCCATCCCTTTTGCGGAATGGCTCCTGCTCTTTGCCCCGAGGGCGTTGATGACGTGTTATCCCTCACCGGAGGGTAGTCGAGGATGTGTCCACGGGAATCGTTACAGCGATTCGCCTACGTGACCCCGGGAGCTAGCCCATCCTTGGGTGTTGGTTGATGGCGATATTACCATCGGCGAGATTGACGGGCTCAGAGCTGTCGAATTATGGCGGGCTCAGGGCTGCCTGCCGGTGGTGTCCTTGATCGTGGAGCAGCTGGGGAGACTTAGCTGTAAAGCGCCGAGCCGACTCTGGAGAAGGAACGTGACCCGAGGCTTTTTTATGACGAGGCTATGGCTGTCCTCCACAGTCGCAGCATGCCTGATCAAGGTAGCCCATGGGTCGTGATGCCACTGTCCGACGTGATCTTGTTATATCAGGCAGATGCCCCCCGAGCCCTGCGGCTGGGTTACCTGAGCTTGATATGCGGTCGTGTTGGTCAGTGGCGTGATAACTAATGTGGGTGCCCCGAGGGTGCCCTTAGTTTTTTGGCCTTTCGGCCTGGGATTTCCCTTCAGTCCACCTTGTAAACGTTCTCGTGTTTTTTGGTGTCTGATGATTAGGCCTATTCCTCTGTCGACTCTTAGAGACCGTGTAAGCCCTGCAAGAATCAATACAAGTATATCTGAAATGATAAAGTGTTTGTGTTTACCTGTGCGGACCTCCGACGTTTGAGGCTTGCCCCATGGTGCGACGTCAGCCCCCGAGTCTTTACTCGGTGTAAAGAAAATCGTCTTGGTTTTGTGTCGTCGTTTTTGTCCGTTCCCCACGCATTTCTCCGCGAGAAGGGGGAATATGAGCCGAACCATGCTATCCTCGAAGCGGACGAACCATGGCCGCTCGTCGAGTTACTATCGGGCAAATCTAAGTAGGGTGCTCGGTTCCGGTTCGCTGGGGTTCCGGCTTGTGGCTGTTGACACAAAAAGCGTCAGATCTGTGAACACCTCGGGCTATTACCCAAAGCTCGATGTCGAGGGCGTGCCAATCGATTTGACAAATCAATCGACAAGGATGATAACTATGACAAACTGAACGAGACGACAGCGATGCGCCCGGACGTCAAGGCTCAGATTGATCACGGATAACTAGAGCAGAGCTAGACGAGGCAAACAGTGATGCACCCGAATTGCCAAAGCCTAGAGGTACTCCCACGCGGAACTAGCAAGGATTTTGACGGAGATCAGGGTGATGCAGCCCGTCGAAAGCTTGAAGAACTCGTTGAAAACTGTAACTAATGCATAAAAGAGTAAATTGCGGTAAAAGTAGGATAAAGAGTAGAATTGGTTTGTTTTTGATTGGATTGATTCTTATTCGATAGCCCTCGGGCACATATTTATACTCCCGCATGGAGAGTTGTACAATGACACGACACATATCTTTCCTAAAACAAACTCCTACTTTAAAGGAAACTGACTCGCGCAGGAGCCGGATAACAATATTTATTTCCTAAACAAACACACCTATTTTAAGGGAAAATAAGCGACCCATGCAAGAGTCGGACTCAAACTACTATAATAATACTGGCACAGAACACCAGTTTCCTTATACTCCTTCTCGATAGAAACTTTCCATCGGCAGACCCTTTTAATCCGCACCTTCCTTCTTTGGCCCTCCGTTACTGCCAAGTACTAAGTCACACCCATCGGCATCGGCAATATTTTCCCGATTGGCAATCGGCAGCATCTTTCATCGGTAATTGGCAACGAGCCCTTGTCGGCAATCGGCAACCAGCTTCCATCGGTAATCGGCAACAAGCCTTTATTGGCAATTGGCAAGGCCTCTTCATCGGAAATCGGCAATAGCAGCTCATCGGCAATCGGCAAGACCACCGATTAACCTTTGTCGGCAAAGATTACCCAACCTTCATCGGCAACACACTTGGCCTTCTGCAGCACTCTCCCATCGGCCATATCAGCTCATACTTTACCGATGCCGATGGAAAACAGTCACCAGTCCAGCTTTGGCCCATTTGACACGTGTCGAAAACCGGTGTCAACACATGCCCCCAGTTTTGGAGCGTATAACTTTACATGCTGAAATTCTCTCTACTATAGCCGTTGCTGTAGCCGTTGTTGTAGCCGTTACTCCCGAGATAAGTGTACGTTTTCCTCGATCCCCGCATGTGGAACTGCAATTAAATAATAAAATCCCTCGATTGTAGCACGAACAGTTACAGACCACCTCGATTACCGCGCGTATCCACCGCGGGCCTTCCCACATTTTCGCACAGCATGGAACAGAACCCGAAAATGCCCCTGAATAGGATTATAAAAGTTACCGAGATCCACACTGCCTTTTTACCCGAGCCCATTTTCACTTTCACCTTCCTGCCTTCGTCTTCAACCTCCGGCTGCCCTGAAGAACACAGGCCCGAGCAACAGTACCTTTTCGCATTTCGAAGACGGATCAAGCACCTCTCCGACTCCAAATGGCGATCCAAGTCGACATCCTGAAGGTAAGATTCATTCCAACCTCTCTGCACAGTTCTTTTCTCCGCAGAAACCTGGTTTCATCCCTATTCTTCCTTCCGATTCGTCCTCTTCTCGAACCCTAGGAGCTGTACAACAAAGTCATCATCCCTCTTGCCGGTTCCAACCTTAGCTGCCTAGGCCCAATGGGCAATCCAGATCCCACCTCCATCATCAACGCAGAAACCAACAGGATACCACTTAGATCTGAAAGCTTTGGTCTGGGATTGTGGAAGGATACATTTCTCTCATGGCCCAAGCATACCAAAGGATGGAAAAATTGGTACTTGAGGCTGGCCAGGTCGCAGCAGGTGTATTGGCAGGAGCGCGGCTTAGATCAATGCATTAGGCTCTCAATTGCCAATGCAGAGAGGAACGAGAACTTAATGATAGCGGCCTCATACTTCTGGTTCGACAGCATGAATGCTTTCCTCTTCAGGCATGGACCGGCTACTCCTACCCTTGCCGATGTCTATATGCTGACTGGCTTGGATATCACCTCTGCCGATACGCTTAGCTTGTTTAACAGAAAAGCCGAGCACAAGGTGAACACCCGCAGTATCGGCGGCTGGACAGGTTACATCCAAGAACACCAGAAAACCGGATCGGTAAGCCAACGGGAGCATGCCATCTTCTTAAACATGTGGTTAGAGAAGTTTGTCTTCTGTGGCAAAACTATCGGCCCAACCACCATGCACCTCCCTGCGGTCGAACTGCTTGCTAACGGCACAAGGCTCCCTTTAGGCAGATACCTCCTCGGATCAGTTTACCGATTGCTTCACCAAGTATCCAATAAGCTGCTGCTAGGAGAGCCCGTCGGCAATCTCGGAGGTCCCTGGTGGTTCATTAACCTCTGGTTGAATGCACATATGCACAAGGCTCTCGGGTTTGACCTATTTGCCCAACAATTCCCGAGGGACATATCAGAGGATTACCGATACGACGATGACGAATCGGCAACACGAGCTCCGCTTAACTTTGGAGAAGCCGTCATAATGCTGTCGGGTACCGATGCCGATGTAGAGCACTTCGGCTACTTTTTCCAGAGGTTCTACAACGGACTTTACTCCTCAGAACGGACTTGGTGGCCGTATCTTGATGAACAGAACCATTTCCCACTGCTGTTCAACTTGACCGATATGAGCTTGCCTGAGAACCAAGCAATTATGAGGGCCAGCATCACTCCCCTAGCTCTCCCAGTAAACATCTTTGGATCTGGGAAGAATGCCCCGCCGTCGTACGAGTTTTACTATCCATCGGCAGCAGCAAGACAACTGGCATTTTGGCCAACTGCCGATCAAGCTGTGCTATTCCAAGGTAGTAAGACCCAGACAGACAATCTCCAACAATCTGGATTGGAACAAAGTCATCAGCCTCCCTGCCGATGCCGATTTGTCAGACCTTGACTTGTCCTCCTGGTCGCCAACCTCCTTCATCACCAATGAGTTCAAATCTTGGTGGCAAGAATGGAAGTGCCAACTACTCGCCAAGTCTTCGCACTACTATCGGCACTTGATCGACGCCAATTACCTCATTCCCGACGACACAGTAAGTCTTCCATCCGATGTACTTTTATTATTTATTTCATTTGTCATCAGCACCAACACTCTTTTGCCCTTTCGCACCTGACAGGCCGATGATCCAGTTCCCACAATGAGCAACAGCGGTAGACCCTTCAATCTTCGGATGATGGGCCCTATATCGATCATCGGCAACAAAGCTCCACCATTGGCCGCCTTCACGCCTCAACAGGTACCCTTGCCGATGCCTACAACAGCTCAGGCTACATCGGCTGCCGCTGTTGCCTTCACGCAAACTTATGCAGTAAACTCTTTACTTGTACCGATCACATACTGTTTCATCGGCAACATTTATCTTGCATAACTCGCTTTGTATTTTCAGGCATTATGGTCATCGGCATCTGCCTCCAGAATACAACTGACTTTTAGTCCTGTTGCCGATGCCCCCCAGTCTTCATCCAAGCGAGTTGGCTCCCCTACTGTTGTGCCAACAAAGAAGAGGTGCTTGAGGCTGGCTTCTCCTCCGCCATCAGCTCCGACTGCACCACTAACTGCCGATGCACCGCCAGTAAGACTACTTCCGGCTCCAGTCGCACCACCTGCCGACGGATCATCGGTAGAAGCTCCATCGGCTTCCGTACCTGAACAATCGATGGATAACGTCCCCGTCCAGGAGGTAGCGGCTGCTGCAACGATCGAAACGGCATCGGCATCGGCGCCGGCTATGTTGACTGAAGAAACAGCTCCCGCCGCGGCAGTGGAGGCAGCATTAGCGTCAGCATCGCCAACCAGATTATCTGGCAAAGGAACCACTCAAGCCCCCACAGCAGCAACGACGTCGGCATCGGCACCGTCGACCCAGGTCCCTGATGACATAGTGCCACCACAAGAAACCGCCACTACATCGGAGGCGATACCAGCAACAACTACGCCAAGATCAGCAGCGTCGGCTGCCTCCCCAACACGGGCTCAGTCATCGGCATCTGCCGCCGATGTTCAAGATGAAGCCGGACCGTTTAGCATGCCAAGCCCCAGGCAGGAGATCCGCTTCAAGACGGTAACTAGATTACCTTAAAGCTCATAGTATATTTTTATAATCAGCATATTTTAACTTTTATTTTCAGGCCCAGGACTCTCCGGATAGCCTCTTCTCTTACAGCCTAAACCTTCAGAACGAAGATGAGCGCCCAAGCCACCTCCGAGCAGACAGTTTGTTCTCTTTTGCCGTCGACGTCCCCGATGACGATGAAGAGGGAAGCTCTCACCCGGCTCTATCGGCAGAAATCAAGTCCAAACTTGAGGAGTTGCTCTCCCTGCTGCTGCAAGACACCTCCCAACTTGTCCGGGACTCATCGGCAGCAAGGATTATATTCAAAGATATCCAAAGCCATCTTTCCGCCGATGCAGCAGAAACCATCCTCCAAGCAGCTTCCATTGACATCAAACAAATCCAGTACCAGCGGCTTACTCGTCGCATTGCCGATAGAGCGGCCCAAGCCAAGAGCGAGGAAGAGAAGCTCAGATTTAAAAGTCTTACCGATGAGAAGCACAGAAGCATTGGTCAAGCCAAAACTTCCATCGGCAACCTTGACCAGGAAATCTCTCAACTATCGGCGAGGAAAGAGGAGCTGCTGGCAGAGCTGCAAAAGGTTGAAGAGGATCTGACGGCAGCCAATCAACAAAAGACCCAACTGTTCGACTCCATCGGGACCTTACAGCGAGAAAGGAATCAGTACGCTCGGCAAGCTATTTCGTGGAAGAAGAAAATCAAGCCGGTTGAGGCTCTGCCGATGCTGACGCCAAGGAGTTAGACGAAATAGACCAAATTCGCCTACGTGCGATAAATGTTATCCACTCCTTGTTCTAATGCTTGTAGTATCGGCAAGAATGTAACCTGATACTTAATTTTGTCTTGTAATATAACGCTAGTTTGTTTTTACCGATGTTTTTATAAGTTTACTTTTCATCGGTATTTGACTAAGCATCATGCGTCTACCCATATGCTAGGGTAATATCTCTTCAAGTATTTGCCGTTGATCTCCCTAAAAATGTCACTCCCTCGAGGGTTTCCAAAATGTACGCATTACCAGGAGCAGACTATTTTATCCGATAAGGACCTTCCCAATTAGGGGACCACTTTCCAAACTTAGAGCTCTTAGTCCCAATCGGTAAAATCAACTTCCAAACCAAATCACCATCGGCAAATTCCTTTACCTTTACTTTCTTATCATACCATCGGGCAACCCTTTTCTTGTTCTCCTCAATACTGATTAATGCTCTTAACCGATGACCTGCCAAATCTTCTAACTCATCCTTCATCAGAGTAATATAATCATCGGTCGTCAACTGATCCTGAAAAGATAATCGCCTAGAACCAGTTTTAATTTCCCAAGGTAGGACAGCATCGTGTCCATAAACCAACTGATACGGCGAAACTTTGGTTGCACCATGACAAGCCATCCGATATGACCATAAAGCTTCGTTTAACACCACGTGCCATCTCCTAGGGTTTTCTTCAATCTTTCGCTTTATAAGCTTGATGACTCCTTTATTAGTAGCTTTGGCTTGACCATTAGCTTGAGTGTAATAAGGAGAAGAATTTAGCACCATGAAACCCACGCTAGCAACAAAGTCATCAAACTCTCCCGATGTAAACATGGTCCCTTGATCGGTAGTAATGGTCTGGGGAATACCAAATCGGTAAACAATGTGCTCCTTAATGAAATCCACCATGTTTGCCGATGTCACCTTCTTCAACGGAATTGCCTCAACCCATTTGGTGAAGTAATCGGTAGCAACAAGTATGAATTTATGCCCCTTGTTCGACGGCGGATAAATCTGGCCAATGAGATCAATAGCCCATCCTCTGAACGGCCAAGGTTTGATTATAGGATTCATTGCCGATGCAGGCGCCCTTTGCACATTACCAAACTTCTGACAGTCTTGGCACCCTTTGAAATAATTGAAGCAATCTTCCAGGATTGTCGGCCAATAATATCCATTCCGCCTAATCATCCACTTCATCTTGAATGCCGATTGATGCGCTCCACATACACCTTCATGGATCTCACCCATCAACTCTTTTGATTCCTCTTTGCCAAGACATCTGAGCAAAACTCCATCAATTGTCCGATAATACAACTCATTATCAAGGAGCACATACTTAGTAGCTTGGAACCTCAGACGCCTTTCAACTTTTCTGGATGGATCCCTCAAGTAATCGGCAATTCCCTTTCTCCAGTCATTGGCATCCGTTACCGATGTCGTGACTTCCTGAATCAGCTAATATCCTGAGGCATTTTGTGCCAGCCGATTAGCTTCTTCATTATGCAACCTTGGAATATGCTCAAGGCGGTATTCTTTGAACTCCTTTAACAACCGCAGACACCGCTCATGGGCTGCAATTAACACTTCACTTCGGCACTCATATGTCCCGATCAACTGATTAATCACCAACATGGAATCACCGAAGATTTCAACGGCATCGGTATGCACCTCCCTGAGCAGTTCCAACCCCTTAAGCAAAGTCTGGTACTCAGCCTGATTGTTTGTCGAAGTAGCAACAATCGGCAATGAAATCTCATACCTCTGTCCTCGGGGTGAAATCAACAGGATACCAATACCTGCTCCATCCTTGCACGTAGACCCATCAAAGAACAGAGCCCAAGGGGCAATCTCAACAAAGCCCACCATATTGCAATGCTGAGTGACAAAATCGGCCATCACCTGACCCTTAACAGCCTTTGCCGATTCATACATTAGATCAAACTCTGATAATGCCAGAATCCACTTACCGATTCGTCCACTCAAAATCGGCATTGACAGCATGTACTTGACCACATCATCTTTGCAGACAACAGTGCATTCGGCCGACAGTAAATAGTGTCTTAATTTAATGCAAGAGAAGTATAAACATAAGCACAATCTTTCTGTGGCCGAATACCTGGTTTCAGCGTCCACCAATCTCCTGCTCAGGTAATATATTACACGCTCCTTCCCTTCAAACTCTTGAATTAAGGCTGACCCGATAACCCCGTCATCGGCAGACAAATATAACCTAAAAGGCTTCCCGTGCTGAGGCGGAACTAAGACTGGGGGATTTACCAAGTATCTTTTAATCTCTTCTAAGGCTGACTGCTGCTCCTCTCTCCATATAAACTCTTGATCGGCCTTCAACTTTAACAGAGGACTAAAAGATTTAATCTTACCAGACAGATTGGATATAAATCTTCTAATGAAATTAATCTTGCCGATCAGAGACTGCAACTCAGTTTTGTTTGTGGGAGCAACTACCTTGTTAATTGCATCAATAGATTTTCTGCCAATTTCAATGCCTCTCTGATGCACCATGAAGCCCAGAAACTGCCCTGCCGATACGCCAAACGCACACTTGTTGGGATTCATCTTCAACCCATGCTCCCTCGTGCATTCCAATATCTTCCGCAAATCGGCAAGATGCTTCTTGAAGTCCCTAGACTTAACCACCACATCATCAATGTAGATCTCAACAATTGTGCCGATGTACTTATGAAAGATAAAATTCATCGCCCTCTAGTAAGTAGCACCGGCATTCTTCAAGCCAAAAGTCATGACTACCCATTCAAATAAATCAACGTGACCTGGACATCGGAAAGCAGTCTTGGGTATGTCTTCCTCAGCCATGAATATCTGATTATACCCAGCATTGCCATCCATAAAGCTAATAATTTGGTGCCCAGCAGCAGCATCGATCAGCAGATCGGCAACGGGCATCGGGTAACCATCCATCGGCGTAGCCTTGTTCAGGTTCCTGAAATCAATACAAACACGAAGTTTTCCATTCTTTTTATACACAGGAACCACATTTGAAATCCAATCGGCATATCGGCATTGCCGAATGAATCCAGCCTCGATTAACTTGGTAATCTCAGCCTTAATATCGGGTAAGATGGTAGGATTGCATCGGCGCACCGGCTGCCGATGTGGCTGAAAACCAGACTTGATGGGTAACCAATGTTCAACTATCGATCGGTCTAAACCAGGCATCTCTGTATAGTCCCAAGCGAAACAATCTTTATTCTCTTTTAATAAATCAATTAACTGCTGCTTACATTGGGAATCTAACTTAGCACTAATAAAAGTAGGCCTAGGTTTACTACCATCGCCGATGTCGACCTCGAGCAAGTCATCGGCGGACGTGAAGCCCTGCCCCAGTTTTCCGTCATCGGCGAACTGATCCATTAAGATTCCTCCTCAGGACCGACTGCTTGGATCGGTTTGATGCGGTAATCGGCAACTTTGAGGAACTCTTTGTCCCAGGCTTCGCCAGATATGCACCTGGTCTGCTCATAAGTGTCCAACTCTGCCGATGCAACAGTAGATGGGGCCTCACCGCGGACTACTTCAATTCTGTCCCCGATCCACTGTACCAGACTCTGATGCATAGTAGAAGGGATACAACAATTAGCATGGATCCAGTCCCTCCCAAGGAGCAAGTTGTAGGTGCCTTTGCCGCTGATTACAAAGAACGTTGTCGGCAAAGTCTTACTGCCGATGGTCAATTCAACACATACAGCTCCCATGGCGGTTGACACATTGCCTTCGAAGTCCTTGAGCTTCATGTCGGTTTCGACCAAGTCCCGATCACCTTTGCCAAGCTTCCTGAACACGACATAGGGCATTATGTTGATCGACGCGTCGTCATCCACTAGCATTTTGGTCATCGGCTGACCATCCACCTTGCCCTTAACAAACAGAGCCCTCAAGTGCTGCCTCTCGTCTTCGGCCGGCTTTTCGAAGATAGCCGCCATCGGGTCCAGCACCAATTGTGCCATATCGGCAACCTCTTCATCATCGCTGACGGGCGCCATGAACTCCATCGGCAACATGACAACCATGTTTATATCTGCCGATGGGCCCCTGTCCTTACGCTTCGGCCTCCATTGCTTCTCCGAGGGTTCTGCACTGTTATTCAGGTCGTCACGGCGTTGGCGTTGAATCCTCCTCTCCTGAGTCTTAGTCAAACCCTTAGGGCACCAGGGAGGAAGCTTGGTCTTCCAGACAGGTTGATGCTGCTTCTCACTGCTTACATCGGCACTTCTTCCGATGTTGGGATCTCTAGAGAATATCTCCTGATCGGGCACTCTAGCATTGGCCATCTCCTCCAGCTCCCTCTGGTCAACACGCCTGCCAAGCCGATCATGGGCACTGAGCTTGCCCCCCAGCCGGTCGTGTGCCGAGCTGTCTTCTCTGAGCGGCCTGGCGTGCCTGGGTGCCTGATCATCAAAACAAGGTCGCTTACCTGACCGATCGGCTATGTAGTACCATTGCATTCTGGACAGTTATCGGCAGTGGGCAGCTTGATGCCTTCTTCCCAGCAATGAACGAAGAAGGGACACCTCCAGTGGTCCTTATGTCGAAGCCATTCCCGATGCTCCTCCTCTTCTTGCCGATACTGTTCTTCACGTGATTGCCGATGATATCGCCTTGGCTATTTGTGAGTAATCACCACTCCAGGGGCCCTGTTGGCGCTGTTGCCCTCATCGGCAACCTTCTTCCCTTTTCTGTCGTCGGCAAACCTTCTTGCATCGCGCTCAGGCACTTGGTAGTTAGGGTCTACCGATGAGTTCCTCCTGGCAGCTTCCGATGTCAGCACCTTGGTCTTTTCACCGATCTCCACCATGTTGTTTGGGAACGGGTGCTGATCTATCTTCATCGGTTTCTGGACTTTAGAGTTTTCAAACTTGATACGCCCAGACTCGATCTCCGACTGCAACTGCTACCTGAATACCTTGCAGTCATTGGTACTGTGTGAGGTTGCATCATGCCACTTGCAGTACCTAATCTTCTTGAGCTCTTCGGCCGATGGAATCACTTGATTGGGCGCCAACTTGATTCGCCCCTCTTGCAGCAATAGGCCAAACATTCTATCGGCCTTGGTGATATCAAAGGTGAACCTTTCTGTTTCTTTTTGGCCGAACGGACAAGACACAGACTTCTTATCCTTCACCCATTCGGCCGCATCGACATTCAGCTCTTCATCCGATCCAGAGTCTTCTTCTTTCCCGATGAAGGTCACCTTCTTGTTCCAAGTCTTCCTGGGCTCGAAGGCTTTGACATCTTGATCGGCAATCCTCTGCACCAGGTGACTTAGGCTCTCAAACTCCTGGGACGCGTACTTGTCCTTGATGTGCGGCAATAACCCTTGGAAGGCCAAGTCTGCCAGTTGCCGATCATCAAGCACCAGACTGTAGCATTTATTCTTCACATCCCGCAGCCTCTGCACAAAACTTTCTACCGATTCGTCGTTGAGCTGTCTCATTTTAACCAAATCGGTAAGCTTCTTTTCGTGTATGCCAGCAAAGAAATATTTGTGAAATTGCCTCTCCAGATCGGCCCATGTAATTATAGAATTTGGAGGCAATGATATGAACCATGTGAAAGCCGATCCAGACAATGATGAAGAGAACAGTCTCACCCTTAATTCCTCCCTGTTGGTAGCCTCCCCGCACTGGATAATGAAGCGGTTGATGTGCTCCATCGTTGACGTGTCGTTTTGGCCGGAGAACTTAGTAAAATCGGACACCTTGTACCGATTTGGAAAAGGAATCAAGTCATATGCAGGCGGGTACGGGGTCCGATAGGAGTATGTGTTGACTTTGGGTTTGATACCGAATTGCTCCTTCATGACTTCGGCAATCTTGCCGACCCAATACGCATCCTACTCCTGCCGACTCATTGGCTGATTATCGACTGGTGGAGTCGGCTGACGCACCTCTTGGAGATGTGCAGTAGTCGTGGGCGCAGCACCAGTCATCTGGACGCTATGCATCGGCTGATTTACCGATGGGTAGATTGGCACGCTTGGCGGAGTCGGATGATGCGCCCCTTGAAGATATGCAGTTGTCGCAGGCGCAACATCAGTCATTTGCATGCTATGCATCGGTTGACTTACCGATGGATGATTTGACATACTTGGCGGAGTCGGCTGAACTGTTACGTTCATCGGTTGTTGTACCGATGATCCGCCTTGGATGTAAGCTGGGCCTCCATAATAACACATCGGCGCGCCAGGCTGCTGAGCTGGTGGCTGGTTGACCCATCCAAGATTATAAGGCATCAACATATGACTTGCCGATGGTTGATAGCTGACCGGAGCATGCGGTTCTTGAATCCTAGAGCAATTGATCACCAGATTACCTTGGGGGTTCGGAGCTCCGGCTTGAGAGTTTGCCGCCAGGGATTGACTGCCGGCGGTTATAATGTGTTGCATCGGCACAGAGCTTGCCGATGGTGGCATCAGAGGTATCTTGGGGATTACTTGGAGATCATGTGATGGCACTTGTATGGTTGGAGCAGGCGCAGAGTTGTGCATCATGTGAGCCATCGGCTGTGGCTGTGCTGCCGATGCCGTAGAGTTCTTCCAGGCTGAACCGTCTCCCTGCACCAGATTAGAGCCAACATATAGATTTGGAGGCATACCGTATCCCCACCAGTTAGCGGGAGCTGGTCCCGAAGTTGCCGACGCGGCTGGATCTGCGTTGAACTTGGTAGTGTCGCCGGCGTTCGGTCTTGGTGACGTAGCCACATCGGCAGACGGTTCCACAGGGGTGGAAGACGCCATCTGGGCCGCCGATGGGCTTGCAGATGCCATCCCTGGTTGATGGTACGCTGGGCTAGCATATCGCGGTGCATGTCCTTCTTTGAATGTTTGTGCAACAGCATTGTAGACAGTATTGGACAGCACGCTAGAGTGGTTAATCAAAGCTTGACTTACAGCGGTGTTAACCATCTCTTGTAGCTTGCCAGGGTTGGCGTCGTACGTGACCTGCCGTGGCAACGGCGGATCTTGCTTCTGAATTGCTTCGCCGCTCCTGCTGAGGCTGAAGGATTTGAGATACAGCTGCCTGTATTCCTCCATAGCCCGCTCCATGGCCTGCTTCTGATCATCTTTCAGATCGGCCTCAGACATTGCGATGACATTCCTCTAATCGACATCGGTGTGATCAGCCATGCCGGATGTGTAGATTTGTATAATCAGGTCCCACCGAGCATGCCAAAAGAGGTGTTGACACAAAAAGTGTCAGATCCATGAACACCTCGGGCTATTACCCAAAGCTCGATGTCGAGGGCGTGCCAATCGATTTGACCAATCAATCGACAAGGATGATAACTATGACAAACTGAACGAGACGACAGCGATGCGCCCGGACGTCAAGGCTCAGATTGATCACGGATAACTAGAGCAGAGCTAGACGAGGCAAACAGTGATGCACCCAAATTGCCAAAGCCTAGAGGTACTCCCACGCGGAACTAGCAAGGATTTTGACGGAGATCAGGGTGATGCAGCCCGTCGAAAGCTTGAAGAACTCGTTGAAAACTGTAACTAATGCATAAAAGAGTAAATTGCGGTAAAAGTAGGATAAAGAGTAGAATTGGTTTGTTTTTTATTGGATTGATTCTTATTCCATAGCTCTCGGGCACATATTTATACTCCCGCATGGAGAGTTGTACAATGACACGACACATATCTTTCCTAAAACAAACTCCTACTTTAAAGGAAACTGACTCGCACAGGAGTCGGATAACAATATTTATTTCCTAAACAAACACACCTATTTTAAGGGAAAATAAGCGACCCATGCAAGAGTCGGACTCAAACTACTATAATAATACTGGCACAGAACACCAGTTTCCTTATACTCCTTCTCGATAGAAACTTTCCATCGGCAGACCCTTTTAATCCACACCTTCCTTCTTTGGCCCTCCGTTACTGCCAAGTACTAAGTCACACCCATCGGCATCGGCAATATTTTCCCGATTGGCAATCGGCAGCACCTTTCATCGGCAATTGGCAACGAGCCCTTGTCGGCAATCGGCAACCAGCTTCCATCGGTAATCGGCAACAAGCCTTTATTGGCAATTGGCAAGGCCTCTTCATCGGAAATCGGCAATAGCAGCTCATCGGCAATCGGCAAGACCACCGATTAACCTTTGTCGGCAAAGATTACCCAACCTTCATCGGCAACACACTTGGCCTTCTGCAGCACTCTCCCATCGGCCATATCAGCTCATACTTTACCGATGCCGATGGAAAACAGTCACCAGTCCAGCTTTGGCCCATTTGACACGTGTTGAAAACCGGTGTCAACAGTGGCCCATGTTGTGGCTCACCCCAAATCAGTTTCATCTAGTAGCCGGGTCCGTTCGATGGGCCCCAGGGGCCTGCTGCCTTCCTTCAGTAGGAATACCATGAACCAATCATCCGTAAAGACGGACTCAAATACGAAATTTAGGAATGACCTTAGCATCCGATTGCCAGGCTGATGACCGCTAGTGTGTCCATTCCCTATTCGCCCCCTCGCTCTATTGTCCTGAGACGGCCATCTCGAACCCCGCTGGGTTGGCCTCCGTATCTCTGGACCGTATGGGCCGTCGGGGCGTCAATAGCCCCTATCCCCTTGGCTTACCTGGGCCCGTTGGCCGTTGCCGCTTGTTGCGCCACGTGTGCGTGTATCCCTCCGACCTTTGCGTGAGTCGACCGAGCTCGGATGAGTCAGGGGCTCTCCCGAGGCGCGCTCGCGCTCGGGAGGTGTGTGCCCTTGGCTGGGGACGCGTGAGGAAAAAATCTACCGCAGCGCGTACGGTGAGCCCGGGGTTGATCCTGCAATGATGATGGATACAGGATGCAAGTCGGAACGAAGGGAAAAAGCGAGTGGTGTCGGTTACCTGCCATAGCGCGTGCGGTTCCCGATATTCCTGCGAACAATAGAGGCGAGGAAGCCGAGCGGTCATGTTTAATGCGACTCGGGTAGTGGGGTCTCGGCGTGGTGTGGAGAACTGATGAGGCGACGCCCTGCCTTCCGGGTCCTACTAATATCCACGTGTCGCATCATCCCTCCTGCGCTCGTGCTGTTTGCCTTCTCCGCCTCCTGCTCTCGTTTGTGTCGTTTCCCCTTGCTCCTAGGGTTTGCGCCACCGTTCTTCGTCCAACCGGGGGTGTCACTCGCAGTGGTTCTACATCTGGAACCATCCCGAGGCGCCGCTCCCGGATTTCATAGGCTGTCGTTTCGGGGAGGAGCTCCCCAGCTGGCATCATGGACCCACCTCGCGTGAGCTTGCGAGGATACAACCCTACCTCCAGAGCCTGACTCAGCTCCGGGACCATGGGCTGAACCTCTCGGGGGTCGTCGCACAGTTCCTTCGGCGTTGAGTCCTTCCGCTCATGGCGCGGGCGCGCCCGCTGAACGACATGGTGCCCGGGGTGTCGCGCTGAGCCATGGCGGCAGAAGAGCTGAGCCTCGACCGCACAATCGCCATTATGCGGGGTATGCTGGGGAACACGTTTACCCCTGACGACATCGAGCGCTGCCCTCCGATGCGCCTGGATCCTACGTCCGTCGATCTGGTGAGTGCATATGATGTGGCGTTTATTTTCTCTTTTGCGTTACCTTATTTTTCCGGTAACATCCCACGGACCTTCGGTATTTTCCCTGCAGGGACCCCGCTCGTCGGTGCGTCACGTGGCCGCACCCCTTCCCGTTCTGCCGGTACAACGGTCAGCGAACAGGGAGAGGAAAGCACGACAGCGAGCAGATGTCGTCAAGAGGAGGAGGAGGAAAGACAAAAGGGCGCTAAGGTGCATGGAGCTAGAACAGCAGCGGGCCAGACAGCGCCGCGCTGGGGAAATGGAGGAAGAGTCCCCCACCGAGTCGGACGAAGGCAGCGGTGGCCTCAGTGGGTATGGCGGCGATGACGATGGTGACGACGAGGACGAGCGTCTCAACCTGAGGTGATGCTGGCTTCGCTGGCAGCCGGAATGCTGCGCTACTCCGCGGGGGTTGCGCCGGTAGCGGAGGCGCTCCCAGTTAGGATGCTCGATGCGCACCTGGCTCTAGGGGGTTCCGGGAGTGGCGTCGCTGGAGACCTCCCGGTGACTCCCCGTTCTGCCTCCTCCGAAGGGCTCGAACATAGCGGGAGTTCGGGCTCTGTCGGCCGCAGCGGGGTGGAGCCGAAGCGGAAACACATCTTCTCCCATGGGTGAGATTGTTACGCTCGATGCCATCCTCTGCCCTGTCAGCAGGGAAGAGGTTGCCCGTGATTTGTAATGATCTTATCGAATGTTTCAGAACCGCCGGTGGCTCTGCGTATGCGGGATGGAAGAGACTGGACCGGGGGGTGGCGTCCGCCGAGGAGGGACAAACCGGCGCCTCCCCGGTTGTTGATTTGGCGAACGCCGCCGAGGCCGGAGCCGGGCCAACCCCAACCAACACCGCCGTCGTTGGAGAGACGTCACCTGCCTTCGCGCATGTCGGCCCTGAGCCTATTACGCCGCCTACTCCCCCGGTCATGGTAGTCGTCGATGACTCCGGGGAGGAAGGCGTCCTAGGTGACCCCATGGCCGCAGACGCCGAGGAGACCCCGCCGGCCGAGGTGCCAGAAGATGCGGCAGCGGCGGCCGTGACGAGAATAGTCGATGGGGGCGGTGCCGACTAGGTGGATGCGGCTGCGGACATCGCGACCGTCCTGCCTGAGGTCAGGGTGGCTGGTGCAAGCGAGGAGGAGCCCCTGAGCAGCCCCCTTCCTCCCAACATGCCGGCCTGGGTCACAGCGGGTCCCTAGTCCTTCACCGAAGGGGAGGTGGAAGCTGCCCGGGCATCGAAGGCCGTCCTCTCCCAGTCCAGCGCGACCTCGCCATGCGAGACGGCCGAGTCTAGGAGTGAAGACACCACCGGGACCCTGTGTTGTCTCCGTCCTGACATCGCTCCTTCGGGGACGGAGACCAGCTCATCTGGGCTGATCAGTGGAATCTGGGGTCCCCCGTGTTCACCATTCGAATCGGGTGGCAGGTGCCCGTCAGGAGCTTGGCCTTCGCATCGCACGGGACGTGGAGCGGATCCAAAGGGTCGTCATGTCGTTCTCCGAGGACTTCTCGCATCATGGCAATGTTAGAGACCGTTTTGTTCATAAATGTTGTTTGTTCCTACTTGTCGAGTTCCTGACACTTCTCTTTGTGTAGATCCTGATGGCAACGAGCGTCGAGAAGTCGGAATTCCTCCATCGCGAGGCCAGCCGGTGGGCCCCTGGGTCGTGGACATCCGTCGGGGGAGCCGCCGTGGCGGAGGACCTTGTCGCGGCTCGTCGTCGCATGGTGGAGCTGGAGGAGCAGCTGGGCGTTTTGGAGTTGAGCGCGGAGGATGCCCAAACGTTAGTGTTGTGGACCGCCGGTGACGTCGCATGGGTCGAGCAAGAGCGGAACGCAGCTCATGCTGACGTGGAGGCGGTCCGCCAGATGTTGGCGGACGAACGCTCAGTGCGTCAGGTTGAGATGGGACGCTTGACGACCGAGCGCAATGCTGAAGCCGAGGGACGATGTCGAGCTGTCTCGACGCTGGACTCCGTGGAGGAGCGTAACACCATGCGGCGTCAGCGCGACATCAACGATCGAGAGCGCGATGACGCCGTGGCTCACCTTGAGGACCTGTCTAACAGGGCGCGCGAGCGCATTGTCGACGCCGATCGGAGGATTATGGAGTTCTCTGGCCGAGTCGATGAGCTGAAAACGGTCATCTCGCAGCTCCGTGCGACGGTCAACGTCCTGGAGGGGGAGAATGCGGGTATGTTTCCT
This sequence comes from Microstegium vimineum, assembly GCA_022036555.1. Classification (NCBI taxonomy): domain Eukaryota; kingdom Viridiplantae; phylum Streptophyta; class Magnoliopsida; order Poales; family Poaceae; genus Microstegium; species Microstegium vimineum. The sequence goes on along the minus strand of CM039138.1, from coordinate 19,616,859 downwards.
CCGTCTGCCCGTTTGCGTTGACATTGTGTGTCATTTGTTTAGGGGTTGAGATCCACTTTTTGTTGCTTCAGGGTTGCAGGCCGATGCGCAGGAGGCACAGGCGTTGCGGGAGGCCGTGCACAGGGTGTGCGACCTCTTCGGCGTGGTAGCCGTCGAGGGTGGTCCGGCAGCGGCCAGGACCCGTGTCGGCCTGCTCTAGGAGCGGGGCCAAGCGCGGATCCGGGAAGCCTTGCGCATCGGGGTCCACCGCACGATGGCCATCGCCGCCTGCCTCTACGACGCGGTGACTCCTACACTCGTCAGCGAGGGATATCCATCGGACGCCCCCGAGGACCTGCTCGACCGGATCGAGGCCGACGCGGAGGAGCCTGCAGCGATCCTGGCCGCCAAGCTTGACGATGAAGTGTTCCCATCGCTGAAGGAGTGACCCTGTGTGGTCAGTGATCGAGGCCGAGGGCCCTTGTAACAAACAATTTAAGTTATCTTGTGAGGTGCCCCAGGGAGGGATTTAGACAACTTTGATAGCTCCTTGGTGAGCTTATTTTAAGTTTGTTTGCTTGTTTGTTTTCACATTTGCCTTTTGCTTGGGCTACTTGCCCAATTTTCCCTGGGAGGAGTTTTGATCTGTTCGGGCGTGAGGTTGGGTGGAGGTACTTGGCTCCGGGGAGCCAGAGTACTTCGTGGCCCTTCGGCACGGTCCGGGGAGATTTCCTCTCTCGGTGGGGGAGATCGGGCTTTCACTTAGTGGGTTCGGCAAAGCTGTTTTGAGCAAAAAAGTTTTTGGAGTGAAAGACAGGGGGTTACCCCCTTCCCAGCCCCCGAGCGAGGTGTGTTTTGGCGCATGCTGAGAGTGCACCTTGCTAAGCGGTCGGTCCGAGAGTTCCCGCGTTTTTATTCCTCGAACTTTTTGCTCTTAAGACAAATTAAATGCGTATGTACATGGTGATAGGTATACTAGATAATAGTAGTAAAGTGACATAGCTATTGGTGTCGTGGGCGTCCGAGCTCTTCGCGCTCTAGGGGTCGACGTCCATCTTGTTAGCGGCTTCGATCGCCGCCACCAGCTCCTCACTGCGCACCTTGGCCATGACGTTCTCGCAGCAGTCCATCTCGCACTAGTACGTCGGAGGAGACCGTGATGATGTCGTATGGCCCCGGCATCTTGAGCTTGAGGTAAGTGTAGTTGGGAACGGCCATGAACGCCGCGTAGCACGGCCTCCCCAACACTGTGTGGTAAGTCCCTCGGTAAGACACGACCTCGAAGGTGAGATACTCAGTCCGGAAGTTGTCCGGCTCCCCGAATGTGATTCCCTGAAAGGGAGCCCCCGATGATCGAAGTTTTTCCCTACGTAGGCCGAGGGCCTCGAAGGCATTGTAGTACATGATGTTGAGGTTGCTTCCCCCGTCCATCAGTACTTTGGTGAAGCGCACGCTCCCTATGATCCGGTCCACAACGAGTGGATAACGACCTGGGTGGGGAATGTGCTTCTGATGGTAATCTCGGCCAAACGTGATGTCGGGCTCCGACCAATCGAGGAAGGCTGGAGTTGTCGGGGCGACTGTGAAGACCTCGCGCCGCTCCTTCTGCCGGCGCTTGAAGCTATAGGCCTCTGGGCCTCCGAAGATCATGAGGCACATGTTGATGTGGGGGTAGGAGTCTACGCGACCCCCGTCCCCGTCCTGGCCTTCTGATTCCTTTGGTTCGTCCTTGTCAGGGACAGCCTTGAAGTACCTGGCCATCATGTCACACTGCTGGAGTGTGTGCTTGACCGGTCCATTGTGATACGGGCATGGCTTTGTGAGCATGTCGTCGAACCTGCCCACCTGCTTCCCGCCCTGGGGACAAGGAGGCTTGCGGTCTGCCGCTGCGACAAGGTTGTCGCCGCCACCACGCTGTGGCTTACGCTTCTTCTTGTTCCTATTCTGGGCGTGGTTCGAGCCGCCTTCGCCGGCGGTCTCGACTTCCTTGCCCTTTCCCTTGTTGGGGTGGAATATTGCACCGACCGCCTCTTCTCCCGACACGTAGCTCGTGGCGATGTCGAGGAGTCGTTCCATGGTGCGAGGGTTGCTGCGGCCCAGCTCATGGACCAACTTTTTGCAGGTGGTGCCTGCAAGGAAGGCCCCGACCACGTCCGCGTCGGCCGCGGTCGGGAGCTTCGTGCACTGCTGAGAGAAGCGACGAAGGTACTCCCGGAGTGACTCATCCGCCTTCTGTCTGCAGCTACGGAGATCCCAGGGGTTTCCTGGGCGCGTGTAGGTGCCTTGGAAGTTCCCGACCAAGGCCTGTCGCAGGGACTCCCACCCATCGATGGTGTTGGGAGGCAGATGCTCGAGCCACGTGCGGGTCGAGTCCGAAAGATGAAGAGGTAAGATGCGGTAGTCGTCGAGCCAGAGCCCGGGGTTCGTTTCCCCGGAGTACCGCACGACGTTGGTTGGTTGTCGAAAAGGGTGCGGGAACGGCGCACGCCGGATGTGGCGAATGAACGCCAAGGGGCCCAGTGGCTCCGGCGTGGGAGTCCGGTCTTCATCGCTGTCATATCAGACGCCATATCGGACGTGGTAGCCTCGGCTCACGTCGTCCTGCTTGGCGTGCTTGCGCGCGTTGAGCGTGTCGCGCACATCGCGCTTTTCGCCTACGCGAGCGTGCACGGTCGGACGCCGGTGTTCGGCAGGTGCGGGATCCGGATGGACCGACCCCTCGTGGTCGTTAGGAGCTGCGCCGGCCGGGTGGTCGGTGCTGAGCTTGTGCCTCTGCGACACAGAGCTCTTGGCCGGTTGTTCCGCGGCCCGCTCCAGAAGGGTCTTCAGCTCGTCGTGAGCGAGCTTGGCTTCAGCAGCATCTGGGATCGGAAGGTTGCGGAGCAATATCCTTGCTGCCGTGATGTTCTGGCTTGCCCGTGTGAACTGCGGCGTGCCATATTCATCGTTGATGATGCGGTGGTGTACCGTCCGGGCCTCCCTGTGAGCGCGAGGCTCCGCGGGATCCCTGACGGCTTCGTGCTCGAGCTTTTCGCGCTCGAACGTCACCTTTCACTGGCGCTCTGCGAGCTGTTGCTCTATGTCGCGGAGGTCGCGGAGCTACTGCTGTCAGGCCTCCGAAGACTACGGGTCGAGCCTTGGCTGGGGTACCGGAACACCCATCTGGCGGACGGGTGTGTGGTTGCAGTCGCCGTCGTCGTCCCCCTCGTCGATGAGGGTGGGGTCGACGGCGGTTCCGGGTGGAGGTGCATCGCACATGAAGCACTCGCGGCCATGGTCCTCGTTGGGGTCGCTTGAGCCGGAGTCGAGCAGATAATCGCTAGCTTGGAGGAAACCGTGAAGCGCCTCCTAATCCTCCAGACCGTCGAAGTCCAGGGGGTCCTACGAATCAACGCTCCCACGGCTTGAGTCGGTGTAATATGTGACCTCAGAGCTTGTGAGGAGATCGGAGGCGGAGTGAGAGTGGTGGGACGTGAGCCCCATTCGTGTCTCTTCCGCGGGGTCAGCATGGAACCACGCGACCACCATCTCCGCATACGACGCAGCAGCATTCCTCATGCCGAAAGGTTGCGCCTCCGAGACGGACGCTTTGACGTGCCCAGGAGAGAGCGGCTGCCCTCCCGTGAGCTACATCGTCACGTTGGTGAATGCGAAGTAGAGATTATGCAGGGACTCCTGAGTCTGCTGGGGTCCCATGAGCGTGTCGAGCTAGTGCTCGAACTAAGGATAATCGGCCCACAGGACGACCGCCCCACGAGCGGCTTGTTCCCCGGAGGGAGACAGATGGAGGTGGGCCATGGATGCGGTGATGGCATCCTTGGCTACCTCGGAGGATGCCGTGGGGATACGAAGAGCCAAGTCGGCCCCCTGCCCGTGGCACTGGAAGTCCAGGATACCAAAACAATGGAGCGCGGAGCAAAATCAACGTGGCGATTAGCCATCCGAAACTCGAAAATACGGGAGACACGCAAAGGTCCCCTACCTGGCGCGCCAACTGTCGGTGTCTAAAATGGCGGGGTCTAGATGGCCAACGAGTAAATTTCTAAGCGTGTCGGAGTTTGGATGGTTATGCTCGAAGAACACAAAGGTTTATACTGGTTCAGGCATGAACGCCCTACGTCCAGTGTGTTGCGGAGTCGTAGAGGAGAGCTACAAGCTTTGGTGAGAGAGGGAAGCGCCTTCCCAGGTCTCGTGCGTATGAGGTTCTTGGTTCTGGTGTATGCTCGCGTGTGTGCGAGTTTGAGTGTGTGTGAATGAATGTTGGAATGTCGAGGGAAAGAGAGATTGGAGGTCCATTCTCTCCCTTTATACGTAGGGAGAGATGGAGGAGTACAATAGAGAGAGCGGGAGTGAACGTGGGCCCAGCTTGGGCTGCTGCCAAGGGGGAGCTTTGTCTTCATTCTATCTTCCTTCCTAAGGAAGATTGCGCCAGTAGACACATGTCCGGATCTTGTTCGTCCTTGTTGTGTTGTAGCCATTCGTCTTGTGACCGGGAACTTCGCTGTTCCCTTACATGGGCATGGGCTAGGGCTGGTTGCACAGGACCGGGCACCCCCATGTTCCGTCATACAGGGCTGATGACGCCCTAATCCTTATTGGAGTGTCCGTAGGAGGCATGGCGCGGGTGTAGTGCGTAGAAGTCATGGGTTAGGCAGCACAGGACCTTGTACTGCAGGGTGAATAGAGGTTGGTATAGTGACTCATAACTTGAACCCCATCCCTGAGGACGGTGGGCACTGTGGACCTTTTTACTATATGGACTAGGGTGTCCCAGGTTGTTGATGGCGGTGAGATCTCCGAAGGTGAGGGACGTCACGGGTGACATCTCCCTGGCTTCGGACGGGGCGGAAGAGCCCCCGAGGGTTGATGACGTCTCGGATGATGTCACCTTGGCTCGGGCGAGTCGGAAGAGCAACCGAGGGTCGACGATGTCATGGATGACGCCACTTTGGCTCGGACGAGGCGGAAGAGCCCCCGAGGGTTGATGACATCACGGATGATGCCACCTTGGCTCGGGCGAGGTGGAAGAGCCCCCGATGTTGATTTTGTTTTTGTGGACTCCGTTAAATTGGGTACCCTATTTCTAGGTATCCGACACTGGACAATTATCAAGTTCTACATAGGCTTTTCTAAATAGCACACAATTGTTTAGGCAGACATGTATTGACACATAACCGAGTCCTAAAGTACGCAACATTTTCTTTGCATCTTCATATGATTTGGGAAGACAATTGTACTTTGGGAATGCTTTACACAACACTTTCATATGTGCAGTAAATGTTGAGTTTCTCATTCTATAGTATGACTTCAAATGGAGCATCTTCACTACAAATGAGAACTTTGAGAAATGACTGCAACCTGGATATAGCTCGTGCTTTGCATCTTCCATCAGAGCTTGGAAAATCGACTCTTGGTTGTTTCCATCTTCAGTTGGTACATCATTACAAGGTACTTCAACCCTCATGAGGTCTCTCAAAATATCTTCAACTCTATCTGCACCATTGTTCTCATGTACATGTGTTGGTTCCTCTGTTTTGTCCAGGATATGAACATTGTTGTTCTCTCCATGATGAATCCACCTTGTATATGTACTGGACACCCCATTGAGCAATAAGTGCATCTCCACATCTGTTTGTGCCATGGATTTCGTGTTCATACACCGACTACATGGGCGCAAAACTGCAGCATGCTCAGCGAATCTTTCTCCAATGGATCTCATGAAACTTTTGACACCGCAAACACAATCAGATGTCAAGAGAGCACCATGTATCCGTCTTCCATCCATCTATTACTGAAAATGAGGGAAAAACAGTCTCACATTCATGGCTAAATCTCCCTGTCATAGCCACAAATCGAAGTGGTTGTCAAATACATACCTGCAGCGGGCGCACCAATTGCGGTTGGAACTCATGGATGAGTGAGCTCTAGATGGCGCCAATGGATCGAGTTCGTCGGTGGGTCAGCTCTAGAGGGTGCCAATTTTGAAGATGCCGCACCGCGCCGCCGCTCGTCGATGGGTCAGCTCCAAAGGCTCAGCTCCCTATCCTATACAGGATGTCGCGCCACCGCTGCAACAAGCCGCATGCACGAGTCACCGGCTGCAACCCGCAGCCATCGCTGCCGCAACCCGCCTGCGCCGTCGCCGCCGCTAGCCGCGCAGATGCGGATGAATTTAGTTTTTTATATTTTTTTTGGCACAATTAATGCGGATGGATTTTAATAGGGGGATAAAAGTTTGTTTTGGAAATAATAAAAAGAGGACCATATGCCTTTGTACACAAAGATCTTAGCGATTCAGTGCTAAGACTAGTCACAACGCTCTACGGTATCGTTCCTGGAGGAGGCCTTTTCAGTAAAAAAACTCGCAGCGGGGTCCGCTACTAGCTAATGCGCTAGCTAATGCGCGCGCGAGCTTCCCCTATGGCTGGCGGAGCAGGTGCGTTTTGGCGCAGAGACAAGCCTCAGGCGGGCAGCGCCCATGCGCATGCGTAGGTGGGGATCTGCTGCGTCGTTTTGAGTGCCAAATAAATTCAATCGAATAGAAACTGTTATAATTTACAAAACGAAAATGCAAATTAAATTTCATTGACACCATTAAATTTGTTTTAATGAATCCTACAAAACAAGATGTCACATAGATATAGTTAGATAAAATGATAAGTGAACCCCACGGTTGGTAATTGATATAGAGTATATGGTAAAGAGGATGATGAGTGCGGAAGAAAGATGAATAGAGGAAAGAATCTAGATGAATAAGACGAATAGATGATGGATTTAGAGGATTAGCAGTGCGGACAGTCTAAGCCAGCTTTATTTGTGTTGTGCGGTCACCACATTTTGCTAAGTCGGCCACCTCAGCAACCCCAAACCGCCACATCAGCCACACTGATCCACCACATCAGCCACACCGATATGTGACGGTCCTTTTATACGTCATATACGTCATAGACAACTATGCTGGTGAGAAATTGTAAAAACCGTCATAGATCTATCAGCTCATTTTCAAACCGTCATAAGACCGTCACAGATTCAATACGCGATCACGGTTTCGGAAACCGTCACCATGAAACCGTCATGGATCAACATGATTCTTGTAGTGAAAACGGTGATGAAGAACTGAACTTCCTTACTACGAACCACTTGTTTGGAGACATAGTGTAGTGTTTTTAGATGGGGAATATGATAACATGATGTCTTTCATAACTCCAAAGGGAAAACTAAGTTCTATAGGGAAAACAAAGAAAAAGAGGAAGAACCTAAAAACTGAAAGGTTTTTTTACCGGTAATGGTTTGGGAGACCCTAGAAAATGCAAGCTTTTGTTAGATCTTGCTTTAGAGAAAATTATTGATTAGATTGCTTTATTAGAATCTACTAGCAAATGTGCCCGTGCGTTGCAACGGGAGGAATACCACATAATTATTTATGTTTTCTCTTATTAAAATTTTGTATCACACCATTTCCTATTCTTTTCCTTTTCTCTATAGATTTATTTTTTTCCAAATATGGAGTCCGGTTCATATATCTTTCTTCTTTTTTTTATAATTTAGCATTGCAAGTAACTTTCGTTGTTTTTTGTATTTTTCCATAAATATATATAAGTTTATGTATGTATAGATTTTATGTACCACACCATGTCCTATCTTTTTCCTTTTCTCTATAGATTTATCTTTTTCTTTTTTTCCATATGGAGTCTAGTTGATGTCTTTTTTTTTTGTTTTTTTTTCATAATTTAGCATTGCAGAGTAACTTCCGTTTTTTTTGTTTTTTTCATAAACATATATAAACACGGTTTATGAGTACAAATACGTTTTGGAGTCGGACTATATTTAGATCACGTTAAACAAGGAATAAAGTATGTATGGAATCCAGTAGCTAGAGGAAAACTGATTAAAGAATGGATGAAACAAAAAAAGAGGCTGAAATTTTGCCTCTTTATTATTACTAGCAAACTTGCACGTGCGTTTTAACGGAAGAAAAAATCGAAAATTTGTGAAAAACACACACAAAAGTGCTTGTTGCATATTTATTCATATTTTACCTTCTTTTATTTATATGTGGTCTTTTCAGAGTCTCAAATTACAGTAGTTCGTGATAGAGTTTATTACTATTTATATTTCTTTCTTATGTTTTCTCAATATAATATATGCCATTATTTTTTCACTACAAAACAAAAGAGTCCATGAAAGACTCCATTGCTATTCCTTTTTTATTCTTATATTCTAATTCCCTATATGCTTTATTACTTTTTTCCTATTTCTTCATGCGCATCTTAGTGAAATAGGGAGATTTTCTATAAATCATGTTCCTTTGCCACAAGGAAAAAATAATAGTTAGCTAATTAATTACCATTAGATTAATTTTATCACCTTTATCTTTCTGTATTTTTTAAGATGAAAACAAAATAAATATTTACTTATCATTGCATCGTGAAAAAAATACTAAGCCCCATGTAAGATAACTTATGGTACTATCATAAGGAAACTTATTGTGGTGACATAAAAATAAATTTTATTTCCCTTGTATTATAAAATAGAAAAATCTAAAAAGATGAGATGTTCAATTCTTATTAGAATCTATAAAGTTTAAATTAGCTCATGAGAATATTCAATTACTCTTTTGGCTGACCGCTAACCAATTGTCATAATGGAGCCTCGAGTTTTATCTGTTCTTGTCGGAGTATAACCATGCACCAAGGAGGAGTTAGCCCAACCAAGAGGCTACTTCCCAAAAATCATTCAAATCCACCATAGCAAAATCAAGCTTGGGGGAGGGCACCCCCAGTTATCAGGTAAGTATGCATATGCTATTTATAGAGTCTATCTTATAGTCATAAAATATTAAAAATATGTGAGCACATGAAGGTTCACCATAGTATCATAAGAAAACTTAAAATTGCCAAAAAATATATGGGAACATGAAGGTCCATGTCTGTCGAGTTTTAAGAGTCCTGAATAAAAATATATTAGTTAGGGTGTGTATTTAAATTAGAGTCAATAAAAGCTATGAACTTTAATTTTGTCTTGGAAATGATGAATAGTTGCTCTACCGTAATCCCTTTTAAGTACCTAGTTTTCAACCTTGAATTTCCTAAGTTTTAGTTAAAGCTACTTTGATTTGAGAATTTACTCTGAACCTGAAACTTGTGGAGGCATATACTTAAACTAAGTCTAGGTAGTTGGGAGATATGACATGAAGGTCTGAGCTGTTATTTATCTTACTCCTAGCAATACTAAGTTCTGGTGATTTATCTTTTGAAAATTTAAAATCTTACATGATGAGCTCTTGTATGACATAGTTTAATTCCTACCAAAGCCATATACATATACATTTATATTAGGAAGACTCATTCATGCTACTTGTCTTTGTATTGAGTGTTGTCAACCTTTAGATCCTATGAAGAGTCTCGTCATGCTTTTGAATCAAGATCACATATACACCACCCAAATATGCAGTACTCTACACTGGAGTAGGCGCAACAACCTGCCATTCATCCACCAGAAAAAGGTCTTACTCTTACACTGAGAGTAACCACCACCAAAAATATCCATTTCCAATAAATGCTCCAAAGTTCTTATTATATTCTCTCAACAGTTTTTCTTGGTAATAGAGATATGAGCTATGCAAAAGCTATCTGAAAAAAAAGAAATAAGAAAAAAAGAGGAATTAAAAATGGACAAGTGTTCGACGTACCTCTCAGAAAAATAAATAAATAAGATAACTCATACTCTCTAGCCATATTATTCAAAATTTCCAAATTCCAAAAGAGAGATTTATTCCAAGGAGCAAAGTAGAATTAGGTTTTCAGCATCACCACCACATATCCACAATATCCATACACCTGCACATCTTGACTTGATTGTATGACTTGACTCTCTGTGAATCTATTGTTTGACTTTACAATATATACGAAGTAAGTATGCTAAACCTTGTTAAGCCATTCCTATGAACTCCACTATATTTACTAGTATAGGAGGGCATGACATCATTAATGCCTTAGTGAGATCCACAAATACCACATACATAAGAGACTTGAGCGTGTCATACAATTAAGCACTGAGTTTATTTCGAAAACTTTGCAAAACCCAGAATTTTGGTAGAGTGAAGTTTGAGACATAGTACCTGATTCGATTACTCTGTCTTTCGATTACTCAAGACCCAAGTGATAGTAAAAGTCCCATGGTTAAAGGTAATACGGGTGAGTTCGAAACTTAGAGTAATTTTTCTAATTCATAGAAGAATTTTTGTTTGAAAGCATGTGAACTTTTGAGGTGTGAAAGCATTGCATCAACTCCTGGTCTAAGTTTATTAGAAAGGCTTTGCTTAGGGACTAGCAAAGGGTAATCTTGGGGAGCTTGTTGATGGTCCTTAGCGTCAACTTTTTAAACAATTATAAACATTGTAATTAGATTAATCAAATATAATATCTAGAAATATAGGGCTTTAATTAACAATTTCCATGAGTTTTGGTGTTTCATTATTTTTCAGGGACTATTCCAGAAAAGAGCAATAAAGGGAATCAAATTAGAAAAGATATCGAATAAATCCCGCGGAGAAACACCTGCCATGTGGGGCCGGCCGACATGGGGTGGGGCTGGGTGGCACCCCCTGGGCCCGTTGGCCGATGTCTTCTAGAAGCTTCCTCCGCCGCCTTTGAGGATTGATCTGAGTCCTACGTGAAGTCGGTTTGATCCAACAGCTGTCGTGCATGCCACCGGACTATAAATAGGAGGGCATACCGGGGAGGCATCCCAAATCATTCAGTCATTTAGAGATCCATTCAGTATAAGTCATAGGAGATCTAGTCATCCAGAGCCATAAATCATAGTTCATCTAGAGCACTTTCTAGTTCATAGCATAGCCTAGTTAGATTCGAGAGTAAAGGAAGTCAAGATTCGATCTTAGACTCCCAACGTTATCAAGAGATTGGAGTATGGTATAGTTCTTATTCTCTTATTATCTTTTAGTATTTATTTGCAATTGTGTGATATTTATAGGCAACACTATTCTTCATTAATATGTTATTGTTTACTTTGTTCATTGTCTACATTAATATATCTTGTATATTTAGTTTGCTATTGAGTTCATGCACATGTTCGTATAGCGCTCGTCTATTTGATCATATGGCGAGTGATAGACAGTATGTAGGCGTGGTGCTTATATACATTGCTTATCTGCGGATACCCCCAGCTCTGTCGGGTCATGACGTAGATCGTGAACGTGATGAGTCCATTGAATCCTTTGTAGGCCTCCCCGTGTAGTGATTTGGTAGGGAGGAATTGTCAGATTGAGAATATCTTGTTATATTTGAGGTTTCTGAACTCAACTCATCTTGTTCATGGCCCCATTGTGGTTGAGAATATTGGTAGTATTACTTAACAATGATTACTAGATGTACTTGCACTAATAGCGTAGCATTGGTAGTATTACTTAACAATGATTACTAGATGTACTTGCACTAGAATACTTGTATTTGACGACGCTTGTGTAGTGATTAGAATGCTCTATATAATTTTATCCTTATTATTATTATGATGATGATTGATCAATTTACCCTTATCATATACATATTTATCATGTGACTTACCCCTGTTTCAGAGTAGAGATCATTGATGGTTAAATCACTTCATTCATTTCATATGCCTATTATCAATATTATAGATTATCTGTTTAGCTAGACCTTCCTAGTGGTAGAATATAAATGACAACCTGGTAATAATCTAGGTAAAATTCTACAATGGTATATTTAATCTGTCCACTTGCAGAATCATTAGTTCTTTGACATTTCATATTATTATTTATTTCTGCCTAGTCATATATAAAATATAATATTTCATAAGTACCATAAAATATTCTAAGCTCTATAAATATGGATGACAACCTAGTTTCATGCTTAGGAGTATAAGGTAAAAAATAAGTGACTAGTTGCTAAAGGCAGGTTAATTATATACCATGCATTTTTGACACCATTGTTAAGAACTATGCTCTTGGTGATGTCGTTAAGAAATGTCAACAATGGATAAAAAAATTTACTACTGAATTCACAAATAACCAAAGTGAAATAAAATCACACTACACACCAAAAATTTTCAATATCAAAGTAAACTAAACTATAAAGGTAATTTTAATAAAATGATAGGAAAAGCAAAGAAATTCAAATAAGAATGGTAGAGAACAAGTAGCCATTGTTTTATATATATTTTCGTAATTACCAAAATTACACAAGTAGAGATTAAAGTATGTGGCTGTACAACATATATAAGGTATATCATGTTATCAATTAATATTCAATATTTAAATATATGGATTGATTCATCATCATGAAATTATAAATTATAACATATATAATTTATGTTAGTAAATACATAAATTAAATAATTAATACAATTTACAACAACAAACATATTAGGTTTAAACTGAATTAGAAAACACTAAAATTAATTTAATTCTTTACGTGTCATTAATAATATTAAACTAATACCAAAAGTTATTTATAGATATACTATTAAATAACTTCAATGCATCATTAGTAATACTATAATAAATAGTTACTATGAAGAGAAAGCTTTTAAATAGATTTAGTTTTACTGTTTTCTTCATGGATACGGATAAATATCAGATATTTTGTCTTTTTCGTCGACTAAGATATAAAAATAAGATAGAAACCATAGTAAAACAATGATTTGAAAACCATTCATTTAATATCGACTTTGCAAACAAATAAAAATATAGATTTTCCTACTACTTTAGCCAATATGAATATAGAATAATGTAACATCCCAAATTTTGCTTTTTGAAAAATAGAGTTAAATTTATTTAATTCTTAATTTTGTGCTCATAAAAATATAGGAAAATAAAAACTTTTCATTAAATTAAAAATTTCCCTTTAATTAGCAACATGTTTGAGCATTCATGCCTTTTCATTGGTTTCTTTTGTATTGAATGGTTTGAAAACAAAACCTAAAATGAATTCAAATGCTTTTTGAAATGATTTTGAAAAGGGCTTATAAGTAAAAGAAAAACAAAACCCTTTCCTCTCCTTCTCCCCTATCTGACCCACAACCTCTCGGCCTCTTCTCTCCCGAAGGCCCAAGCCGGCAACCAGCCCAGCTCAGTTTTCCCTCCTCAGCTTCCACCGCGAGCCCACTCCGCGCAGGCCCAGCAACCGACCTGCCCGCGCGGACGCGCCACTCCCTCCTCCCTTGGCTAGCTGACGAGGCAACCTCGCGCGTCAGCCAGCCAACTGTCGTCTTCTTCCTCAGGATGGAAAGCGGCCACCCCTTTCCTTTCTTCCACCGAGCTCGAATCGAGCTCGATCCTGCCTTCATCTTCCACCGCTCACTAGCCCTCATCTTCCGTCGGAGCAAGGTATCGGGTCACGCAAACCTCCTCAACCGCTCGATTTCTCTTTTCCCTACCCTCATCGACTTGCCGTCGTTTGCAATGGACCGGTGTCCGCCCCGTCGAGCCGCCAACCTCCTCTGCAGCACCCCTGTCCGCGCAAAGCCCTTAGGTGAGTTCGCGCCTTCTCCCTCATTCTCGTTTGATGATCGGAGGGCCGTTAAACCCCTACGTCGCCATCCTTCAGGCCGGCACCCATGGAGAGCCGTCGTCGGCCCTTGTTTCAGGCAGATAGAGCTCCGTTCTCCCCCTCCGATCTAATCTCGTGCGTCCGTTCCCAATCGGACGAGCCACAGCCGCTGATACCCCTTCGCCTCGGCATATTTACTAAAGAGACCCTGGAAGATCTGACCCTCAACCCGCCATCCCAAGGCGTCTTCGGCCTTTACTCTTTCGCCTTTCAAAAGCGTATTTTCCAGTCGATTTCGTTTTTAATTAAAAATAAATAGAAAAATAGTATTTATAGAATTGCCACTCAAATTCAAAGCCCCATAACTCTCTCATTTTAAACCTGTTTTGATCCGTTCAATTTGCGTTAGGTTCATAGAGACAATTTCTACGTGTTTAAACCCTAATAAACCATGTTTAACAATTTTGAAAATCCAGATTTATTTAATGTCTTTTAAAATTCAAGTTTAATCCCTAAATCTTGTTTTCTCCATAACTTCTACGTTTTAGATCCGTTTCGACTCGTTCAAGTTGCGTTAGCTTCGTATCAATTTAATCTTTGCATCAATGATCTTTACTACCATGTTAATAGCTCTATAATTTCATGGATTAACTCCTAATTTGATTAATATCTATGCAACTTGTTTTAAATATAAAATATGATTAGTTCTACTTTTGTTTCGAGATCTAAATACAACTTTGACTTAATCTAACTTGGGTATTTCTCTGAAATACCTTATCCATTCTTTTATATAGTTAAAACTAATAAAGCTCATAGTTCCCTTTTATATAAGCAAACCTTCCCATAGATGTATCTCTATCGTCGTAGCTTCGATTAGTGTGTTCTTCGCGACTGTGTGATCGTAGAGTTGCGTAGATTTCTTTTTAAATCTTTTTCATTGATTGGTGTATTGTTCTAATTTAGCCATGTTTGTTGCTTTGTATGATCAGATGCTTGTCTGGTGATTTATTAATTATTGTCCAATCGGTGAGTTTTGCGTTGGAGATCAAGGAGAAGTTGGCATTTTTGGAGATCTTGGAAGACTTGAACTAGAAGAGGAATCTGAGTTTAAGGCAAGTATTACATGGGATTATCCTTATTATCCTATTCATGATAATCACTCATTAATCATATGCATGAGTTTCCTTGTTACCCTATAAGGTTATCCTAGTTTTGTACCTTATACCTTGTTACCGTGGGATCATGCATTTGGGTAATATGATGCTAGTGCCAAGAAAATGACTATGATCATGTAAACTTGATTAATGATATATGCAATGACAATAAAAGATGACTTTTTAGCAACATGGACTATAGGTGGAACAACATGCACCTCAACCTGTGTTCTTACTCATAGGGATATTTCTGTAAGTAGATTACCCCAGGACTTATAGTGCAACCACAAGCTATATGTCTCTGGCTTGACTCAGTATTAGAATTCTACTGGTTTGTGACAACTTACCCGAAAGGGCGCAAGAGGGGCTCACCTTAGTGCCCTCGTAAGAGGGGTAGCACTAACCATTGAGGAAACATATAGCGGGTTGTTACCTACCAGTGGAACCTATGAACGGTCTCGTAGTGTACTCTGCTCCACTTCCTTGGTAGAGGTGATGGCATATGGGGATCACGACTTGTTGGTAAAGATGTACGACCTCTGCAGAGTGTAAAACTATTATAATAGCCGTGCTCACGGTCAAGAGTGGCTTGGGCTCCTTACTGTGTGATGTCCTTATGTCATAGCTCATTAGTTGCTACTTATTATTGATTATTGTTACTTGTTCATATAAGCATTATATCTTGTTCACTTGATCATATGGTTATTGGGCTATTGATAACATTGATGCTACTATAATGCTAAAATTGAGATAACCTAAAAGATTATGCAGTTAAACAAGTGTCATACCTTTTTGAGCCTCATGAACCCCATGTATACTTGTTGAGTACGAAAGTACTTACGCTTGTTTATTCTATTCAATATTTGGATAAAAATCCGGGATGGGTACCAGATTGTAATACTTGGAAGAGATAGGCTTGTGATCAACCAGCCAGTTGATCCCTGTGGAGTGGAGTCTTCGCCTGAAGATCGGAGTGTCTTTTCGCTGTTTGCTCTCTTAAGGTTATTTCTTTGACCTTATATGTTATGTATTTAAGTATTGTCTTTTGATATTACCTTGATCTGTGGCTATATGTGAGAATTGACTTCCTGAGCTCACATATGGTGTATATATGGTTTTTGTCCTTAAAACCGGATGTTACAGATTGGTATCAAAGCAATGCTGACTGTAGGACACAAGCCTAGATAGACCTGGTCATTTTAGCAAGCTTTCAACCTTGTCTAGTTCTTGTTTTCTCTCTAACCTTGATATATGTTTAAAGTTATGCTCACTCTATCCCTATTCTGTTGTAAAAACATTGTCCAAATTTTAACCTTTCTCTCTCTGTCTATTAGATGGATCATAACGAGATGCCAGCTAGCCTCAGAGATCTAAAAGACCAAGCTATGTCATCCTTGATCGTGTTTGACAAGGGAAAGCTATCAGCCATGCAGAACCAAGTACGTGAAGAAACAACTCAACAAAAATACTTTCCTTCAGGACAGATCAACATGCCAAGGTCCCATAGGGAACAAGCGCAAGGAAGTAAAATAAAGCGGAACTATAGCGAAGGCAAGTTGTACCATGTGGATATGTCTACAATTCCTAGAGCAAAGAAGGTCGTGTATGGTTTGATTCGAGTAGGCTCAGCAAATGCCATGGTTCTATTTGATCCTAGAGCCACACATTCGTTCATCTCTACCAAGTTGGTAGAGGATCAAAAGATAATGTCATTGACAATGAAGAAACCCAAGATAGTTCAGTCCCCAATTGGAGAAATGACGGCAAACCATATATGCCCAAAGGTTAGACTTAATATAAGAGGTGTGGACTTTGCGACGAATCTTATTGTTTTGAAGCTCTCAGAGATCGATGTTATCCTCAGAATGGGAGGGTTCTCTGCTTGTAAAGGGGTGATCAATTGTGCCCAACATTTGGTACATCTAACAACACCATCAGGAGAAAGGGTTCAATATGAGGGGATACAACCTTTAACCAAGGAATATGAGGCTACCCCTTTTGAAAGTGGTAACCATAAGAAGCATGAAGTTCAAGATCAATGCCAGTGTTGTAGCATTATGGAGTTGTTTGTCTACAAAACAAGTCTCGTCAAGGGGAAGTCAAGATGAATCTAAACTATGAAGCCAATGATGATAACAAGAGGAAGGCTATCTCACATGAGTCACTATCAGAGAACAGCCCACCTTTGAGTTCAACTACTTTGCCACATCTAGTTTGGAATCCTAGTCAGATAGATCCAAAGGGTAAAGAGATAGAAGTTCCTCAAGCTAAATCCATTTATGGTGAAGTATGCATAGATGGATGGACAATCACTTGTACGGAGTTCCAACCCCGAAGGGTCAAGCGAGCTAGAAAGCGGATCGGTCAAATGGAGGTGAAACCCCAGAGTCTGCCAGTTAATAATTCCTCAAGTAGTAATTCCATTGAGCAATCCATCACCAAAGATCCAGCAAAGAGGAAGTGTTATCATTGCCAACAGGAAGGACACTATATTAAATCCTGTCCACATAAGAACCAGCAGCTAAACTTTGGAGGCAGTCGAAGTTAGTAGCATGTTATATGGAGGAAGCTCTTCATGACCGTCACCCAACTAGGAGTTTATGTCCCATGTAATAAATATGTTAGTAGTGAAAGTCGAGTTTGTGTGTCTTTTGAACCTTTAGTGTTTGGTTGGTTTGTATTAATGCTTATGTTTGAGTTGCATCTTTGTAATGAGTGTAATGATCTTGTGAGGTCTTCCCACAATTTCATTTAGTTTATAAGCTTAAGTTTTAATGCAATAAATAGTTGGGTTTCGTTTATCTCCTGTGTTTCTCTATCCTACCTTTCCAGTGCAATCTATCCTTATCATCTAAAATCTCTGTTTGTTGGAAGATAAGAATTATGGAAAAATTCTGGATAATAGTACACTTCCTTATCTCTCTCTGACCGTAAGAACTACCCTGATGACTGTTGTGTTTTGGAGTTATGAAAATAACAAGGTGATACATTTGTGTTGTTGTTTTCTTGCCCTCAAGGAGAATTGTGTTGTTGGTTCATACTTTGGCACAAAAGTTTCTTTGGAATAACAAAAAGATATGAGGACAGTTAATTCAATTAGAAGAATATGTAAGCTACTTTGGTGTTCCCTTGTTCATCTTTCTTAAGGGGGGTAGCCAAGTTGAAGGAGTTGCATAGATGTTAGTGCCTTGCTTGAAAGAATTGCTTATCACCATGATTGAGTTTTCTTTGAGCATCCATGCTATACCTTAACATCATATGAAGATGCATTTAAGGAAGTCTTGAATGACCAAATTCTAATGCATGTGTGTTCCAAACAGATAGTTACTACCAGGAAAGGTGCTTCACAAGATGCTAGAAGGAATGTTCCCAATCCTAGTCCACCAACGTCAAACCCTTCAGTTATAGAGCAAGCTCTGATGACACAGACTCAGCTATTGCAGGTTCTTGTTCAAAATTCTTTGAACAACCAACATCAAGCACCACCCATGGACAAACGTGATGAATTTATGAAAGGACATCCACTGATATTCGCTCATGCAAGTAATCCACTAGAAGCAGATGACTGGCTTAGAACTACAGAGCGACAACTTAACATAGCCCAGTGTAATGACCTTGAGAAGGTTTTGTATGCTTCCGGTCAACTTCAAGGAACCGCTTCAGACTGGTGGGAAGCAGAATTTGGGCAACGAGATGTAAATCAGATTGGTTGGGAAGAATTCAAGATCGCTTTTTGATCTTACCATGTTCCACCAAGCTCGGTGGAGATCAAGAGCGAGGAGTTTCTCAATTTGAAGCAAGGCTCAATGTCAGTGTATGAGTATCGTGATTGGTTCACTCAGTTGTCCCGTTATGCTCCAAGAGAGGTGGATAGTGATGCCAAGAAGCAGAAATGCTTTCTGAAAGGACTGAATGATGGTTTGCAACTGCATGGATAGGGCAATCGCAATTGAGAATAAGCGACAAGAGATGGAAGAGAAGAAGAGAAAACGTGATCTTCAGCACCAGCTAAGAGATACTCATCCCCGTTATGATGCACCAATAGAATATCAGTCACAGTCTATGAATCTGCTTGGAAGTATAGATCAATATCAGTATCAACAATACAATGATGAAGGACAACATTCCAACTCTCAAGATCCATGCCTATCACCACCTGCTATCCCTTTGATAAAGGCTAAAACTTCTAGTGAGGAAGGTTATGATTGTGGTGAGGATAAACCTACCGAGAATGATTGCATTGATAAGTTTGTTGAGAACAATCAATGCCAGAATCAACACCAACAGAACCTGGAATCAAGTGACCAGAAGAAGCAGGATCAAGGAATAAAAGTAAAGAGAAAATACATCCAAGGAATGTTGAGAAATGTGTCCACCACGTGTGGAGCTAATGGGGTTGTGTATGGTTACATTTCAGTAAACTCATCTCCTCCCTTAGTGATGTTTGACCTTAAGACTACACATTCGTTTATCTCTAGCGCATTTGTGCAAGAACAAAAGATGACAATGCTCCCAATAAGGAAACCAGTGATAGTTAATACTCTTGGAGGTGAAGTAAAGGCAACCCGCATATGCCCAAAAGTTAGTGTTCACATAAAGGGAGGAAACTTTAAGGTAAACCTTATTGTTTTGGATTTCATGACCAATGATGTTGTTCATATAAGCATTATATCTTGTTCACTTGATCATATGGTTATTGGGCTATTGATAACATTGATGCTACTATAATGCTAAAATTGAGATAACCTAAAAGCTTATGCAGTTAAACAAGTGTCATACCTTTTTAAGCCTCATGAACCCCATGTATACTTGTTGAGTACGAAAGTACTTACACTTGTTTATTCTATTCAATATTTGGATAAAAATCCGGGATGGGTACCAGATTGTAAGACTTGGAAGAGATAGACTTGTGATCAACTAGCCAGTTGATCCCTGTGGAGTGGAGTCTTCGCCTGAAGATCGGAGTGTCTTTCCGTTGTTTGCTCTCTTAAGATTATTTCTTTGACCTTATATGTTATGTATTTAAGTATTGTCTTTTGATATTACCTTGATCTGTGGCTATATGTGAGAATTGACTTCTTGGGCTCACATATGGTGTATATCTGGTTTTGTCCTTAAAACCAGGTGTGACAAATAATTTAGTTGTCCATTTTTGTTTTCCATCCCTATTTCAAAATCTTGTAAGATTTAGCTATCGGTACTTGTTACTACCTACGTCCTTAAAAAAATATAATTGTGAGATCTATGTCGGTCAAAGTAACTAAAGTTCGTCCAAGTTTATAATAAACAGTATTAGCACTTAGATCTCTAAACAAAATTTACTAAGAAAATCTATTCTATAACTAACTAAAATGTACTTATTTTATATTATAAATGTTAATATTTTTTATATAAATTTAGTTAGAGTTCCAAACTACTCAAAAAAAATTGAGAATTACTCCGTTCTTTCGTGGAGGGAAGGAGTAACAAACAGTCAGTCTGATCTGAATGCTCCATTCACCAGCTGACAGGCAAACTCAGAGAAGGGGCAGCGGCAGGCACAGAGGCACTTGCTTGTCAATGTGGTCACGTGGATACGGCTGCTGCCGCTAGCATGTTAGCCGGCGGGACAAGGACAGCAGCCAGTGGATCCGTACTCCGTGGGCGCAACCAGCACACGGCGGCCGGAACTGCAATCATGATGTCACGCGACGAGCGATGGAGACGGAGCGAGCAAGCAAGGGCCACGGGGCCCAATTGTAAGAGCCGCCGAGCTCCCATGCTACCACAGAAGTCAGTAGTAAATGCAATGGCGCGCTCGCCTATCCGTCCCATCCTATTCTTATCGGCAAGCGCCCAAGCGAGGTCATCGTTGATGGGCATTCTCAACAGCCAACAGCCCATTGATTCGATTCTCCCCGATAGAGACTACTACTAGAGCTGAGCCCAGATCTGCAGGTAGGAGAAGAGATGGAGATATAAATAGCGCTGCCGCCTGCAGGTACGCGGTTCTGCAGTTGTTGGTCCAAATGGATCGGCGTGCATGCCGTACTGTGGCCGTGGATCCAGCTCGGATCTGCCTGACATTTTGTGTAGGGCCGCCTCATCTCAGATCTGGACAACTGACAGATCGGATCTGCATTGCATTGTATCGTGAGACCCGACATGGTAATAAACATCACCTTCTTCGCCGTAGCCCCGATCAGACTTGCATCTTCTAGTTTGTGTTGTGTACCTCCTCGCCGGTTTCATACGATACGAGTACTGCTACTGTGGGTAGTCAGTAATGTTTTATACTGTACTGTAACCAACAGCAGAGAAGAATGAAAAGAAAACTGGTGCCCCACCAGCCAAAGATACTTGATGTTTTAAACAAGACGAATTTGGTAACCCTTTTGAAATATTTGTAATTCCACAACAAAACAAAAACAATGTGTATAGGTTATATTAAAATTTGAGTTACTTTTGTAGTCTTACAAATTATTAGATTCGATAAATGCATTAGTTCAATCTCCATGACAGTTTTATGAAGATTCATTTGCACTTGATAGGAGAAAGAATACTGATGCCAGGTATGCATTTTGATGACATGGCAGCACTTTTTTAATAAGAGAAAGAAATAACCCGATTTACCATTCTCTATTGAATCCCGTGGGGGGATGTTGGGGGTGTGTCTTCTTTTTTCTGTGTATGCTCGGTGGGGCTTCCGGTCTTCCAGACTTTCATGTATATTTAAATCTCTTTCCTTAATTGAGAGGCAAAGCTCCGACTAGGTTTTTGAAAAAAGTAATAAGAGAAAGAAAAAAGTGATATAAAACACTCTTACAACGATTATCGACTTTTTATGACTCATACAATTAAATGTATAAAACTATGCATCAAAAATAAATATTTCATCTACATTTTATTTTTTTACATGATGTGTCAGTCTTAGAATCAATATCATATATCATGAAACTCTTCGTTAAAAATAATCTTACGGTAATACCAAATGTAGTGGACGTTCCTCTTCCTCCCTCCGTTTTCAAAAAAAGAATGTATTTCGAGATTTAAATCAAATTATTATTTTTACGTCTAACTAATTTTTTAGAAATTAATGTCTGTCTTCAGATAGGTTTGTTATGATATTAAATTGTATGATTGATGTAATAAATTGTCTCCCATAATATTATTTTTTAAAAGAATTAGTCAAATTTAAAATCCTTCCATCAAATTTAAATAGTCTGGGCCAAAAAAAAGGAATTATATGTTTTTGGGAGACAAAGTGAGTAAAGTACATCAATATTAGTAATTATACATGTGCTAGTAGGAGTAATAATTAAGCACGGCATTCTAGTAGTATGTAATTAAATGCAGTACCGTACTATTTTAGTAATTTTGAATCATTATTCCAGTATATAGGAGTAATAATTAACCACAGCATTCTAGTACACCCTCCATACCTATAAAAGAAAGCATTTTGGACAATAATCAAAGCGTAACTTTTACTCCTTATTTTTTGAAAAATATTTATTGAAGTACTTTTTTATAGGTATGAAAAATATATATGAAAGTATTTTTTAAGCTCAATCTATTAATATGATTTTTACATTTCCAAACTCTATTCATGACGTATATTTCCAATTTTGACTCACATTTTCTCCAAAACCACTTGTTTTATGGGTATGGAGAGAGTAGTAGTTAATTGTACTAGAACTAGTAGTCGTAACAATTTCTCCAAAACCACTTGTTTAAGGGTATGTTGGATGGATTAGGACATCGCAATGGTTAGATATTTGGCTAGCTAGATGTGACATGGCAAGAAAAAAGTAGGAGAGAGAGTAGTCACTAGCGACGAATAAATAGTCTATCTATTTTTAGGTAACCAAAGACTACGTGAGAGGAGGATGTGTGTCCAGTAGTATATATTAGTCTCTTTTATTTATCTCTCACATCTACATCAACTAACTATATAGTTAGTACTAGTTATTACCATTGCGGACGCCCTTAGAACTAGCGATGAGATTTGGCTAAAAATCAGTTAGCTAAAAAATATAGCCAAGTAATTGTTAACTCTTACCTATTTGGATAATTTTGTTAACAATTGTATGGATCATCGTCAAAAGGCCATTGTGCCCTTGTCTCTATCCATCCCACTAGAGGACCACTCTTCTCGTCCTTTCTCTTTTCTCTTTGCCTCACTTGGTCTACGCAAACATAGAAATCTGCCTCAAGGAAAGCCCTTGTTAGCTAGCTAGATTCAAAGGACTAGTAAATTATCAATCAGTTCAGACTTTAGTTAAACTTGAGCCCCCTCCTTATTAACACTCCTGTTTGAATCCTTAGGGACTAAAACTTGGCAACTACTTCATGGGATCAAAACATACCCTAATGACACAGGAGTAGCAATGTTACCCCAAAGTCAATATACGGAGTAATAATCATATAGGAATAGCAATGTTACCCTAAAGTCAATATACCTAATCATACAAGAATAGCAATGTTACCCCAAAGTCAATACTTCGCTATACCTTCATGGGTTGGTCTGGATGGTTTAATACAAGGTCCCATTCTAGTTTGACCTCTTTCCCAACTACTACTTGTAGCACGTCCCTTCTGTAGATCTATAAGCTTTTATTTCTCTTTAACTGCCATGTCTCCTTTACCGTGAGTGGTCTATCCCATCACCCTCCATCTCCAATCATGCACCTATATCCCATCACACACACACAAAAAAAAAGAAGAAATGATAAAAAGCAAATGGCGTTGATACACCATTCCAGTGCTTAAAAGGCTTGATTTCAGCGACAACCTTAGACTCTTAGGCCTCTTTTGAAAACTGGAACATAAAATTATATAGAAACTTTACTGGAAAAATGCAGGAAACCAAGATATTTTCTTGAAATCCAAAGGAGACCTTGGATCGGGATCGGGACCCGACAATGCTGGCGCTTCTCCGCCTCCACTGTTATCGCAACCTGCCAACGCCCCCATTTTAATGTGTCCTGCAGCCCAAACAAGTTCATCCTCCAACCAAAACAAGGCTATGTGACATCGAATCTTTAGACACATACATGAAATATTAAATATAGATAAAAAAATAACTAGTTGTACAGTTTATCTATAATTTGCGAGACAAATCTTTTGAGTCTAGTTATTTTATAATTGAACAATAATTACCAAATATAAACGAAAGCTACATAAACAAGGCCTAGTAGTCGATGGTGCTCAATGTACATTTGTTTGTCTGAAATTTCCCCAAAGTTTCATGAAAGCCGTCTCCCCTCAGCTAGAATGCGCACGTTTGGGTCTGAAGAAAATTTGGGTTGTTTGCCTTGTACTACTTGCACGAGCCCCCAAGAAGCGTGCTAGGCCCAGCGAGCTGATAGCAAGGAAATCCTACTAACGGCCTGATGGGTACAGCTATTTTTGGTAGCTGCAGCCTGCACCACAGTGTGTGGGTGCTACAATATTTAAGTCAACACAACACCATAAAGAGCTGCAGATGGCAAGCATCACATCAAAATTAGGCCTTGTTTAGTTCAGCTTCTCTGAGTCTCACTTATAAGCTAAGCAAAATTATAGAACTCATGATTTAGAGAATCTGTTGTCTAATAAGAGAGCCGTTTGGCTCTTCTGATTTTTTGGATAGAATATTTTGAGGAGCTCCAGACCAGGAGGGAAGGGCAGCGCTACCAGTTGTTCTGGGCAAACATAACCTAGAACCATGAACCAACCGAAATAACCGGAACCGAAACCGTACTAACCGAAACCGAATAATTCGGTTTCTAATTCGGTTCTGAGTTCTAAGTAACTGAAATATACTAGGTCAGTTAGGTTCTTGGGCCCGGTTAACCGAAAGAACCAAATTCAAGCCCAGTTAGAGTTTCAGCCCATCTATGCAAAGCCCATTAACTCAAACCCTATGTATATATATCACTCAAACATCCCTCGTCTCATCCGAGGTCCCTCCCCTCCCCAGCCGCACACTTCTGGTCTCACGCCTCACAGCCTCACAACTCGCTACCCTCGAGCGGCCGAGCCCCCGACCCCGCCCCGAGCCCCCGACGCCGCCGCGGCGCCGTCTCGTCCCGAGCCGGCGAGGCCCCGACACCACCCGCCACCACCACCCAGCTCCCCCGAGGACCCGACCCCAACCGCCGCCGCCCGGTAAGCCTGGGCAAAAAAACCCCGATACCCGAACCCGAACCCGAACCCGAATTACCCGAACTCGTACCCGAATTATCCAAACCCGAGGTACCCGATCCTAAATTAGGATAGTGATTTTGATTACTCGAAATTAGTTTGGGTAATTCGGGCAATATCCTCCGGTACCCAAACTACCCGAACTACCCAAAGTTTTGTATATGTTTTTGTGTTTATGATGTGTTGTTAATTGAACACTTGAACATATCACTTTATTAAAATATAATTCTCTATTTTTGAACAAAATAACTATAATAAATGATTCTCTACAAATTGTTGTTCAAATTCTATACAATTGCTGCTGAAAATATGTATAATGCTGCCAAAATTTTATGTAGTTTGCTGTTTTTTTGTCAATTCGGGTATATCGGGTAATACCCGAACCCGAAATATCGGGTACCCTGTAAATGCAAAAATTTGTCTTCTAAAAAAAGAAATATTGAATGAATAGATTGTAAATTTTGAAACTTTGGTATTTCTTTTTCTTCTGGACAAGATAGTTGCCTTGGCGAGAGTGGGATTTCTACAACAATCGCAAACCCCTCAGATAGAATCTGAGAATAAAAGTCAAAATAAAAATAATTGCGGTAATCCAACAATCGATCTTGGTTAAGATTTTTTTGAAGCTAATATTGGGTAGCAATTGTCATTACCCGAATTTTAAATTACCCGAATTACCCAACCGGAAAAAAAACGGATAATCCAAACGCCCAGGCTTACCGCCCGACGCCCCTGACCCCGCCCCCGCATGGCGCCCCCGACTACCGCTTGGTGAGGTGGTGCTCCACGCAGGGCCGCGAGCACGTACCAGGCAAGGGCTAGCGGCGCGGCGGCGAGCAGGGCGAGGGCGACCGGCATGGTGGCGAGCAGGCCGAGGGCGAGCGGTATGGTGGCGAGCAGGCCGAGGACGAGACGCAGTTGTGATTCTGTGTTTTTTTTGTTTGTTCGTAGCAACTCAGTGAATTTGGTCATAACCGGAACCAAACCGAATTAACCGAAACCGAATTTGGTCAGTTTCGAGGTTTTAAAAGAACCGAACGGTTACCATTTCTCAGAGACCAAATTTGTCTGAAAACTGAAGAACCGAACCGATCGGTTTCGGTTAACCGAATGCCCAGGTTGAGCTACCAGGATGCTCGAGTACAGCGGGCTGGTTTGCGGCTCGTGCAGAGGGGATAGTCAGATTGTCGGCCGTCTCGAGCAGAGGGGACCCGCCGCCGGCTCACACTGAGGAGTGGGCGGCTGAGAGTCCCCATGTGTTTTGTTTTTGAGTAATTGATAAAACCTACCTAAGTACTAACCTTGATCTCTAAGTGTGAATCATGAGATAGATTGGTACATGCCATGTGATAGAGCAAGGTGGATCAAGTGAGGATAGCACAAGATCTAGCATGGTGATGGAAAGGAAAATGGTGTCAAGGCAAAGGTGACCATAGGAACCATTTTCGGTTTGGTGATCAAGACATCATAGAGGATGCGATCACATTTAGGATAGATAGTCGTACTATCAAGGAGGGAGCTCTTAAGTATAATTACGATTATCATGTGCCACTAAATTCATATGCATTGCATTAAAATCTATTGAACTACTGAAACAACCAACTAAATCCAAGATAATTGTAAACTAAAAGCTAACACACGTGCACAAGTGTTGGAATCACTTTGTGTTGGCTCTTGGAAGCTTGGAAGAAAGTTGGAGGCTGTTTGGACTCAGTTTGGAGGTCCGGACGCAGGGTGTGTTGATGGTCCGGAGGCATACCCTAACCTGGTTGTGCTGAGGAGAGGGATCCGGACGCTGGTTGCAGTCCGGACGTAGGGCTTCGGACGTGCGTCCAGAGGAGTGGACCTCTCTGTTGCATCTATGTAAAAGGATCCGGACGCAGACATTGGTCCGGAGTGTGATCCGGACATGCGACCGGAGGTGCAGAGGAGCTAAGGAAGCTCTCGGGTGTTCTCGGGTGCTCGGGAAAATATTTCCGGACCCGATGAATAGTGAGTCCGGACCCTATGAACAGTAGCGACTGGAGGCACGTGGCGTGTTGTGGCACGAGCGGGAAGAAAGCCGTTTGAATCGGCAGGCGACAGGACGCAGGCGCGTTGGTTCGAACGGTGCGTTGCGTGCGACCAAAGGCCTCGTCCAAAGGTGGAAACAGAGGCTTTGTCTGTCCTGTGTGGGGCATCCGGACGCTGTTGATGGTCCGGACCCTACACACCCACACAGTTCCTTGCGTCCGGAGGTGGCGCAAAAAGTGTTTTTCAGTGGGAAAACGGCTAGTTGTGAGTGTGTGCTATATAAGGTGATATGACCGGCCCTTTGGGGCACTTCATGCACAATCTCATCACTCACACACTTGTGCTCATTTGTGAGAAGCCCACCACTCATCCCTCTCAACATATTTGACATATTCATGAGAGTTTGAGTGAATCCATGTGCATTGCTCATTAATTGCATTCTAGTGGCACTTGGTGATCGTCGTCATCGCAGAGCTCTTGTTATTATTCTTGGAGATTGCCATCTCTTAGACGGCTTGGTGCGACGAGGATCATTGAGCGGAGGAAGGTGATTGTCTCCGGTTTTGATCGGTGGATTGTGAGGGGTTCTTGAACCTACCCCGCGGGAGATTCGCGAAAGGTATCTCTAGTGGATTCTGTGTAGCTTGTGGATTACCATCTTGTGTTGGTTGTGTGGCACCCGGTGATGGGTTTGGCTTGTGATTGTCAATTAGCGCGTGAACCTCCAAATGGGTGTATCGCTACAACGAGGATTAGCTTGTTGGCAAACAAGTGAACCTCGGTAAAAAATCTTGTGTCACATTGTCTCTACCGAGGATCTCTATTGTGATTGATTGTCTATTCATTGGTATTCTCTCCATGGTAGTATAACCCTCCTAACTGTAGCATTGCATTACTTTCTTTACATTCTTGCAAAGTAGAGCCTCTAGCTTAGTTTGTGTAGCTTAGTCTAGCATCTCTAGTTATCTAGTTCTTGTGTGTGACATAGGATATATCTTGCTAGTAACTAAAATTGGTAGGTGGCTTGCCTAACCTTAGAGCTAGAGCAAACTTGCTTAAAGCTGTGTTTTATTCTAACAAGTTTGTTTAAGTGTTGTTGTAGAATTTTTAATAGGCTATTCACCCCCCGCCCTCTAGCCATATCTACACCTTTCAAGTGGTATCAAAACTAGTACACCGTCTACAAAGGCTTAACATCCCACGGTGTTAAAATGGCTCAAATCAACAACACCAAGAGGGCACCTAAGTTTGATGGCAATAATTATAGCTATTGGAAGGACTTGATGACCACCTATCTTAAATCAATCAATCGGAGGATATGGTTTGTGGTCGACAAGAAGTTTGAGGTGGCCAATGAGGCGGCACCCACCTCGGCCGAAGAAAAGAAGCTCCAAAATAATGACATTGCTTTGAGTGCCATCCATGAAGCAATATCAAGAGAAGTGTTTGAGCAAATCAAGAACTTGGAGAGTGCTCATGAGGCATGGAAGAAGCTAGAAGAGTCTTATGAAGGGACTCAATCCATGAAGGGAGCAAAGGCCTACATATTGAAAGAGAAATTTGCAAGCTTCAAGATGAAGGAAGATGAAAATGTGCCGGAGATGTGCAATAGGCTTGAGGTGCTTGTCAATGACCTCACGACACTTGGAGAGAAAGTGGAAGACAAGGATTTATCATTCAAATTTTTGAGGAACCTTCCCTCAAGATTTGAGATGCTTGTCACTCTATTGGTGAGTAGTGGATTGGACACAATGACACCAAACCTAGTTCTTGGTGAGGTGATTACCGATGACACCTTTATAGAAGACAAAGACAAGATTAGAGAGAACAAGGAGAATAAGGATGAGAAGAAAGAAGACAAGAAGAAGAGTGTGGCATTCAAAGCCACATCATCATCTAAGGGCAAAGCAAAGTGTGATGAATCAAGCAATGATGAGTGCTCAAGCAATGATGATGAAGATGATGAAGAAGAGATGGCCCTCTTTGTCAAAAAATTTGGCAAGTTCATGAAGAAGAAGGACTATAGAGCTAGAAGGAAGAACACCTTCAAGATCAAGAACAATGACAAGAGGTGTTTCAAGTGCAATAGCAAGGATCACTTCATTTCGGACTACCCTCTTCATAGTGACAATGAAGATGAGAAGAAGGGCAAGAAGAAAGAAAAGAAAGAGAGCAAGATGTTTCTCAAGAAGAGCAAGAAGGGAGGCTCATATGTTGTCACTTGGGATAGTGATTCAAGTGATGATGATGACTCAAGTAATGATGAGAAGAGATCAAGCAAGAAGAAGGCTCTTGCAAGTATTGCTATGAAGAACAAGATCTCTCTTTTTGACACTCCATCGACATGCTTCATGGCTCGGCCAACTAAGGTACAATCCAATGATGAGTGTGACTCTAGTGATGATGATGATGATGAACCTACTAAAGATGAATTAATTTAGATGTTGGAAGATGTTAAGACTCATTTTGACATCAAGAGAAAGGAGTGCAAAGCATTGCGAAAAGAGCTTCAAGCTCTCAAGCAATCCTTTGATGAGCTCAATCTTTCTCATGAGAGGCTAGAGGTAGCCCATGAGAAGCTTGGCAAAGCTCACTCTAAGCTTGAAAAGGCTCACTCATCTCTTGTTGAGCAAAAGGAGAAAGAGTATGTTTCAACAAGCAACATGGGATCAACTTGTGATATAATAAATGAATCATTCTATGAACCCATCATCATCACCCCAACTAACCCTTCTTGTAGCACATCTAACTCTACATCTTCTACTAGTGATGACTTCACTTGTGATGCCTCACTAATAGTTGAGAATGAGACCCTTAAGAAGGAGGTTGGTAAGCTCACTCTAGCATTAGGCAATGCCTATGGTGGAGACGCCCGCTTGCTTAAATGCTTGGGTAGCCAAAGGTTTTCTCTTTGCAAAGAGGGACTTGGCTATACCCCCAAGAGAGGCAAGGCGGCCTTTGCAACTCCAAAGCCTCACTTTGTGAAGAGCAATGGTCGGTTTTGCTCTAGTTTCAAGCAAGTAGGGCATGATGAGCAATATTCTAAACTAAACCAAAGCAAGATAAAATTTACACATGCATCTATTCGCTTTGATTCTAGTTATATGCTTACCAAGGGCAAGAAAGGTGTGATTGCTAAGTACATGGGTACACCTAATGAGAGCTCAAAGAAGAAAGATATTTGGGTACCTAAGTGCTTAGTCATTAACTTTGGAGGACCCAAGCAAGTATGGGTACCTAAGAAGAATTTAATTGTTTTGTAGGTCAATTATAAAGCCGGAGGGAGGCATTGGGTGCTTGATAGTGGGTGCACTCAACATATGACCGGAGATTCAAGAATGTTAAACTCTATCAAGCAAAATGATTGAAATGGGATTGAATCTATCACATTTGGTGACAATGGCAAAGGCAAGGTAAAAGGGCTTGGTAAGATTGCTATATCCAATGACATGAGCATATCAAATGTGTTGCTAGTAGAGAGCTTGAACTTCAACTTGCTATCTGTAGCTCAACTTTGTGATCCTGGATTTAAATGCATCTTTGGAGTTGATTATGTAGAGATCATAAGTGTAGATGGCTCTAACTTGATATTCAAAGGATTTAGATATGAGAATCTATACTTAGTTGATTTCAATGCCAAAGAAACTCAATTGTCAACTTGCTTGCTATCCAAATCTAGCATGGGTTGGTTATGGCATAGAAGGCTTGGTCATGTTGGAATGAGGCAATTAAACAAACTAGTCAAGCATGATCTAGTTACAGGCTTGAAAGATGTGGTTTTTGAGAAAGATAAGCTAGGTAGCTCTTGTCAAGCCGACAAACAAGTTGGAAATACTCACCCTAGTAAGAGCATGATGAGTACTTGCAAACCTTTTGAGATTTTTCATATGGACTTGTTTGGACCAACCGCATATACAAGTATTGGTGGAAACAAGTATGACTTTGTGATAGTTGATGATTTTACTAGATACACATGGGTATTCTTTCTTAGTGACAAGAGTGAAACATTTGATACATTCAAGATCTTTGTCAAGATATGCCAAAATGAATTTGAAATAACTATCAAAAGAGTGAGAAGTGACAATGGTAGTGAGTTCAAGAATACAAGAGTTGATGAGCTATGTGATGAATATGGAATCAAACATCAATTCTTGGACAAGTATACACCTCAATCAAATGGGCTTGTTGAGAGGAAGAATAGGACACTCATTGATATGACAAGATCTATGCTTAGTGAATACAATATGAGTGATTCTTTTTGGGCCGAAGCTATCAAAATGGCTTGTTATTATAGCAACCGACTCTATTGTCACAAGATGCTTGAGGAGACACCTTATGAGCTATTGAATGGAAGAAAGCCAAATATTGCATACTTTAGAGTATTTGGATGCAAATGTTATATCTTGAAGAAAGGTGCAAGATTGAGAAAATTTGATAAGAAATGTGATGAAGGCTTCCTACTTGGTTACTCAACTACAAGCAAAACATATAGAGTATGGAATCTTACTCATGGCATAGTTGAGGAAGTACATGATGTGGAGTTTGATGAAACAAATGGATCTCAAGATGAGAATGTCAACCATGATGATGTGAGAGGTGAACCATTTGCCAATGCAATAAAGAATATTGATATTGGGGACATTAGGCCGAAGCAAGTGGATGATGAGCAAGATATTGAAGATCAAGTGAATCCTTCATTCAATGTGCAACTCAATAACAATCAAGCTAGTTCATCCTCTCCAACTCAAGATCAACAAGATAGTTCATCATCTCTACCCAATGAGCAACCAAGTACAAGCAATCAACTTCCAACACTCCAACCTACATCTATTGCAAGGGATCATCCTTTGGATCATATTATTGGAGATATCACAAGTGGTGTACAAACAAGATCAAGATTGGCTTTATTTTGTGAACACTATTCTTTTGTATCATCTATTGAGCCAACCAAGATTGAAGAAGCTTTGCAAGATATTGATTGGGTGAATGTTATGCATGAAGAACTCAACAACTTCACAAGAAATCAAGTTTGGGAGCTAGTTGAGAGACCGAAGAACCACAATGTCATTGGCACTAGATGGGTCTTTCGAAACAAGCAAGATCAAGATGGAATAGTGGTGAGAAACAAAGCAAGACTAGTTGCTCAAGGTTACACTCAAGTAGAGGGTCTTGACTTTGGAGAAACATATGCACCGGTGGAAAGGCTAGAAGCAATAAGGATTCTATTGGCTTATGCTTGTGCTCACAACATCAAGCTCTATAAAATGGATGTGAAGAGTGCATTTCTCAATAGGTACATCAATGAATTGGTATTTGTTGAGAAACCACCCGGTTTTGAAGATGACAAGAAACCCAACCATGTGTACAAGCTAAAGAAAGAATTATATGGCTTGAAGCAAGCTCCAAGAGCATGGTATGAAAGGTTGAGGGACTTTCTCCTCTCTAAGGGATTCATTATGGGCAAGGTTGACACTACCCTATTCACCAAGAAGATTGGGAATGACTTGTTTGTGTTGCAAATCTATGTGGATGACATCATCTTTGGGTAAACCAATCAAGAGTTTTGTGAAAAGTTTGGCAACATGATGGCCAAAGAGTTTGAGATGTCTATGCTTGGAGAGCTTAGTTACTTCCTTGGTCTTCAAGTCAAACAATTGAAGAATGGGACTTTTGTTAGTCAAGGCAAGTACATCAAGGACATGCTCAAGAAGTTCAATCTAGATGAAGCAAAGTCTATTAGTACACCAATGGGAACAAATGGAAATTTGGATGGTGATGCTAGTGGAAACATGGTAGATCAAAAGCTATATAGATCAATGATTGGTAGCTTGCTCTATGTGACCGCATCAAGACCAGATGTCATGTTTAGTGTATGCATGTGTGCAAGATTTCAAGCTTCTCCATGAGAGAGTCATTTGAAAGCCACAAAGAGGATATTGAGATATTTGAAGCATACACCTAATATGGGGTTGTGGTATCCTAAAGGATCAAACTTTGAGTTACTTGTATACTCCGACTCGGACTATGTGGGTTGCAAGATAGAAAGGAAAAGCACATCAGGCACTTGTCAATTGCTTGGAAGATCACTAGTCTCATGGTCAGCAAAGAAACAAAATAGTGTGGCACTCTCTACCGCCGAAGCCGAATATATTAGTGCGGGGAGTAGTTGTGCACAAATACTTTGGATGAGAGCTACATTGAATGACTTTGGAGTCAAATTGAAGCAAGTGCCATTGCTATGTGACAATGAAAGTGCAATCAAACTCACCAACAATCTGGTTCAACACTCTAGAACAAAGCATATTGATGTCCGCCACCATTTCATTAGAGATCATCAATTGAAAGGGAACATTTCTATCACAAGTGTTGGCACCGAAGATCAATTGGCCGATATCTTTACCAAACCACTAGATGAGAAAATGTTTTGCAGGCTAAGGAATGAGTTGAACATACTTGATTTCTCCAACATGAGTTGATGCACCCTAACTTATATGACATGCCTCTACTCCAACAATGCAAGGTAAAAGTTGATTTGAGAGCATTCATGCATACCTTGTTAGGGCTTGTATAGAGCATATAGTCATCACTCATGCTTCTAGACTCATTCATGAAAACAAAATATTTGATGCTTATATGGTACCACTATTGCTTCTATGAGTTGATATGATATAGTGGTGGCATATGACATGTTGATGTGCTTGCAATCCTAGTGTTGGATCTATGTCTATGAACTCAAAGTGTTTAATTCAACATAGGCAAGATAACCATCTTAGCATGTGTGAACAAGCTTGTCTATGGTTTAAACCGAGTTAAATATCTTGGGCAAATAGCTTAGTTCAAACCAAAGTTGAAAATAAATCTTTCACCCTATCCCACACTTAGGAGGAGCTAAAACTTGAAATCTATAATTAGTCCCACCGTTTTGTGTCAATTGGATGACAAAGGGGGAGAAATTATGCAAAGATATGGGAAATGGGGAGAAATTGAAAGATAAAGGGGAGAAAATGAAAAATCAATTTTTGAAAGAACACAAATAGGGGGAGCAAGCTCATGAACACTATTGTTGCATTTGAATGTTTGCATCCTCATATGTATTGTTGCACAAGTACTTCAAATTCAAAATATATGCTTGTGTGGTGCTTGCTAGTGATACAAATTGAATGATGATTGATCAACTAGCATGCATAGGATGATAAGCTAGATAATATCTTCAAGTAGCTTTTCAAGTTGTATCTAGAACCCTCTCTTTTAATGTTGATCTCACGGGGTTTCTAGTGTCTACTTGTTTTCTAGCTAATCATGTTGCTAAGGGTGATTCTAATTTCCTCACTCCGATGGTATCACGCTTCAAAGGTCTAACTCTTGCACCTTAGCATCATTTGGTAGCTATTTACTCTCCCACAATGTCTATCTATACATATGTGCAAAACTTGAACCAAACGCATGAAGCACATATGTAGGGGGGCTAATAACTACCAAAACCGAATTTGTGTAACTTGTCCAAATCTTGAATCTTAGATTAAAATGCTTGGACAAGCAATTCAAATTCAAAATGATTATATTTCATATCTTTATGGAAGTGTTGTCATCAATTACCAAAAAGGGGGAGATTGAGAGTCCCCATGTGTTTTGTTTTTGAGTAATTGATGAAACCTACCTAAGTACTAACCTTGATCTCTAAGTGTGAATCATGAGATAGGTTGGTACATGCCATGTGATAGAGCAAGGTGGATCAAGTGAGGATAGTACAAGCTATAGCATGGTGATGGAAAGGAAAATGGTGTCAAGGCAAAGGTGACCATAGGAACCATTTTTGGTTTGGTGATCAAGACATCATAGAGGATGGGATCACATTTAGGATAGATAGTCGTACTATCAAGGAGGGAGCTCTTAAGTATGATTACGATTATCATGTGCCACTAGGTTCATATGCATTGCATTAAAATCTATTGAACTACTGAAACAACCAACTAAATCCAAGATAATTGTAAACTAAAAGCTAACACACGTGCACAAGTGTTGGAATCACTTTGTGTTGGCTCTTGGAAGCTTGGAAGAAAGTTGGAGGCTGTTTGGACTCAGTTTGGAGGTCCGGACGCAGGGTGTGTTGATGGTCCGGACCATTGGAGATGGGTCCGGAGGCATACACTAACCTGGTTGTGCTGAGGAGCTAAGGAAGCTCTCGGGTGCTCGGGAAAATATTTCCGGACCCAATGAATAGTGAGTCTGGACCCTATGAACAGTAGCGACCGGAGGAACGTGGCGTGCTGTGGCACGAGTGGGAAGAAAGCCGTTTGAATCGCGTTGGTCCGGACGGCGCGTTGCGCGCGACCGGAGGCCGCGTTCGGAGGTGGAAACAGAGGCTCTGTCTGTGTTGTGTGGGGGCATCCGAACGCTGTTGATGGTCCGGCCACCCACTGTTCCTTGCGTCCGGAGGTGGCGCAGAAAGTGTTTTTCAGTGGGAAAATGGCTAGTTGTGAGTGTGCGCTATATAAGGTGATATGGTCGGCACTTTGGGGCACTTTTTGCACATTCTCATCACTCACACACTTGTGCTCATTTGTGAGAAGCCCACCACTCATCCCTCTCAACATATTTGACATATTCATGAGAGTTTGAGTGAATCCAAGTACATTGCTCATTGATTGCATTCTAGTGGCACTTGGTGATCGTCGTCATCGCAGAGCTCTTGTTATTATTCTTGGAGATTGCCATCTCCTAGACGGCTTGGTGCGACGAGGATCATTGATTGGAGGAATGTGATTGTCTCCGGCTCCGATCGGTGGATTGTGAGGGGTTCTTGAACCTACCCCGCGGGAGATTCGCGAAAGGTATCTCTTGTGGATTCCGCGTAGCTTGTGGATCCCCATCTTGTGTTGGTTGTGCGGCACCCTGTGACAGGTTTGCCTTGTGATTGCCAATTAGCGCGTGAACCTCCAAGTGGGTGTATTGCTACAATGAGGACTAGCTTGTTGGCAAACAAGTGAACCTCGGTAAAAAATCTTGTGTCACATTGTCTCTACCGAGGATCTCTATTGTGATTGATTGTCTATTCATTGGTATTCTCTCCACAGCGGTATAACCCTCCTAACTCTAGCATTGCATTACTTTCTTTACATTCTTGCAAAGTAGAGCCTCTAACTTAGTTTGTGTAGCTTAGACTAGCATCTCTAGTTATCTAGCTCTTGTGTGTGACATAGGATATATCTTGCTAGTAACTAAAATTGGTAGGTGGCTTGCCTAACCTTAGAGTTAGAGCAAACTTGCTTAAAGCCGTGTTTTATTCTAACAAGTTTGTTTAAGTGTTGTTGTAGAAGTTTTAATAGGCTATGCATCCCCTCCCTAGCCATATCTAGACCTTTCAGCGACGCTGATGCCACACGGCTCACGTGGAGGGAACGGCAGCGCCGACGGCTGACTCGAGCAGAGGGGGCCCGCTGGCCGCTGGCGCGGAGGGGAGGTGTGGTGGTGCTGGGCGGCTCGCACGGAAGGGAGGGGCGACGTCGTCGGGTGGCTTGCGCGGAGTGGAGGTAGAAGGAGAACGCGGAACCGATTATCCAAATCGGAGTTGGAGCTGCAATTTCCCCGCAGGCCAAATACGAAGGAGAACGCGAACGTGCTATTCAGCTAAGCGAGGCGACGCAACCAGTTTGGTGGGATTATTGCTCTTCCCGGTTGCAGACGCAGCTTATAAGGAGAACTAAACAGGGCCTTATTCAGAACAGCTTGTCAAAAGCAATTAACTCACTCATCTAGTAACAGAGTTCATCTCCTCAAGTGACCTACAAGTGAGGCCATGTTTTTTTTTCTTACGAGATAGACATTGATGCATGAACTTTCCTAGATACTCAATTTTCCTATGCTCACTACAGGAAAACAACGATTTGCCGAGTGTCAAATATCAGGCACTCGACAACTAATTTAGTTGTCGAGTGTCACACTCGGCAATAAATTAAATAAATGCCAATTAGTACTCGGCACAAAAAAAAAAATCGGCAGTTTACCACGAGGGCTAACGTCATCCCGCTCCGTTTAAGTTGCCGAGTGTATGCCGTTTGGCACTCGGCAACTAAATTTAAGTTGCCGAGTGCCAACCCTAGACACTCGGCAACTTAATTATTTTTTTTCTCCCAATTTTTTGTGTGTGTTTAGTGAACTATTATAAACAACATGTTCAAATTTGAAAGCTTTTCATTGTTTTTTGGTATTTTTTCTTAGTTTATTTTGTTTTCGTCAATTTTTTCGCTTAATGTTCATTTGAACTGAAGGTGCATGAAATAATAGATTTCTTTCGTTCGAAAAATGTTATCCTTGTTTGGTAGTGCAAATGATGGCTAAATGCATGACATGTCTTGAAGGTTCGATCAACGTGCTCACGGGGCAACGTCGCCAACTTAATTTTTTTTGACAAGTGCCGACTCTCGGTAAACCAAATAACACTTGGCAAATTAATTGTCGAGTGCCCGAAATCTGACACTCGACAACTAAATTAGTTGTCGACTCGCTGTTTGCCGAGTACTACTTACCGAGTGCGACACTCGGCAAACCATTTACCGAGTGCGACACTCGGCAAACCATTTACCGAGTGCAAAAGGCTTGTTGCCGAATGCCCCTAGCACTCAACAACTCGACGATTTCCTGTAGTGGCTTTAGTTCCATCTAGCAGTGTGTGGCATCTAGGCTCAATCCAAAAAAGTGGTTTGAAGCGGCAAAACAACACACTGTATTTGAGTAGTCTCAAAATACTACCACTAGCATACCAAGCAAAGACATTGTGCTCAATTCAAACAATCCTTGGTCCTTGTTCAGCTACGCGCGGAAAGTTTTGCAGGGAGAAACAAAAGTGCGCTATGTTTCAAATAGAACATTTGAAATACACACTGGGCGCTAAGAAAATTTACCTCAACACTAAGAACAGTGTGGGTCAGTCTACACAATATCTAATCCTTAAGGGTATGTACAACCCAGAGACAGAGATCGTCTCTACAAGATTAAAATATGAGAACGTCTCTATAAGATTAAAATATAACATCGAGATAACTAAAGACGGGTCTTACAACCCATAGACATGCATGAAGCCATCCATAAACGATTTAATATCTTATAGGTAGCTAGGATGAATCATGAATATTTTGTGGCCATTTGATGGAAGAGGGTTGAAGCATAAATAAGATCAACGGAATTACAATATTTTTTAAAAAACCATCGATATAATGATTATATTATACATAATTGCAACTTATTGTCTAATTTCTTTGATTCCATAGCGATGTCATATGTGCTCAATTAGATCATTCAAGATAGTTATGCTTTGACATTTGCAGCCCAATAAAAACCGTGAACTTTGGTGGAAAAAAATCATGAATAATCCAGCGAGCTGATTTCTTGATCAGGTTGCCTGCGAGCTGGCGCACCTGGAACCTAGGCCACCAGCGCATCTGCGCTTGTTCGTCGATCCCCCACTTGTTGCCCCTCGTCTCCACCATCGCGTATACCAGTCGTGAGCTCCAGCCAGTACAGCCTCCCTGAGCAGGTCGTCGACAAACTCCGAGAACAGGGGTTGCGGCCTTGTGGGAGCTATGCTCGTCCTTGTGGCCAGCAGTGCCCAGCCACAGCCAGCAGCGTGGAGCACAGC
Organism: Microstegium vimineum; assembly: GCA_022036555.1. Taxonomy (NCBI): domain Eukaryota; kingdom Viridiplantae; phylum Streptophyta; class Magnoliopsida; order Poales; family Poaceae; genus Microstegium; species Microstegium vimineum. The sequence continues at coordinate 19,578,385 of CM039138.1, read as the reverse complement.
GTTGACTCAGGTGCGGTGCAGCAGCGAGGGCACCCAGCGACGGACAAGCGGGACGGACGCGCTGAACTCCGAGTGGAGGTGTGCAGCAGCGGCGGCGAGCTAGTGCTAGCTGCGCGCTGTCGAAGCAGGGAGATGGGAATAATTCTGGCGAGACAGGCCAAACTAGAGCCCCCACCCCGCCTACAAACGTGATCCGCACGCCGCAGTCTCGGACTCGGGCCACGAGCCTTTCCCGTGGTGGGCATCGTCTCTTACCTCTTTGTAACGCAAGATTTTTTTTCATATTTTCGTACTTTTTCATGTAAAAATGAATCGATTCTTGTAAAATTTATGTGTAATTCCTGTAAAATTTCTACGTTCCAAACAAACCTTTAGCGTCGGCAGGGGTTTTTTCAAAAAAAAATACAATCATGGAGACCGATAAAAAAGACCCTGGTTGAGTTCTCAAAATATTGCTACAATGTGACCAGTTATCCAGCAGGTGGGTTCTCAGTGTTTTGCCTAGTTCCTCCGTATGAATGCAGGAATGTCCTTAGGGCACTCACAATGGTTAACTTTATAAGCTACCTAATATTTTTCTTATATTTTATTAGACGAGAGAGAAAAACTATCTCTAACTTAAAAGAGCTAGACTTATACACATATTTTAAGATCATGTAAGAGTATCATGTGGCCTAATTATATTTTGAGCTATTACTAAAAGCTAGTATTATTGAAGAGGTTGTTAGTGGTCAGCTTATACCATTGCAGATGCCCTTAGTGGACGACTTCACGCCAGATACTTTCATAAGCAAGTGGTATATATGCATGTCAATTAAGTACTATGTCTGACGCAGGATTGGTTGCCTGGCCCAAGCAGGGAATGATGTTTGCATGGGAAACCTTTTTCATTTTAATCAACACTACTATTGTGAAGATGGTAATGATCTAGTTTCAATATTTATTGCATGTCATAAGACTTCCCATATATTTAGTAGCTAGCTATATTGTAAATTATTCTATAGCCACCTTTATTTACGATAATTTCACATACTAATTTATTATAGTTATGTTACTATAACATATGACAATATTTACTGTTATAGTGAATCACATAATAAAGAATTACTATAATCTCATAAATCAGTATAATAACTATCGTCACTTAGCCTATATATATATACATATACACTACTAAAAAAAATATTTTACAAGACACCTCCTAAAACACCTCCGAGGCGGACACAATTTTTGCCTGTCACGATTAATGCCCACGATTTACCGAGGTGGATATTTTTTATTTGCCGAGGCGGGCGTCCGTCTCGGAAAATCGATTTGCCATGACAGGCGTTTTAAGTCGTCCGCCATGTTAAATTATCTATTTACCAAGGCGGGCATCTTAAGGAGTCTGTCACTGTAAATCGATTTACCGTGGCGGACATCTTAAGTCGTCCGCCACGGTAAATAACTTATTTTCCGTGGCAAGCATATTATAAGGCCCACCTCCGAACATTGCGGCCCTTGTTCGTAGCCCAGGCATAGCCCATATCGGGCTCATATATAAGAACAAACTTAAGGTTCGTTTCGTTCTCTCTCCACTCCCTCATAGCAGTCGTGCACAACTCCCTCCTCTCCTCCCTTCCCTCGACATAGCACCACCTCCCCATGCCGCAGCAGCATGGCGCCCCCCTCCTCCTCCCTCATCGCATGGCCTTGTAGTGCCCTCCTCCCCAACAAAACCGGCGGTTGCGCCTTCCACCTCCACGGATCTCACAACGGTGCCTTCCTCCTTGTAACACCCGGTTTTCCAAAGAATACTGAATGCTATGTATATGTGTGCCCAGGATGTCCACACAAAACATATATACAAATATGGAGATTATCAAAGTCGATGCTTTATTATATATCGTACATAGTTACAACAAGGCTTACATCTATAACAAAGCATCGCGGAAGCTAGTGTATATCTCCTATCTTTGGGTCTCCATACTCCACAGGGACAGTTGACTGGGGGTACACTCGCCTAGTACTCCTTTGGTAACACCTTACTTGCACCACCATCTGGTACCCATCCGAGATTTTTTATGTAAAGGTGATGACAACAAGCGTCAGCTCACCATGCTCAGCAAGTATAACTATGAGGTTTATGAGGCTTAAAAAGGATAGACACGGGTTTAACTGCGTTTGCTTTTAATAAGTCTTAGTTTTAACAGTTGAGTAGCATCAAGATCAATATAAGCCCAATAACCACATGATCGAGTGAACAAGATATAATGCTTATATGAACAATAACAATAACTTATGTTTAATAACATCTGCTGAACTATGACATAAGGATATCACATAGTAAGGATCCAAGTTGCTCATAACCGCGAGCACAACTATCATGACATTTTTACACTCTGCAGAGGTTGTACATATTTACCCCCAAGCCGTGATTCCCATTTGTCGAGGTTAGCAAGGCCCACTATACCTCTACCTAGGAGGCGTGGCAGGGTTTCACTACATAACCTTTCGCTAATATACTCTAACAAGTCAGTGGCCACGAGGTTGCTGACAAGTATGCATGGGTGTTCTCCTTCTTGTGGCTCGTGTGGTCACAGCACTACGCATCCCTCCAAGACAGGAAAACTGCCAAACATCCCTCGACCCTCCCCTCATGCGCCAATAAATGGTAACCACTAACAAGCTAGAGACATACTAGGTAATTAGTTAAAGTCAGAGTCATATAACACTCGGGGTAGCACGGTTTTCCTGGGTGGCGCTTACAGAAATACCCCTATGAGTGAGAACACAGGTGTGAGTTCCTGATGTTTCACCTATAGTCCACGTTGCTAAAAAGTCATATTTTATCATCATTGCATATATCATTAATCAAGATCCACGATCATGGTTATTCTTTATGAGCACTAGCACAAGCTACCCATATGCAACCCACAAAGGTGACAAATTACATGATATCAATTCTAGGTAATGCTTAGGGGTAACAAGGTAGACACATCCATATGAATTAACTGACATTTAAAGTGTATAGGTAACAAGGAGAGTCCCATGCTATACTTGCCTTCCATATGCTTGCTCAAACTTTCCAACTTTTCTTTTAGATCACCTTACAACGCTCCACTTCTAATGTCATAAGCATTACAAAAGAACCTGAAATCAGTACATCATACATTACAAAAGCATATTATAAAGATAACTAACGTATTCTATGTGTTGCTACGAACTCGTGAGCGCAAAAATCACCTAAAATGGAGCTACGGTTAAAAAGATACAAGGAAGATTAGCTTTTAAAAAGGAACTAAGAGCTTTATTGGTTTTAGATATGTAAAAGGATGAATAAGGTATTTCAGAGAAATACCTAAGTTGGATTAAGTCAAACTTATATTTAAATTTGAAAGCTAAAGTACAACTATTTATTTTATTTATAAAAGCAAATTGCATAGTCTTTAATCAAGTTAGGGATTTTTCTATGAAATTACAGAGCTATTAACATTGTATTAAAGGATCCTAAACTATATATTATGGTTTTACGAATCTAACGCAATTTGAACGGGTCAAAATAGAGTTAAAATGAACAAGTTATGAGCTTTTGAAGTTTAGGGGCAAATATGTAAATTATTTGAACTCATTTTCAGATTTTTAATAAATAAAACTGAAAAGGAAAATGCTATGGAGTGCGGGTACTATTATCCAAAAGATCAGGGGCTAGGTTAGAAGAAAACATGACTGAAAAAGAATTCTTTTGAACTGGATTGGACGATGGGTCGATTACTGGAAAAGATAGGGGCTTCTTTGCAAAACTGCAGAGCCGTGGCAGTTCTGCTGGCGTGGGGATGACGTCGTGCACACACGGGGCTGACGCGGCGCCACGTGGCACAGCGCGGTTGGCGCGGTCCACAGCGGGGACGTGGACCCGTGTGTTTCAACTTGGTGGACCGAGTGCACAACCAGTGTATACCGGCTCACGGGGTGGATCTAATCCAGGCCATTGTCCATTGATCGGACGGTGGGAGAGGGTTGGGGTGGTTGGTTGTCGGGGCGGCGCTGGGGCACGGCGGCACCATGGCCGGCCTCACTAGTCCGACGCGGTAGCGAGCTAGGGGCTACGGGCGTTGCGGTAGGCGGCATAGGAGGAAAAGGAGCTCACCGCGAGTTCGACGGAGGGGTCCTCGCCGTCGATGGTGGCCTAGGAAGCCGGGGAGCCGATACGGCGGTCGACATCTCCGGCAAGGTCGGGGATAGTACACTGCGGGTGCGGATTGTCGCTTAGGGGTAGCGCCGAAGATTCCCCACGCCGTTGCGAACTCGACGAAGGAAGAGATTGGACCGAAGGCAGTCGGTGCACGGGGAGCATCAAGCTCTAGTGGAGCTTGGCTATGGCGATGGCGGAATCGAGCGTTGGTGGGGAGGAGGAGGTGCGAGGAGTGGAAGAGGATCAACGCACGAAGGCGACGCCGGAGGACGCGTTTTATAGGGTCGGGGAGAGAGTGAAGGACCGGGGGAGGTGGAGCTCCGAGCGACATTAATGGGGGCTGGTCGGTGAAGGTCATTAGGGCCTTTCGGAGCCTTCAACCGGCGGTTGATGAGGGGCGGTTGAAGGGAGGGTGTTATGGTGTGCATTAATGCGGTTGGTTAAATGGGGAGTGAAAGAGGGGGCTCAGGTGGAGCTTCGGCTCGCCATTGATGGAGTACAGTGGGAGGGAGAGGCGATGGCGAGAGGTAGGGGACAACTGGCGCGTGGGCCCTGCTTGGCACTGAAAGGAAGAGAGGGGAAGGCGGTGCGCGCTGGATCGATCTGCTCGGCGCCGATAGGGAGGGCCCACGAGGCAGAGAGAGTGGGAAAGGGTTGCGTGTGAGAGAACATTTGAAATCCAGATTTGAAACCTTTTGAACCCAAACAAACTTTGAAATACTTTGTAAATCATTTTTTGAGTTTTGGAATAAAGCTTTGAACTTGTTTTTAAGATAAACTTTTAAAAACTCTTTTTATTTTATAAATAGATCAAAACTGCTTTGGACCAAAACCGAGTTTTATAAAATTATTTTTCACTCAATAAAATTAAAAGCAAAGGCATGAATGCAACATCCCTTTCATATTATATTGAAAATAATTTTAAAATTCACATTTTGCACATTTTTAGCTACTAAAAACCTAATTAAATCTTATAATTTTTAGGAAAAACATAAACTCTTTTATTCTATGTAGTGTTTTCTATTCACAACCCAAAATAGAAATTTTGGGGTGTGACAATCTACCCCCCTTAACAGGAATCTCGTCCCGAGAATCGCTGAAGCTACACTCATTACAAAGAGACAAAACACACATATGCACAATAACAAGACATTCCACTATGCTAGAGCACACTAACATGATAGGGTCCTTATGAACACACTATCACTCACCTAGCATCGTTACTAGCGTAAAAGCGCTCAGGGATAGACTTCCTATAAAAGGGCTTTGGTTAAGAGGGCTTCTGGTAAAATCTTGTTTTGGTTTTGCAAAACATCAAGGAGGAGGAAGGCAAGTAAGTTTTTATCAAAATATGTGTGTAAAAACAACCATTTCTAAATTGGCTGAGCGTCCTACAGTCAACATTGCATTGATACCAATTTGTAACACCCGGTTTTCGAAAGAATATTGAATGCTATGTATATGTGTGCCCAGGATGTCCACACAAAACATATATACAAATATGGAGATTATCAAAGTCAATCCTTTATTATATATCGAACATAGTTACAACAAGACTTACATCTATAACAAAGCATCGCGGAAGCTAGTTCATATCTCCTATCTTCGGGTCTCCATACTCGACAGGGACAGTTGACTGGGGGTACACTCTCCTAGTACTTCTTTGGTAACACCTTACTTCCACAACCATCTGGTACCTATCCGGGATTTTTATGTAAAGGTATGACAACAAGCGTCAGCTCACCATGCTCAACAAGTATAACTATGGGGTTTATGAGACTCAAAAAGGATAGACACGGGTTTAATTGTATTTGCTTTTAATAAGTCTTAGTTTTAGCAGTTGAGTAGCATCAAGATCAACATAAGCCCAATAACCACATGATCGAGTGAACAAGATATAATGCTTAGATGAACAATAACAATAACTTATGTTTAATAACATCTGCTGAACTATGACATAAGGACATCACATAGTAAGGATCCAAGCTGCTCATAACCGCGAGCACGACTATCATGACATTTTTACACTCTGCAGAGGTTGTACATATTTACCCCCAAGCCATGATTCCCATTTGCCGGGGTTAGCAAGGCCCACTATACCTCTACCTAGTAGGCGTGGCAGGGTTTCACTACATAACCTTTCGCTAATATACTCTAACAAGTCAGTGGCCGCGAGGTTGCTGACAAGTATGCATGGGTGTTCTCCTTCTTGTGGCTCGTGTGGTCACAGCACTACGCATCCCTCCAAGACAGGAAAACTGCCAAACATCCCTCGACCCTCCCCTCATGCGCCAATAAATGGTAACCACTAACAAGTTAGAGACATACTAGGTAATTAGTTAAAGTCAGAGTCATATAACACTCGGGGTAGCACGGTTTTCCTGGGTGGCCGCTTACAGAAATACCCCTATGAGTGAGAACATAGGTGTGAGTTCCTGATGTTCCACGTATAGTCCATGTATCTAAAAAGTCAAATTTTATCATGATTGCATATATCATTAATCAAGATCCATGATCATGGTTATTCTTTATGAGCACTAGCACAAACTAGCCATATGCGACACACAAAGGTGACAAGGTACATGGTATCAATTCTAGGTAATCCTTAGGGGTAACAAGGTAGACACATGCATATGAATTAAGTGACATTTAAAGTGTATATGTAACAAGGAGAGTCCCATTGTAACACCCTGGTGTTAAGCATTGCATAATCCACATGATCATTGCAAATCATTCATTGCATAAGCATCATCATGAAGCATCATGGCATCTCATATTGAAATCAAGTTTAAGTTAACTTTGCTTAAATTTGAAAGTAAGATGAATTCATAAATTGTTGGTGTTTTGAATCAAGTCTTGAAAACACTACACTTAATTAATCTTGCTTTTAAGCCCTAGGTTTAAAATGAGAGATAAAGTTTAAAAGCCATTTTTGAATTCAATTATCTTTTGTTAAAGGAAAGGTTTCCCATTTGATTTTAAATCTTAACTCAAAAACTATAAGGAATTTGACCTTGACTTCTGAAGCAAAAAGTTAGTTTAAAATATTTGGAACAACTTTGGTGTTCACACCAAAGCTTGTTTTTGAGTTTTTAAAGTTGTTTGAAAAGAAACAAATCAAAACAAAGAAATGAAAATAGAAAAGAAATGGAAAAGGGATTTCCTTACCTTACTGGGCCGGCGCCGACGAAACGGCCCAACCGAGCAAGCCAGCTCGGCCTGCCCCACACGCCCGCGCCTCACGCGCACCGCGCGTGTGCCTGACCGCGCCCAGGAGCCGCACGCCGCGTGGCCGCCATGCCCGCCGACGCCGCACGTGTGGCCGCCGAGCTCTGGCCGAGCCGCGCCTACACCCGAGGAGGACGCCCCCCAGTTACCCCTCCGTCCATTTTGTCCCCTGCCGAGCGCCATCCTCCTCTCTTGCCACCGCCGCGATGCCGAGCGCGCCGCCGCCGCGACGCCTAGTGGCATCGCTGCCGTTCCGGCCGCCTCGGAGCACCGCCGGCCTCTCCATCTCCGCCGAAGCTCTGCCTCGCCTCCCCGAGCCCGCAACGACGACCGGTGAGCCTCAATAAGGCCCCTCTGTGCCCCTCAAAGCAAGCACGAGCTCTGCGTCGGCGCCGCCGCGCACAGCGCCGTGGACTGCACCCCTCTGGTCGACGTTGTCTCGCGTTAGCGCGAGCCCCGTACTCGCTATAGCACTGCGAAGCCCTAGCTCCACTCAATCGCAGCCACCATGGCCTATCTCGGCCTGCCACCGTTTGACCGCGCCGCCATTCTGCCATGGACGCCGGCGAGCTTCACTCCGACCACCATTGCACGCGATTAGGGTTGCGCTGGATTCGTCTCGCGTAGTTGCGCATGTAGGACCAAACCGCACCGCCGGAGACCTCGCCGTCAGCGAGAAATCGCCGGCGAAAGCCTCGCCACCGCCCTGTGTCACCGATGCGTGGGTCCCCCTCGCGCGGGCCCCCGCTGTCAAGGCCGGTTCCCCTTTGGAACCAGGCTGCTTCTGTCGAATGGGCCTGCTCGGCCTATTAGGCCGAAAGGCCCGAGGCTTTTGTTTTCCTATTTTTAGAAAATGTAAAATGATTTGTAAAATCCATATCTCATAGAATAATAATCTAAAAATCATGAAATAAATTGTGAGTACTGGTTATAAGTAGATCTACCCTGGAAAAATATTGCATGTGTATTTTGTAGTACTTTTCTGTGTAGGATTAATTAAATACAGAAACTGATTAAAACTGTATAAATCAATTAAGCTATTTTATGCTTGTAATAAAATTGTAATTCCTGTTCCATTAAATCTTAAATGGTTGTTAAAAGCTAGGAAAATTATATCTTGAGTAGTTTCTGTGTAAAAATAAATAACTAACAATTAAAATGTGTTTAGGTTGTTAACTTGTAAGATTTTTAGTAAATATGTTTCTTGATAAAAAGAGCTATAAATTTTTGTTTTAGCTTTCCAGTAAGGATTAGTAACTGGGAAAAAAGACTAAACTTGTTAGTTCATCAATTTCACTGTACTAAGTATTTTTAAGTTTGTATTAGCTTTAAACTTTTTAATTTTGTACAGAGTAGAATACTGCTACTGTTCACCTATAAAAATTTGAGTAGGCTATTTGGCCCCTGCTTAAGCTACTGTAATTTTTGTAGAATTTATTGAACTGTTCTAATTGGGTGTGTAGTTCTGTGTTGCTTTCTAGTTAACTAAATTGCTAAGGAGAAAGGTTAATTTGTTAATTAAGCTTTGGTGTATCTTTGAAGCATGAATCAACCAGCTAGGATAAGTAATCCTAAACTGAACCCTGCTGTTCATTGTTGGTCACTTGTGTGATAAGTTAAATTGTTAAATTACAATCATACTAACTAACTACTAGAGAAGAAATTTGCACCTACTCGAGAACACATAAGAAAAGAACATCATGACCACATCACATCTCAGCATATTCATTATCTTGCATGGGTTAATATTGTACCTTGTCTCATATCATTCGCATATACGCATCATACAGGATTGCAGGAGGAAGCACAGTACGACCTTCGCCAGGAGCAGGACAAAGCCAGTCAGCAAGGAGCCAACGAAGGGCACGTGAATGAGAAACTAGAAGAGGAACTCCAGGAGTGTCCCGATCACCAGCCTAGCTCGTTCGAGAAAGGCAAGCCCCGGTGCATTTTAACCGTATCTTATGATATTAACTTACTATGTTATACTATGTTGTTGCATTAAGTATAGGAGTTGGGTGAACCTAATTGTTGCATATCACCCTCCTTACTTTTGATATCCCTATATCCTTGTTAACATGTTAGCATAGTAAAGATAGATGCTTAACCTTGCTAATTAAATATGACTTCCTCAGTAACACAAGTCACGTATTGCTCTATGTGGCGAAGCCGAGGGTATGAAATATATCATGGAATGGAAAGGAAACCGGGAAGGTTGATAAATTGTCCGGCTGTAGGATACTGGCAACATCTAGGTGAGTTGTGCGCCCTAGGCTGGTAGTTTACGGTCGTGTCTGCCTTTTTGCCGGCCGATCGGGTGTTGTCCCTCTTGTCATTTTGAACGCATGCCTCAACCCTTAGCTGGCAAGATAACTCATTCGAGCCGCGAAACCTACCTACTGGCCGAACCAAGGACAAAGCAAATCGCAAGCCGGTGCGGGTTGGCGAGGACGCAGAGTGTAAGACCGAGGCCAGCTAGCTGATCCCTAGGCTGGAGGTACCGGGCGCGGGGCGGTCCTCGGGCTTGTTGAGTATGATTCAGAAACGATCTTTGTTTGAATGGCAGAATTGGCGACTATCGCACCCCCGTTCAAGGGCTGCGAAGTTTGGGTTAGGAATAAATCCTCCAGCTGGATAGGAAGTCGATTCGAGTCGCGGTCTCTCCCCATTAGTGAGAACTTGACAATTGCTACACTGGTGTGGGAACCATTAATTACTTGAATGGTTTCGATGGAATGATATTATGAGACCAGAAGGGCAAACTGGTCATTGTATGCTTAATCTAGTGTATTGCTTAGTCCAGGTGCAAATTTAGAAGACAGGTAATATGTATAAAATATGGCTTCATTGTTAAGTACTCTATAGTAAATGCTTTGCCGCAAAAGAGAGTTCAACTTGTACCACCACAGAAAGCCTGCATTATCCTTGGTGTCTTTATTTTAGTTTAAGACGGGTAAGTCTAGCTGAGGACATTCGCGTTCTCAGGGTTTATCCCACCTTGTTGCAGATGGGCAGATGTACTACGGGTACTGCATCAACTGTCTCTACCCTGCTATGGGCGACAACTAGGACCATGGGCGATGGTCACTTCTGAAGTCTTATCTATGCTTTTGTGAGAAACGACTTAGTACTGGCACTGTAATGAACTAAGTGTGTGTGAGTTAGTTTCAAAACTATTTCCGCTGCAAGAGATTTGGTTCTGTAATAACTTTTAAAATTCATACTCTGATGTATTCGTAATTGAACTTTATGTAACGTATGGATGGTCTGTTGAACTTAAGCGATTCTCGGCTAAGAATGAGCAAGGAATGAAATCCGTCGTGGTTTCACGGACTACCGGGGTTATGAAAGCCTAAGGATGGAAATTTATCGCATCAGCGATCGGTTTTTGAACTTAAGTTTTTGTAATTTGGGCGGTTCTGTTACAGCTGGTATCAGAGCCTTAGTTCAACGGTTACTGTTCATATGGGTATTTAAAAAATACTATTTTCACTAAACTAAGAGTGTGCCAGTAGTCATGTCTCTTACGCCCAATAGGATCTAGGTGGCTTATCTAAGTACTGACTTGGGGGTGATGCATCATATTTCTATTTACTTGTCCATACAGGTTGAAATTGTATGGGTGCCACTCACTTGAGTGGTAATGTATGGATCAGATTGCCGCTACGCCTTGGTAAGTGTGAGTTGTGAGAGCATGGTTGGATACACTGCCGATACTAGGGGAATGCTTATATGATGCTTGACCATGATCTTGTTTACATAAGTTCATGAGAAGGTATCCTTGTGTGAGAGTGTCGTCTGTGATGACGATGCCATCATTAGGACGAAGAACTGGCTACGGGTGCTTCATATGTATACTTGGGGGTGTATATATGGAAGTACCAGGTTTATATTTTGTAATGCATATTTCATACTGTGAGGAATGGGCTGAAATGAATTTTCTGTAGGTACATAATAGCGCTTTTGTTAGTACGTATAGTCACGTATATATGAGAGAACGATGTATGCCACCGCCTAGTACGATATCTTACTTCTTTACTTTTCTATGTGAGGACGTACTTTACGTGCATGCATCATATTATGTCATCATGTCATTCATTTCACTACTTTCCTCGCAAGTTAAAAATTGTTGCTTAAAATTATTCGGGTATAAAATTGATTCTTATCAACTGTCTCTTATACCTTTTTGCTACAGATGGCCCGTACCAAGTCCACTGCCCGCAAGTCCACCGGAGGCAGAGTCCCTCGCCACCAGCTTGCCACCAGGAGCCCTCGTCTCAAGAGCAAGTTTCTGGAGAAGTTTGGCATGCCCACTCTTCTCTGAAGGGTCCTCAGTGCAGTGAGCTACCCAGAGGAGAAGGCACCTCGCTACTATTGGAGCAAGGAGAGCCATTGTTCCACCTAGCACAGGAGACCTGCGCCTTGGAGGTTGGATGTTTGGTGGCAAAGGAAGGACGCCTTGGGAGGGTGCCTGCAGTGCAGCCTACAGGGTGCTTTTGAGCATCATCCAGACAGCTCCAGAGGCTATCACTCGCGCCTTGCCAGGACTATTCCCTAGTGACATCCCTCACACTGCGGTGTGGGAGCAGCCCAAGGGGGCGGCTTTGACAGGAGGCCCAGAGGAGTGTCAGAGCAGCACTGGTCCTGCTATGAGCGCCATGTCCGCCATGATGACTGCATACCATGACCTAGAGATGGGTTTTGCACGCATGGAGGACAACTACTATGGTTCTTGTGCAGACAGGCGTGAGGTTCGCAGTGAGTGCGAAATGGACATGGAGAATCTTCAGAAGGAGCTAGAGCAAGTGAAGCTGCAGAAGACCAAGCTAGAGCATGACAAGGAAGTGTTGGCTCAGGACCTCTCAGTGATTAAGAATCAGAGGGAGCAGGCCTATGCAGCTGTCCAGAGTAGTGAGCGGATGCTTGCACGCACAGTGTTAGAGAGGAATGCTGCATGGAACGCAGAGGCCAATTTCAGGGGTCAGATGAACGTCGCCTACGCCTACAATGCCGCATTGCACGAGCAGGTGCACCAGTTGTACTACCAGCTTCACCCTCTTCCAGGGGCAGCTAAGATGGGAAACGCCGCAACGTCAGAGGTGAACACTGACCATGGGGCACACACCTAGGCACCTGGAGCCTAGTGATAGTTAGCCTTTTGTTGCTTTTGTACCATGATTGCATGTAACCATGTGTTGTTGGATGGGATGTAAGCGTAACTTGTTAACGCTCGGTACTAAAGTCTAGTGTATATATGCTGGCAAACGAGACATGCGATGGTGTGCTATGTTTAGTTATCATGTGGATGAACACGACATGGTGATTGTAGTTAAATCATTGTGCCTCTACTTTATTGAGTGGATTGTGTGCTTTGCCAGTTAATTCAGTATGGCATAATTATGTGTCACCTACAACTCCTACTTCGTTGCGGTCTACTAACTTGATACTATCATATGTAGATGCGTGAAACCTGTCGCACCGCAGCCAGTGGTGCTCGTGTTGGTGCTGATCCACCACCACCACCACCTCCTCCTACCCAGATGTCTGCAGAGGCTTTCTTTAACCAGTTTCTGGGAAGTCAATGCAACATCAAGAATCTGCAACTCAATATGGAGACTGCATTGCGCAACATTGCAGAGAATACCCGCAGAGGCGGAGGAGATGGAGCCCCTGCTGGAAACCAGTACAATACCTTCAAGAATTTTCTTGATATGAAACCACCGATATTCAAGGAAGCTTCTAAACCTCTAGAAGCTGATGAATGGATCAATACAATGCAACAAAAGTTTCGCCTCCTTAGTCTAATAGAGACCCTAAAGGCAGAATATGCAGCTCATCAACTTCAAGGTCCCACCGGGATCTGGTGGACTCATCACCGTGCTACCTACCGTGGGGGTGACTAGATTACTTGGGCTCGTTTCACCACCGCTTTTCGTGGCAACTACATACCACCTGGTCTAATGGCCATGAAGGTGGGGGGAATTCATGAAGCTGACTCAAGGAACAAAGAGCTTGACTGAATACTTACATGCTTTCAACAACCTCTCGCGCTACGCCACTGAGTTTGTTGACACCGAGAGCAAGATTGCTAGTTGTTGGTATTTCTTATGACTATTGGATAAATCTGCAAGCGCACCGATTATACCGCTGTAGCACTTTACCAAGGAGTATTCTGAGGTATCGTAATTTATATTATCCCAAAGGAAAGCCTTGCTAGAAATGATAATTGGATAGAGATCCTAGAGAGCACCTCAACTTTAGTACCAACTAGTATAGGGGGGTAAATGATAAATGTGATAGAAATGGGTTGATGAATGAAGAATCTACGGTAAAGGATACTTAGAATGGACCTCAGAGACTAGCTAGGTGGGAGGACAACGAGAAGAGAATAGGTACTCCTATGTACTTCACTCTACTTCAATATACTTAGCTAATTAACTAGTCTAGACACTATAGTTTGTCTCCTCAATACAAGTATGCTAGGCGAGGGGATAGATCAGTAGGAGGGAAAAACTCCTACCGAACCGCGCCCTCTTCTTACGGGGGTCTTACCTTTTAAGAACTTGCCTAAGAACACGTGGTGGAATACAAAGACTAGACAAGGCTGTCACCTCTTGCTAGCTATCACAAACAATCCGTGCAGCAAGCGATAACCAAGGATAAGATGATTTATAAGCACCACGATTACACACAACTTACTACTTTGACTACGATCAAATAATCAAAGCACCCAATGACAAGCAATGATCGCATACAAGAAAGGTCACAAGGATCACAGACTATGGGTGTGAAGGCTATTAAAGAGCAAAAGCATATAGCAAGACTATATCTAGTATAGAAATGCTCAAAGTAAATACTAAGTAAAGTAAAGAGAAAGATATATATTGAATAAGATAAAGTCTTACAAAGAAGGAAAGATACAAGAGCTATACCAGACTCTCCAGAAGACGACTCCAGAAATCTTGAGCACAGCTCGACTCAACTCTAACTCCCACTCTAGACTAACTCCTAGAACAATCTAAGGAATAGAGCTTGTAGGCTTCTTCTTCATGATTAGAGAGGGGGATGTGACCCTCTATTTATAGCAGGAGGTGGAGTAGGGGCTACTACGGCACCATGTCAGCAATCCAGGGCCTTCCATTCTCCACCCTTGGATCCAACCGACCTTGGAACCGACCAAGGCATGGATGGTGGTGATCCAACACGTGGGGGAAAGGTATGGCGGTTGGGGGGAGCCCAACCGACCTAGGGGGCATTCGGCCAAATCCCCCTATGGCCAGTGGGCCCTCCCTTGCCTCCTTGGATGAGGTCCCACTAGTCAGGGACTGAGTGGGGCCTGTTTGGGCCCAAATGTGATTCGGCCGAACCCCCCCCCTTGGGGGTTTGGCCCACCTCTGTTGTCCTGAGGCTGGCCCCACTTGTCATTGGTGTTGGTTGTTGGTTCTGACTTGGTTGTCACGTTTATCTTCTTGGTGTGGGCCCATGGATCCATGTGCTTCGCTTGTGAGCCGTTGAGAGGAAACACAGAGTGATCCAATGGATGGATTCCACTCTAGAGTGCCTCTCTTGGATCATGGCCGAGAGGGGAGAGCATGGTGGGCCCATAGGGTGGTCGGTTGACCCCCTATGTGGGCCCAACTGGCTCTCCTTTTCTTCATTTGTTCATTCCTGCACTCAAACACTCATAGACATGTGGAACTAGTTATTTGATAAAGTATGCTCATGATGTGTTTGTTTATCCTTGATCCTTGGCTTGGTGGCACCATTTTAGCTATGTAAAAGATGGTCATAATTTGTGTCAACAAGATCCCCCAAGCTTAACCTTTGCTCGTCCCGAGTAAACAATCAAACTTAGCTCGATGGATCAGGAGTTGCTACTATGCTTCATATTTCAAGAGTACTAAGTCTACAACAATCATACTTCTCTTTTGAATGGAAAAGTTAGCAATAAAGACTCACCTATATTACCTTAGTCTTTCATGGGGCTTATAGTTTTATCCTTTGTCTTGAGAGGTTGAGAGATAGAAAAACTTAACTTGAGCACTAGTGTTCTCATTCTTTCACAAGTTTCATACCGGAGGTTTTGCAAGATTTTGTAAAAGAAAACTTAGTGTTCCTCAAATGGTACTCTCGAGTCGCTCATAAGGTGTATGATTCCTCACCAAGGCATATATTAAAGTTTGCCTTCTTTCTTCCTATCTCTAAAGCTTATGTGGAGCTGTAGGTAGGGATCAAAGATATAACAAACTTACCTTGCATATTTTGTAAAGTCAAATTCCGGATCCGAGGAGAGAAGTATCATACTCTTAGATCAAGATGTGCAAGTGTGTGGAAACATGGCAAATGATCAATACTCCTATATGTGGATAATCTCTCTTTCCTAAAATTATTTTTGAGACATAGCTATCTGTTTCATTTTTCTATGAGCTTTGAAGATGCTCATTCATTTCATCATTTTTTTAAAGAGAGCTTTGGAAATTCTCATAAAGATTAGGACTTTAGAATGCCCTTGAATTTTTCATAATTTTGCATAGTCTATGTCTCATTTACTAGCACTATACTAGAGAGAGAGTTTTTCTACTTAGAGCATGGAGTATGAACTATGTGGAAATGTCAGGCATGTTTCTGTGTACTTCTAGTGTAGAAGCAGCATGTATATATGGCGTGTACGTGATCTTGATATTGGGAGCATGATAAATCTCTTAACAAGGGTCACAAAACTTGACCAAACTCAACACAGAGCAAGCAGCTTATGTAGAAAGCTTATATCATGAAAGATCATGTATGGCTTTGGTAGGAATTGTCACCATTGAGGAACAACAAAGTGTTTTTATCATTTTAATAAATAAGACTCCGATAGTCATTCTTACTTAGAACAAAATTATAGCAGCTCTTATCTTGTCATATCATGTCTCACAACAACTTAGACTTAGTTACGACATTTGCAACCCACAAAATTTTGAGGTTCATGATGGTTTCTTTTAAGCCAAATAATCCATACTTAAAGAAGTACCAAGTTGTAAACTAAGTTCTAGAGAAACACTTAGCAGAGCAACTATTCATCATTTCCATAGAAGATATTAATTTTCATGGAATATGTGAGAGTGGAGTAAGAGAAAGTCTTTTTATTTTATTTTATCATATGCAGATTTTTAAATGCAAAGCTAAGATAAGCAAGAGAATGCATAAATGTACATGCTGAAAATAAAACTTACCTTAGTGGGGGAGAGAATCTCCCCCAAACTTGTCTTTGCTTAATGGTGCGGCTGATGTGGATGTTGTTGCCACCAGAAGTCCCAATACCGTTGTTGTTCTTCTTGTATTGCTTGAATGTTCTCGGCGGTTTGCTGGATGATGCGTGTTGTTTCATCGTGCTCAACACGCAACTCACCTAGGGTGTTGGTGAGGTGATCGAATTTTTGCCGCAGCCCACGATGCTCCCTGTCTTGTGTGGACGAGAAGGATGCTCATGCTCGTTGCGGTCGTGGTGGTTGAGGAGGCATGTCACTTGAAGTGTGCATGGGATCGGAAGATGCATTGTCTTCCTCCTCGCCAATAGCTCCTCGGGAAGGACCACCTTGCTCAAGATGAACAAAGTGTAGCCCCTCCTGAGCTCTCCTGTTTGAGCCTGCAAAATCTCCTTGCCCAATTCCTTGATCTAAATCAAGGGTTAGCTTGCAGGTCCTATACAATTGAAGTTGCCTATTTGGAAGAGACACCTCAATTGTATGGTCACTGTAAATCATTTTTAAAACACCGTTGGCATCTCTTTTTAGCATTTGAACATAAGCAAGATATTGTTCGGAGATCATTGCTAAAGGAGCAGAGATGTAAACAAAGGGGTTTGTGCCATCTAGCAGGTTCATGGATTCGGCAAGACGATTAATTAAAGAAGTGAATTGAATAGATACATTACTCTCAATTGAACTTTGCCAAAATTCCACTAAATACTTCACAGGAGAGATTCACATTTTATTGACCATGGAATAAAGTAGTTTTAGTTCCATGTCACTTATCAAGTTAGCATTACTTCCAGGAAACAAAGTCATTTTCATCCAAAGAAGCATGAAACAAAGAGTTGGGTTGTGAATTTCGTCAGGCTTAGGATTTGAGCAATCTTTTAAAGCAGAGATAGAGAACCAAAATTTCCTTTTGTTGAAACTACACATGGCAAGGTCTAAATCAATCAAGCATGAATTATCAAAGCCCAGAGCAACACTTAGATGATTCCATGATATACTATGGTTTTGATTAAACATGTGAAAGGAAATTCCAACATTAGAGATTTGGAGAGAGCTTAGAAATTCTGCGGTGAGCAACTCAATTCCAAACTCTTCTATTTGCCAAAAGCTAGACCAACAATAGAAGTGAAGATAGTTTCGAATTCGGTGGTCATACCTGCGTTGGAGAGGAGTCTTGGATCCAAAATCCATGTGTGCTCAAAAGATCGATCCCAAAGAGAAAGGTACCTCTGATACTCTAGTTGGTTGAACCAGAGTCCGCTTTGCTGATCATAGGTTGTCATCCGGGGTACCAATAATGCCTCGACATGTGGTACCTCTATTGGTACTTCCTCCTCCTGAGGGTGTTCTTCGGTTTGGAGGTTCTCCCATGTGTATCGGGTCGAACCTCCCCTTGTTCTTCTTTGGGAGGTATCCTTGGATTGGTGGGAGCATCGGGATGAGCTCCCACTCATAGCTTGCTTCATCTTCTTGAATGTGGATGTCAATGGGTTCTTCATCTTCTAGAGAGGAAGAGGGACACAAGAGCAAGACTATAAAGGGGTATGTGTATGTGGAGTGGATTTCTAGTTTGCCTTGTGGGGAGAAGTTTTATCTAAGAGAAGTTTGATGAAGACAAGAGATCTTCTTGTGGACTAGTGAGAGCAACACTACTTCTCTTTGAGAGCTAAGAACTTCTCTTGAATGTAGAGAGGAGAGAGCAAGGCAAGGAGAGTCTTGAACTAGAACTGAATTCTTGTGGAGGTGTGAGGAATGAAGCTCTCCTTGCATGGGGTTTTATAGGGCAAGGAAGTGGCACCAAGGGGGTGCCATGGAGTGGTCGACCGACCACTCCTTGGGCATGCCCTTGGGTGCCATGATCACATGTCTAGTGGATGCCTTACACAAAGCAAAAGAGAGAGAAGGAGGTGACACAAAGTGGTCGGCCATCCCTTAAAAGTAGAGATTTCACTCATGCTTTTTCTAGTGCTTGGTGAAAGGTGAAAGATGTGATATGATGTGATCAAAAGCTGAGCTAAAGTGGTCAAGATTCTCCTCTTTAAACAAAGGATAGTGGGGGACAAAAGGTGTGTCATGCTTTGGTTGAAAGTGATTGATGTGTTTTCTTTTTCAAAGCATGACAAAGTGAAAGTGAAAGTTGGTTCCCCACTTTGGACAAGGAGTAGTGGGAGACAAGGATGTGCCATGCTTAAAGTGATTGATGTACTTTAAAGCATGACAAGACAAAAGAGATGTCTCCCAACGCAAGAATCTGGTTTTTGAAAAGCCCACCTCCCAAATTATGAGATGTTTGGACAAAGGATGGTGGAGAGGAAAAGAGGGATGGAGATGGGGCCTCTAGGGTGTTCGACTGAACCCCTAGTGCTCCATTTTATTTTTCTTTTTCTTTTATAAAGGTCCCTAAATGATCCTTAATTAAATAAGCCAAAGTGGGATGCATAAAGATGTTCGGCCGAACCCCATATGTCCCTAATTTTTGTCAAGTTTTAGTGCTAAACTAATTATCAAGTTTTATTTAATCTAACTTTAGTTTTCTGAATTTTAAGTATGAAAGAAAGTAAAGGTTTGAACTAAATGTAAGAAGGAAAATAAAAGATAACTACCGATTTATCTTTCGGCGAAGGCTCCTTGATTTTAAGTCCTCGGAGTGGGACTCTCCTTCTTGTTCATTCCTCGGATGCACTAGATGACTCCGGAGGCGGAGACCGTGATTTGTGCACCTCTTTTGTTTTCCAAACCTGCCTTGGATTGGCGGGTTCATCCTTCTTGAGTTCTTCGATCTTGATCTCTGGATATTGCTTCTTTTTGCATGGAGCTAGAACTCTTCTTCTTGGTGGTTGTGCTTTGGCCTGTTTATTCAATTTATAACCATTGAAAGCACATTTTACCTTATGACTCGGGAATTGGAAGTGGATTTGGCCCGATCCCACGTAGATGACCGCGTTGGTGGTGTTGAGGAAAGGCGTTCCCAAAATAACGGGGACTTCCGTGTTAGCTCCCATGTCCTGGATGATGAAGTCGGTGGGGATGTACTCACCTTGGATGTTCACCAAGATATCCCTTGTGAGTCCCTAACCATTGAAAGCACATTTTACCTTATGACTCAGGAATTGGAAGTGGATTTGGCCCGATCCCACGTAGATGACCGCGTTGGTGGTGTTGAGGAAAGGCGTTCCCAAAATAACGGGGACTTCCGTGTTAGCTCCCATGTCCTGGATGATGAAGTCGGTGGGGATGTACTCACCTTGGATGTTCAACAAGATATCCCTTGCGAGTCCCTCAGGAAACCATATTGTTTGATCTTCCATCTACAAGCGAACACATGTGGGGACCAAAGGTCCTCCTAACAGATTATCATACGTTACCTTGGACATGATGTTCATGCCCGATCCAAGATCACAGAAGGCGGTGTGGAACGTCTGTTGTCCAATTGAGCACTTGATCGTCGGAAGTCCTGGATCTTCCTTCTTCATGATGAAAGGAGGATCGAGAATATAGCCCCAATAGGAGCGAAGTGGAGGCTTACCGAACCTTGTGTTGACCATATTTACATGCTCAATTGAATCTTCTGGTTTCCCAGGAATTTTTCCTTGTTCCAAAGATGGCATAGCTGCTGCTAATTGAGCTAGTTGGGTTTCTAGCATTTTATTAAAGCTCAATTGATTTTTCATAGCAGTTGTAAAGCTATCCATTTTCTCACCAAAGTTTTCAAGAACTTTATCAGTGGCAATCCTTTTTCTATTTATACCATCATTAATCTTAGATTGCCCAAGAACAAGATCTTTTAATGAAGGTTGGTTATTGTAAGAATTGTAATTATTGTAATTACCATAACCTTGGTAGAAAGGGCGTGAATTCCAGCTTCCTTGTTGTTGGGGTCGATACTCGTTGTTGTTGTTGTTGTTGTTGTTGTTGTTGTTGTTGTTACTGTTGTTGTTGTTGCTGATGAAGTTCATGTCCTCCTTCGAAGTCTCGGGGCAATTGTTGCCCGAGTGATCATTTCCTCTGCACACCTCGCACCATGGATCGGCTTCAATAGCTTTTGCGGCGGCGACTGGGTAGATGGCCTCTCGTTCCTTCTTGGAACCTTCTTCTATCTTCTTCATTAAGAGGTCCATCTTGGCGGAGAGTATGTCCACCTCACTGACGGTGTGCATACCTCTTCTCTTTGGCTGGAGACGTTCGTCACCCCATCCTTGGTTTATCACCATCTTTTCAATGAGGTCCTTGGTGTTTCTCACTGTGTGTTGGAGAAATGCCCCTCCAGCGGTAGCGTCAAGGTGACTACGGGCCATGCTAGTCAACCCGTGGTAGAAACCTTGGATCAGGAGCCAGTCGTCTATCCCATGATGAGGACAGGCACGAACGTACTCCTAGAGACGTTCCCATGCTTCGGGAATCGTCTCATCAGATTGTTGTTGGAAGCTTGAGATCTTCCCGCGAAGAGCATTGGTTTTGCCCGTCAGGAAGACCTTCTTGAGGAATGCGTTAGCACACCTCTCCCATGTAGTGGCCTCTTCTTTGTGGGTGTAAAACCATTGCTTCGCTTTTCCCAATAGCGAGAATGGGAAAAGGCGAAGGCGAATGGCGTCAGACGCCACTCCCTTGATGGTGAACGTGCCACATAGCTCCATGAAGTGTTGGAGATGAACATTAGCATCCTCATGGGGCTTTCTGCAAAACGGATTGGCCTGCACCATGTGGATCAAGGCGGGCTTCAGCTCGAAGGTGGCATCTCCGAAGTTGACCTCGGGACCCTGAGCTACGTGGGTACCTGACGGAGCCGAGAAGTCAGAGATTGCCTTCTGGGCCATAGCTTCCTTAAGTGGTGGTGTAGAGGCTCCTTCCTTGAACGGATCCTGGTTCGAGATGAACCTCTGAGGGGGAACTTGACGACGTCTAGTCCTCCTCAATAGCTGCTTGGGATCGTCGAGATAGTTTCCCGGCAGTTGGAAACCACTCATACACTATCTGGCTTCACAAGAAAGGAAGACACAAACAAGGGTAAGCCCCTATGACTAATTGATAACTAAGTTAACGAGAATCTTTGGATTCAATCTAATTAAAATTTCTTGGCTAAGCTTTCCCCGGCAACGGCGCTAGAAATGCTTTTTGGTATTTCTTATGACTATTGGATAAATCCGCAAGAGCACAGATTATACCATTGTAGCACTTCACCAAGGAGTATTCCGAGGTATTGTAATTTATATTATCCTAAAGGAAAGCCTTGCTAGAAATGATAATTAGAGAGAGATCCTAGAGAGCACCTAACCTTTAGTACCAACTAGTATAGGGGGGTAAATGATAAATGTAATAGGAAGGGGTTGATGAATGAAGAATCTACGGTAAAGGATACTTAGAACGGACCTCAGAGACTAGCTAGGTGGGAGGACAACGAGAAGAGAATAGGTACTCCTATGTACTTCACTCTACTTCAATATACTTAGCTAATTAACTAGTCTAGACACTATAGTTTGTCTCCTCAATACAAGTATGCTAGGCGAGGGGATAGATCAGTAGGAGGGAAAAACTCCTACCGAACCGCGCCCTCTTCTTACGGGGGCCTTACCTTTTAAGAACTTGCCTAAGAACACGTGGTGGAATACAAAGACTAGACAAGGCTGTCACCTCTTGCTAGCTACCACAAACAATCCGTGCAGCAAGCGATAACCAAGGATAAGATGATGTAGAAGCACCACGCTTACACACAGCTTACTACTTTGACTACGATCAAATAATCAAAGCACCCTATGACAGGCAATGATCGCATACAAGAAAGGTCACAAGGATCACAGACTATGGGTGTGAAGGCTATTAAAGAGCAAAAGCATATAGCAAGACTATATCTAGTATAGAAATGCTCAAAGTAAATACTAAGTAAAGTAAAGAGAAATATATATATTGAATAAGATAAAGTCTTACAAATAAGGAAAGATACAAGAGCTATACCAGACTCTCCAGAAGACGACTCCAGAAATCCCGAGCACAGCTCAACTCAAATCTAACTCCCACTCTAGACTAACTCCTAGAACAATCTAAGGAATAGAGCTTGTAGGCTTCTTCTTCATGATTAGAGAGGGGGTGTGACCCTCTATTTATAGCAGGAGGTGGAGTAGGGGCTACTACGGCGCCACGTTAGCGATCCAGGGCCTTCCATTCTCCACCCTTGGATCCAACCGACCTTGGAACCGACCAAGGCATGGATGGTGGTGATCCAACACGTGGGGGAAAGGTATGGCGGTTGGAGGGAGCCCAACCGTCCTAGGGGGCATTCGGCTGAATCTCCCTGTGGCCAGTGGGCCCTCCCTTGCCTCCTTGGATGAGGTCCCACCAGTCAGGGACTGAGTGGGGCCTGTTTGGGCCCAAATGTGATTCGGCCGAACCCCCCCCCCCTTGGGGGTTTGGCCCACCTCTGTTGTCCTGAGGCTGGCCCACTTGTCATTGGTGTTGGTTGTTGGTTCTGACTTGGTTGTCACGTTTATCTTCTTGGTGTGGGCCCATGGATCCATGTGCTTCGCTTGTGAGCTGTTGAGAGGAAACACAGAGTGATCCAATGGATGGATTCCACTCTAGAGTGCCTCTCTTGGATCATGGCCGAGAGGGAAGAGCATGGTGGGCCCATAGGGTGGTCGGTTGACCCCCTATGTGGGCCCAACTGGCTCTCCTTTTCTTCATTTGTTCATCCCTGCACTCAAACACTCATGGACATGTGGAACTAGTTATTTGATAAAGTATGCTCATGCTATGTTTGTTTATCCTTGATCCTTGGATTGGTGGCACCATTTTAGCTATGTAAAAGATGGTCATAATTTGTGCCAACACTAGCTTCAAGACGGGTCTTAGCCCGAAGATGCTGAAAACCGTGGGAAATTCCTCTAGGATTGTGTTCAACGACCTTGTCAGTGACTGCTTAACCCAAGAGAACCACAATAATATGTACACGACATCTGAGAGCAGGAAGAGAGCTTTTGAAGCAGGTGGTTCCCAAGCACGCGCTCAGTTTGTCAACCGTCTGCAGTATCGTCCCCCTACGCCGAGAGCAAGGTTCAAGCCGCCCAAGCACAAGCAGCAAAATGCTCTAGATCCTCAGAGGAATGTGAAGCCATACAAGGTGGCCACTCCCAATGCCAAAGCCGCTCAGAATCCACTGACACGAGCTAACACCACGGTGACAGGACCATGTTTTAAGTGTGGTCAAATGGGACACTTTGCAAAAGGTTGCGTAAATAATCCCAAACCCCAGCTAATCTACAATGCTCGTGTGCACTTCACCAACCTTGATGAGATCCCCGTCGGAGAGCCAGTCACCACCAGTATGTTCTTTGTTAATCAGTTTCCTGTAGTTGTTTTGTTCGATTCTGGATCATCGCATTCGTTCATCAGTCAGTCATTTGTTAAAAAGCATGAGTTAAAAGTTAAGGAATTGGAGTGTGGTTATCCGATAAGTTCAGCCAGGGCTGACTTGTTGACCAACCAGATAGTGCAAGGAGTGATCCTTACCATAGCCAACTGGAAGTTTCAAATGAACCTAGTAATACTGCCAGACCTAGCCTTGGATGTCATATTAGGGATGGAGTGGATGAAAGAATGGGAAGTGGTGTTAGACACTAAAAGTCAAAACATATCTCTTAAGGATCCCATGGGTAAGGGTACTTTTCAAGTATGTTTACCGAGGAGAATGGAGGTAGCTGACACTTCTAGTGCACTATATACCGCTTCTTTAACAGAAATCCCTGTAGTATGTGAGTTTCCCGACGTCTTTCCGGAGGAACTACCTGGTCTTCCCCCGGACAGGGAGATGGAGTTTGCTATAGAACTTGTACCAGGAACGGCCCCCATATCGCGAAAACCTTATCGAATGCCGCCCAATGAACTAGCAGAACTAAAAACATAGCTAAAGGATTTGCTAGACAAAGGCCTAATTAAGCCAAGCAAGTCGGCTTGGGGATGTCCTGCTTTGTTCGTGAAGAAAAAGAGAGATAACTCCCTGCGGATGTGTGTGGATTATCGGTCGTTAAACACATTACACAAGAACAAAGGTCCCATTGCTTGGAATTTCAGTAGACCCAAGCAAGATTCAGGAAGTAATGGACTGGAAAGCACCTACCTCGGTCCATGAGATAAGGAGTTTTCTTGGTTTAGCTGGATACTATCGTCGTTTTATACCTGACTTCTCCAAAATTGCCAAACCAATGACGACCCTGTTGCAAAAGGATCAAAAATTTGATTGGACGGAAAAATGTGAAACAGCTTTCCACACCTTGCGGACATTGTTAACCACCGCCCAGTGCTAGCCCAATCAGACATTGAGAAGCCGTTTGATGTTTTCTGCGATGCCTCAAAGACCGTTTTGGGTTGTGTGTTAATGCAAGAAGGCTGAGTCATTGCTTATGCATCGCGTCAACTAAAGAAGCATGAAGTCAATTACCCGATGCATGATTTAGAGCTTGCCGCGGTCGTGCATGCTCTGAAGATATGGAGACATTACTTGCTAGGTAATGTGTGCAACATTTTTACTGATCACAAGAGCCTCAAGTATATCTTCACGCAGTCTGAATTGAATATGCGGCAAAGAAGATGGTTAGAATTGATCAAGGAATACAACTTAAATGTGCAATACCATCCTGGTAAAGCCAATATCATGGCCGACGCTTTGAGCAGAAAGTCGCACTGCCACATAATGCAACCTCTATTCGAAGATGGTTTCAACTTAATGCACCTAGAAGTGTTGTTCAACATTCAGCTCAGTTGTACGCTAGAGAGCGATATTATCAAGCAACAAGCCTCAGATAAAGGAATCTCCCATATCAAAACAAAAATACGGAAGGGCTTATCCCCGCAATTCCATATTGACGACAAAGATGTAGTGTGGTTTAAGGATCGTCTCGTCGTACCCAAGAGTCGAGAACTCCGGAATAGGGTTATGGATGAAGCTCATCATTCTAAACTGTCAGTTCATCCTGGTAGTAATAAGATGTACCACGATTTGAGATTAAGATTTTGGTGGACCAAAATGAAGAAAGAGATAGCCGCTTATGTCGCCAGATGTGATGTCTGTTGTCGAGTAAAAGCTATTCACCTCAGACCTGCCGGACTCTTGCAGTCGTTACCAATTCCAGTTTGGAAGTGGGACGATATTAGCATGGATTTTATCACAGGACTTCTGACTACACAAAAAGGAAATGACTCAATCTGGGTGATTGTGGATAGACTCACTAAGTCTGCTCACTTTTTGCCAGTCAAGACTACGGACAGACCACCGCAATATGCTGATAAGTATTTCGCAGAGATAGTCAGATTGCATGGTGTACCAAAGATAATAGTGTCGGACCGAGGTCCTCAGTTTACCGCTCACTTCTGGGAACGGTTACACAAGGGTTTGGGTACTAGTCTTATCTGTAGTTCTGCGTACCACCCTCAAACTTCAGGCCAAACGAAAAGATTGAACCAAGTTCTAGAAGACATGCTTCGTTCTTGTGTGATATCTTCAGGAGGTTCATGGGAATCGTGGTTACCTTCGATAGAGTTTTCTTACAACAATAGCTATCAATAAAGTATCAAAATGGCTCCGTTTGAAGCTTTGTATGGTCGCAAGTGTAGAACACCTGCCAACTGGGTTGATCTAGGAGAAAGAAGATTCTATGGTATTGATTTCGTAGATGAAGCCGAAGAGAAGGTTCGTACCATTCACCAGAATATGAAGGCAGCTCAGTCTCGTCAGAAGAGCTACTCAGATAAAAGAAGGAGACCCCTAACTTTTGAAGTAGGTGACTATGTATATCTAAAAGTGTCACCCATGAAAGGGGTAAAAAGATTCGGTGTAAAAGGGAAGCTCGCACTAAGATGCGTGGGACCATACAAGATTCTAGAGAAAAAGGGGGAAGTGGCTTACAAATTGGAACTACCAGAAGAAATGAGTTCGATATTTCCGGTGTTCCATGTGTCACAACTAAAGAAATGTCTGCGAGTGCTAGAAGAAGAAGTAGCAACCAAGAGTATCAAGCTCAGATCGGACTTGATCTATCATGAAGAACCAATAAAGATACTAGATACGAAGGATCGAGTGACTCATAACCGGGTTACTTGGGTTTATAAAATACAATGGAGTTTCCATGACGAAGGAGATGCAACTTGGGAAACCGAAGAGTATTTAAGGGAAGCCTACCCTAGCTTTTGTGACCAATGGTTAGTACCTAAATCTCGGGGCGAGATTTTCATAAGGGGGGAAGGGTTGTAACACCCTGGTGTTAAGCATTGCATAATCCACATGATCATTGCAAATCATTCATTGCATAAGCATCATCATGAAGCATCATGGCATCTCATATTGAAATCAAGTTTAAGTTAACTTTGCTTAAATGTGAAAGTAAGATGAATTCATAAATTGTTGGTGTTTTGAATAGTGTCTTGAAAACACTACACTTAATTAATCTTGCTTTTAAGCCCTAGGTTTAAAATGAGAGATAAAGTTTAAAAGCCATTTTTGAATTCAATTATCTTTTGTTAAAGGAAAGGTTTCCCATTTGATTTTAAATCTTAACTCAAAAACTATAAGGAATTCGAGCTTGACTTCTCAAGCAAAAAGTTAGTTTAAAATATTTGGAACAACTTTGGTGTTCACACCAAAGCTTTGTTTTGAGTTTTAAAACCTGTTTGAAAAACAAACAAATCAAAACAAAGAAATGAAAAGAGAAAAGAAATGGAAAAGGGATTTCCTTACCTTACTGGGCCGGCGCCGACGAAACGGCCCAGCCGAGCAAGCCAGCCCGGCCTGCCCCGCACGCCCGCGCCGGTTCCCGCCCGTGCCTCACGCGCAGCGCGCGTGCGCCCGACCACGCCCAGGAGTCGCACGCCGCGTGGCCGCCATGACCGCCGACGCCGCACGCGTGGCCGCCGAGCTCTGGCCGAGCCGCGCCTACACCCGAGGAGGACGCGCCCCGGTTCCCCTCCCTCCAGTCTGTCCCCTGTCGGGCGCCATCCTCCTCTCTCGCTCTCGCCTCGCCCTTTCTCTCGCGCGAGCACCAGAGCGCGCCGCCGTTCCGGCCGCCTCGGAGCACCGCCGCCCTCTCCATCTCCGCCGAAGCTCCGCCTCGCCTCCCCGAGCCCGCAACGACGACCGGTGAGGCTCGGTAAGGCCCCTCCGTGCCCCTCAACGCGAGCACGAGCTCTGCGCCGGCGCCGGCGCCGGCGCCGGCGCGCACTATGCCGTGGACCGCACCCCTCTGGTCGTTGTTGTCTCGCGCTAGCGCTAGCCCTGTACTCGCCATATCACCGCGAAGCCCTAGCCCCGCTCAATCGCAGCCGCCGTGGCCTATCTCGGCCTGCCACCGTTTGACCGCATCGCTCCTCCGCCATGGATGCCGACGAGCTTCACTCCGGCCACCATTGCACGCGATTAGGGTTGCGCTGGATTCGTCTCGCGTAGCAACGCACGTAGGGCCAAACCGCACCGCCGGAGACCTCGCCGTCAGCGAGAAATCGCCGGCAAAAGCCTCGCCACCGCCCTGTGTCACCGACATGTGGGTCCCCCTCGCGCGGGCCCCCGCTGTCAGGTGCCGGTTCCCCTTTGGAAGCAGGCCGCTTCTGCCGAATGGGCCTGCTCGGCCTATTGGGCCTAAAGGCATGAGCCTTTTATTTTCCCATTTTCACAAAATGTAAAATGATTTGTAAAATCCATATCTCACTAAATAATGATCTAAAAATCATGAAATAAATTGTGACTACTGGTTATAAGTAGATCTACCCTGGAAAAATACTGCATGTGTATTTTGTAGTACTTTTCTGTGTAGGATTAATTAAATACAGAAACTGATTAAAACTGCATAAATCAATTAAGCTATTTCGTGCTTGTGCTAAAATTGTAATTCTTGTTCCAGTAAATCTTAAATGGTTGTTAAAAGCTAGGAAAATTATATCTTGAGTAGTTTCTGTGGAAAAATAAATAACTAACAATTAAAATGTGTTTAGGCTGTTAACTTGTAAGATTTTTCGTAAATATGTTTCTGGATAAAAAGAGCTATAACTTTTTGTGTATCTTTTCAGTAAGGATTTGTAACTGGGAAAAATACTAAACTGGTTAGTTCATCACTTTCACTGTACTAAGTTTTTTTAAGTTAGTATTAGCTTTAAACTTGCTAATTTTCTGCAGAGTAGAATACTGCTACTATTCACATGGAAAAATTTGAGTAGGCTATTTGGCCCCTGCTTAAGCTACTATAATTTTTGTAGAATTTATTGAACTGTTCTAATTGGGTGTGTAGTTCTGTGTTGTTTTCTAGTTAACTAAATTGCTAAGGAGAAAGGTTAATTTGTTAACTAAGCTTTGGTGTATCTTTGAAGCATGAATCAACCAGCTAGGATAAGTAATCCTAAACTGAACCCTGTTGTTCATTGTTGGTCACATGTGTGATAAGTTAAATTGTTAAATTACAATCATACTAACTAACTACCAGAGAAGAAATTTGCACCTACTCGAGAACACATAAGAAAAGAACATCATGAGCATATCACATCTCAGCATATTCATCGTCTTGCATGGGTTAATATTGTACCTT
Source organism: Microstegium vimineum (assembly GCA_022036555.1). Taxonomy (NCBI): domain Eukaryota; kingdom Viridiplantae; phylum Streptophyta; class Magnoliopsida; order Poales; family Poaceae; genus Microstegium; species Microstegium vimineum. The sequence continues at coordinate 19,549,187 of CM039138.1, read as the reverse complement.
GTCTCATATCATTCGCATATACGCATCATACAGGATTGCAGGAGGAAGCACAGTACGACCTTCACCAGGAGTAGGACGAAGCCAGTGAGCAAGGAGCCAACGAAGGGCACGTGAACGAGGAACCAGAAGAGGAACTACAGGAGTGTCCCGATCACCAGCCTAGCTCGTTCGAGAAAGGCAAGCCCCGGTGCATTTTAACCGTATCTTATGATATTAACTTACTATGTTATACTATGTTGTTGCATTAAGTATAGGAATTGGGTGAACCTAATTTTTGCATATCACCCTCCTTGCTTTTGATATCCCAATATCCTTGTTAACCTGTTAGCATAGTAAAGATAGATGCTTAGCCTTGCTAATTAAATATGACTTCCTCGGTAACACAAGTCACGTATTGCTCTACGTGGCGAAGCCGAGGGAATGAAAGATATCATGGAATGGAAAGGCAACCGGAAAGGTTGATAAATTGTCCGGCCGTAGGATACCGGCAACATCTAGGTGAGTTGTGCGCCCTAGGCTAGTAGTTTACGGTCGTGTTTGCCTTTTGGCGGGCCGATCGGGTGGTGTCCCTCTTGTCATGTTGAACGCATGCCACAACCCTTAGCTGGCAAGATAACTCGTTCGAGTCGCGAGGACGAAGCGAATCGCAAGCCGGTGCGGGTTGGCGAGGACGCAGAGTGTAAGACTGAGGCCAGCTAGCTGATCCCTAGGCTGGAGGTACCGGGCGCCGGGCGGTCCTCGGGCTTGTTGAGTATGATTTAGAAACGATCTTGGTTTGAATGGTAGAATAGGCGACTATCGCGCCCCCATTCAAGGGCTGCGAAGTTTGGTTTAGGAATAAACCCTCCAGCTGGATAGGAAGTCGATTCAAGTCGCGGTCTCTCCCCGTTAGTGAGAACTTGACAATTGCTACACTGGCGTGGGAACAATTAATTACTTGAATGGTTCTGATGGAATGATATGATGAGACCAGAAGGGCAAATTGTTCATTGTATACTTAATCAAGTGTATTGCTTAGTCCAGGTGCAAATTTAGAAGACAGGTAATATTTATAAAATATGGCTTCATTCTTATGTACTCTATAGTAAATGCTTTGCCGCAAAAGAGAGTTCAACTTGTACCACCATAGAAATCCTGCATTATCCTTGGTGTCTTTATTTTAGTTTAAGACGGGTAAGTCTAGATGAGTAGATTCGCGTACTCAGGGTTTATCCCACCTTGTTGCAGATGGGCAGATGTACTACGGGTACTGCATCAACTGTCTCTACCCTGCTATGGGCGACAACTAGGACCATGGGTGATGGTCACTTCTGAAGTCTTATCTATGCTTTTGTGAGAAACGACTTAGTACTAGCACTGTAATGAACTAAGTGTGTGTGAGTTGGTTTCAAAACTATTTCCGCTGCAAGAGATTTGGTTCTGTAATAACTTTTAAAATCCGTACTCTGATGTATTCGTAATTGAACTTTATGTAACGTATGGATGGTCTGTTGAACTAAAGCGATTCTCGGCTAAGAATGAGCAAGGAATGAAATTCGTCGTGGTTTCACGGACTACCGGGGTTATGAAAGCCTAAGGACGGAAATTTATCGCATCGGCGATCGGTTTTTGAGCTTAAGTTTTTGTAATTTGGGCGGTTCCGTTACACCCATGTTATACTTGCGTTTCATATGCTTGCTCAAACTTTCCAACTTTCCTTTTAGATCACCTTGCAAAGCTCCACTTCTAATGTCACAAACATTACAAAATAACCTAAAATAAAATATTACATCATACATTACAAAAGCATATTATAAAGGTAACTAACGTATTCTACGTGTTGCTACGAACTCGTGAGCGCAAAAACCACCTAAAACGGAGCTACGGTTAAAAAGATACAACTAACGGAAGATTTGCTTTTAAAAAGGAACTAAGAGCTTTATTGGTTTTAGATATGTAAAAGGATGAATAAGTTATTTCATAGAAATACCTAAGTTAGATTAAGTCAAACTTATATTTAAATTTGAAAGCTAAAGTACAACTATTTATTTTCTTTATAAAAGCAAATTGCATAGTGTTTAATCAAGTTAGGGCTTTTTCTATGAAATTATAGAGATATTAACATAGTATTAAAGGATCCTGATTATGGTTTTATGAATCTAACGCAATTTGAACGGGTCAAAACGGAGTTAAAATGAACAAGTTATGAGCTTTTGAAGTTTAGGGGCAAATCTCTAAATTATTTGAACTCATTTTCAGGGTTTTTAATAAATAAAACTGAAAAGGAAAAGGCTCAGGAGTGCGGGCACTATTATCTAAAAGATCAGGGGCTAGATCAGAAGAAAACATGGATGAAAAGAATTCTTTTGAACTGGATTGGATGGCGGGTTGATTACTAGAAAAGATAGGGGCTTCTTTGCAAAACTGCAGAGCCGTGGCAGTTCTGCTGGCGTGGGGATGACGTCATGCTCACGCGGGGCTAACGCAGCGCCACATGGCACAACGCGGTTGGCGCGGTCCACAGCAGGGGCGTGGACCCGCGTGTGTCAGCTCGGTGGACCAAGTGCACAACCGGTCTATACTGGTTCAGGGGGTTTATCTAATCCAGGCCATTGCCCATGGATCGGATGGTGGGACATGGTTGGGGGTGGTTGGTCGTCGGGGCGGCGCTGGGGCACGACGACGCCATGGTCGGCCTCACTGGTCCGACGCGGTAGCGAGCTAGGGGCTACGGGGGTTGCGGTAGGGGGCATAGGAGGAAGCGGAGCTCACCGTGAGTTCGACGGAGCGGTCCTCGCCATCGATGGTGGCCTAGGGAGTCGCGGAGCCAAGACGAGGCGGTCGGCATCGCCGACGAGGTCGGGGATAGGCCACTGCGGGTGCGGATTGTCACGTAGGGGTGGCGCCGAAGATTCCCCACGCCGCTGCGAACTCGACGATGGAAGAGATTGGACCGGAGGCAGTCGGTACATGGGGAACATCGAGGTCCAGTGGAGCTTGGCTATGGCAATGGCTGAATCGAGCGCTAGTGGGGATGAGGAGGTGCGAGGAGGAGTGGAAGAGGATCAGCGCACGAAGGCGACGCCGGAGGTCGCCTTTTATAGGGTTGGGGAGGGAGTGAAGGACCGGGGGAGGTGGAGCTCCGAGCGGCATTAATGGGGACCAGTCGGTTAAGGCTATTAGGGACTTTAGGAGCCTTCAACCGGCGGTTGATGAGGGGTGGTTGAAGGGAGGGTGTTATGGTGTGCATTAATGCAGTCGGTTAAATGGGGAGTGAAGGAGGGGGCTCAGGTGGAGCTTCGGCTCGCCATTGATGCAGTACAGAGGGAGGGAGAGGTGATGGCGAGAGGCAGGGGATGACTGGCGCGTGGGCCCCTCTTGGCAGTGAAAGGAAGAGAGGGCAAGTCGGTGGCGCGCTGGCTCTACTCGGCGCCGACAGGGAGGGCCCGCAAGGCAGAGAGAGTGGGGGAGGGTTGCGGGTGAGAGAGGTCTCCCGTGTGGGCCTCGGCTCTGGGCCGAGGGGCGAGGGAGGAGTGCGGGTGAGGGTAGGTTTGGCTGGGCTAGCTTTCTGAACTGGGCTAGAAAGAGAGAGAGGGGATTTTCCCTTTGTTTCCCTTTTCTTTTTGTTTGTTTTGCAAAACATTTGAAATCCAGATTTGAAACCTTTTAAACCCAAACAAACTTTGAAATACTTTGTAAATCATTTTCTAAGTTTTGGAATAAAGCTTTGAACTTGTTTTTAAGATAAACTTTTAAAAACTCTTTTTATTTTATAAATAGATCAAAATCGCTTTGGACCAAAACCTAGTTTTATAAAATTATTTTTCACTCAATAAAATTAAATGCAAAGGCATGAATGCAACACCCCTTTCATATTATATTGAAAACAATTTTAAAATTCACATTTTGCACATTTTTAGCTACTAAAAATCTAATTAAATATTATAAGTTTTAGGAAAAACATAAACTCTTTAATTTTATGTAGTGTTTTCTATTCACAACCCAAATAGAAATTTTGGGGTGTGACACTCCTCCACGGATCCGGTAGCAACACCCTCATCCACGATGGATCCGGCGGCGGCGCACACCTCCACGACAGATCCGGCGGCTGCACCCTCCACCTCCATAAATTTTTTGGCGGCAACCTCATCCTCCCCAGATCCGGCGTTGACGCCCTCCTCGTCCACGGCTCCGACGAAGGTGCCTCCTCCATGGCTTCGGCGGCGACACATATCCTTCGGATGGCCCCAACAGCCTGTGGAAGACCAGATCCGCAGCGCAACCAAGCGGATCCTGGCCACCATGACGGCTCCTCCAGGGAGGTCCGTGAGCTCCGGCAGCGCGAGGTGGCTGAGGTCAGCGAGCTCCAGCAGCGCGGCGGCGGCGCGAGGCCCAGATCCTAGCCCTAGCGGCGTGGCGGCATGGGTACGACGATGTAGCAATGGATGGGCTCGATTCAGGGCCTAGATGGGCTAGCGTTGGGCTCGTCATTTTTTATTTTTTTTTATTTTGATTAAACCCAGCGGACACTTTATGCCGTCTTCCACGGTTAATCAATTTATCGCTAAGCAGAGGTGTCCATTGTGGTGACGCCACGATTAACCGTGACCTCTTTACCGCGGCAGACGCGTTTACCCGCCGTGGTAAACGCAAAACGCCCGCCGCCAGTTAAGTTTTGTACAGTAGTGACAGAATTGTATGTACGAGTGTCCGTGGTAATGCTTGTAGGACTGCATTAGAGGAAGTATTATGGTTGGCTGTAAGAAGACTGAATGCTGAGGTGGAGAAGAGAGGGGAGGAGAGAGAGGAGAGGTGGGTTGTAAGGTTACAGCCAACCTAGGCACAAGAACCAAGAAAATTTGTGAGAGAGACAAGTGGGTCCTATATTCATAGTAAAGAGCAAACCATTATATAAGTGAGCTGAGAGAAGGCTATAAGCAATCCTTACCGCCAATTGTTGACTGTATTATTAACCTTGTTCTTAGCTTCCAATGTAATTTATGACTGCATTATATAGATAGATAGAGTTAAATAAAAAAGTAAAATTTGTAAGACTTGTCTGATTGGCTCGCATTTAAGTCGTTCGGTGGCAGCTAGCACTGCCATGTCTCCGACCGTTCCCATAACGCCCTCGACACAGCCTTTAAATCATACGCTCCCTGCACACTCTTTTCAGCTACACACACACGCCCGCGTGCAGTGGCAAAACCATAGTACTAGAGTCTAAGCCTAGGCGCGCACGCATACTGCTGCAATCGTGGCAGTGGCACTGGCACGATGAACACGCCACTGCATGTCAAGTCCCTAAAGACCTTGTACGGGCTCGTCGTCAACAACTTCCTCGTCGTCATCGCCTTGGCCGCGGCCGCCGCCGTGATCCCGAGGACGAGCCCAGAGGAGGTGCTCGCGTTGGCCCGGAAGACGACGATCCGGCCGGTCCACAGCCTGCTGGCCCTGCTCCTGGCCGCCGCCGTCGCCAAGCTGTGGCGCATGGGCCGGCCCAAGGACGTGTACCTCGTGGAGTACGGCTGCTTCCGGCCCAAGCCATGGTTCCGTGCGCCCTTCGCGACGTGCCTGGAGCACGCGCACCTGATGCCGTACCTGGTGGACGAGGAGAGCGTCAACTTCGCCATCCGCCTGCTGGAACGTTCCGGGCTCGGCGAGGAGACGTGCGTGCCGGAGGCGTACCACTACATGCCGCCAGACCGCAGCCTCGATGCCTCCCGAGACGAGACGGAGCTGGTCATCTTCTCCGCCGTGGACGAGGTGTTCGCCAGGACCAGCGTGAAGGCCAAGGACATCGACGTGCTCATCGTCAACTGCAGCATCTTCACGCCGACGCCGGTGTTCGCGGACATGGTCGTCAACAGGTACAAGCTGCGTCCGGACGTGCAGAACGTCAACCTGTCCGGGATGGGATGCAGCGCGGGGCTCGTCTCCGTCGGCCTCGCCAGGAACCTCCTGCAGACGGCACGGCCGGGCACGCACGTCCTCATCGTCTCCACGGAGATTCTGTCGTCGCAGTACTACGTGGGCACGGAGCGCGCGATGCTGCTCCCCAACTGCCTCTTCCGCATGGGCGCCGCGGCCATGATCCTGTCCAACTCCTCGGAGCGCGCGCGGTACAGGCTCACCCGCCTGGTGCGCACCGTGACGGCGGCCCGGGACGCCGACTACCACTGCGTGTTCCAGGAGGAGGACGACAAGGGCAACACCGGGATCCGTCTTTCCAAGGACCTCGCCACCACCGCCGGCCACGCGCTCAAGAGCAACATCACCGCCTTCGGACCCCTCGTCCTGCCGGCCTCGGAGCAGCTCCTCGTCGCGCTGTCCTTGCTCAAGCGGAAGCTCCTCAGCGGGCGCGCCAAGGTGAGGATCTACCGACCGGACTTCCGTACGGCGTTCGAGCACATCTGCATCCATGCAGGCGGCCGCGGGGTGGTCGACGAGGTCCAGCATGGCCTCGGCCTCTCCGACGACGACGTCGAGGCGTCGCGGATGACGCTGCACCGGTTCGGGAACACGTCCAGCAGCTCCGTGCTGTACGAGCTGGCCTACATCGAGGCCAAGGGGATGATGAAAAAGGGCGACCGAATTTGGATGATCTCCTTCGGCGCCGGCTTCGACTGCAACAGTGTTGCGTGGGAGTGCGTCAAGCCGCCGACCGACGCCGACGGGCCGTGGATCGACTCCATCCACCGCTACCCGGTGCAGCTCCCAGAAATCGTCAAAGACGCATCTGAGGACTCCTAGATCGAGAGCATGCACATGCACGCAACTGGCGTTTTCAGGCGTATATTTGTACGTATCTCTGGTATACGTATAATTAAGTTCATAGTGAAAAAGTATGCGTATATCCCTCGCCAAAAACCAAAGAAAAGTATGCGTATATATGGTATACGTATGAGCGGATATGATATGTCGACGTCTCGGATAGGGACCTTCTGGAATAGCTGGATCGATATCATTGCTTGTAGCCCAAATCAAAGGGACTTGATTTGTTTGGTGTCGAACCTTGGTACAAAAACCAATCATGTGCTGTTAGGATGGGAACAGACAATATTATATTATATATAGCTGAACATACTATGTATCTCTTTAATATAAATTGCAAATAAAGCTACTTCTACTATAAAAAAAATAGGAGAGGAATTGTATAGTACCAGTGCGAGCTGCCAACGGATTATGCATTAAATATTTGGGCGTCACTAGCGCCAAAGACGGGCCGGCGCTTGCGTCTGGACGCCCATCCATGTCCGCCTCAACGGTCCGCTGCTCCTTCCCCGCGCAGCCAGCCCCCACGGTCAGCATCACAACGCCCCGCGGCTCCTTCCAAGCAGGGGACCATCCTATCACAACGCACTGACATCCAAGGCTCACATAAATTAATGACATATGGGACATAATGTCATACCTCTAATTTAACAAAATTATAATGACATTCTTCAAATGATGAGGACCTAATTAAGGCGCGCCAGGCACCCTAAGCGCGCGGCTCCATCCGTCCATCTTCACCGTACTCGATCTCTCGGCGCCTAGACAAAACTCTGTGACCGTTAACACACCTCTACAAAACAACACTTAGAACATATGTCTAAAGCAGATAAAACATTACAAATATTCACTTGAAACATGTGTTAAACATATACTACGACATCGATATAAAATACTTCTAACCTGTAATATAAAAATATACTTACTGAAATATAAGATCGAAACAACTAAAATCATTGGAACATACTTTTGCCACATGTGTGAAACATATGCAACATTGAAATAAAAAACATTTACGAACATACGTCTGAGAAAATATATGGAATATTTTGAACAAATGCTTACAACATGCTTCTGAAACACTTGTAATATAGACTACATCCTCATCTAATTTTGCAAGATATACATGAAACGCTTGTAACATACCTATGAAACAACTTCTTCGTTGCAGCATGCGTTTTTAACCCTTCTTTACAATGCTATAGAGAGCAAGGGGTGACCGAGGATGGTGGTGCGGCCTGGTAGTAGCTAGCTAAGTCTGCGCTTGGCCTGGGCCCAGCTTGTGACGGTCGCCTCTCCTAGCCGCCTGGCCAGGGCGCGGCGGAGGACAAAGCATGACAAGGTGCGATAGGGAACAGAGTGCAGGAATGGGCAACGCAGCGAGGCGGAATGACTGTAACAACACGCCGGAGTAGGCCACAACATAGGATGGAGGCGCAGAAGGATGGGGGATGCCGCGGGGAATGGCTGCAGCGATACGCTGGAGTGAGCCGCAACATAGGACGGAGGCGCAGAGAATAGCGGTACAATAGAGTGGAGGAGGGCAGCCACGTCGTGCGGCGCGGAGTGGTGAGAGGAGAGTGGGATGTGCGAGAATGCAACACTGCTACACCGTAGAATGCATAGCGAAGGGCCTCACGGTGCCGATGACAATGCGCGCTAGAGACGTTTTTTTAGAAGTAGATTGATGAGGGGCACCGGATAAAGCATAGTGCCGAAGACGAAGTGTGGTTGTTCGTTAAATTTTTAAAATTTCATTCCAATGGAATGATTCCAATCTTTACAAAAAGAAAATGAATTAAAGGAAAATTTCATTTAACTATAAATGTGAAAATATACCATGATAACCGGCAATACTCACTAGTACGCAAGAGTATTATATAGGCGATTCTAAACTCATTTCTACTGGCGTGTGTTAGGGGCCAGTGAAAATGGGAGAACAATACAGGTGGGCACTTAAGAATTGCTAGTGGAAATCGAATTCCACTAGCGATTTTCTTAAGGAACCGCATATAAAAATGGTTGTCTAGAAATTGGGTTTTAAAAATAGAAAAAAGAGTTTAATTGTGGGACAACCTCGCCTGTAGAATTTAATTTTCAATCGCGCATTTTTCGCGTAAAATCACGTGCTACGCGGTCACAAGGATTCAAACCCATAGGATTCGAACCCACAACCTCACCCTAACACCCTCTTAAACCACTCCACCCATAACTTATTGTGTCTCGATTCTATTTCAGTTCCCCACATATTATACTAAGGCCCAGTTTGGATCCCTAGAATTGAATTCATTTTAATAATCATAATTTAGAGACATGTTAATTATGCTAATATGATTGTATATATAGATTATAATTGCATATTATTGTTCAATATATGAGAGACATATTTATTTGTTATATTTCTGTCGTAGGAGAGGGAGTTTGAACAATATGTTATATGATGCAAATAGAAATATGGAATGGTGAGCTATAGAATCAATTTTTATCTCTCACCCTATGAATTTGAGATAGGCTTAAATGTGAACTTTGAAAAGTGGTGGAATGTCAAATTCCAAGCCAAATAGCTTAATTTATTAAAGTAGATTCTAATTCCTCCGAATCAAGGGATCCAAACGGGCCTAAACGAAGTGTAAATTAATTGTTGAGCCACTAAACAAATTCAAATGAAAAGATTGTCAATTACAAAGATTTGTAACTTTTCAAGATCTACAACTTTTATTTAGAAAGTTTTTCCATGAGGTTGTTTACAAAAAGATAAATTTCAAATTTGATAAATTCGAAGATAGCTTTTTATGACAAGATGATTTTAAATGAAAAGTTATCAACTATAAAGTTTCATAACTTTTCGAGATCTACAACTTTATTTTGACCATTTCCCCATCCAAGATCATTTGAAAAACTAAAAAAATTAGGTCCAATTATTTAGTGGCGGATTTGTTAAGAAACTGTATGTAGAAATACTTGATTTCTAATAGCGGTTCGGCCGCCTGTATAAATTATTGCTCATCGCTGATATAGAACTATTTTGTACTAGTAACACTACTAGAGAATAGGCCTTTGGTCGATGTCTTAAATGAGCTTTAGTCTTGAAAATTTTTACGTTCGGGACTAAAGAGTCTCTTTTAGTCCCGGTTGGTAAAAGGTAGACCTTTTAGTCCTGGTTGGTGTTACGAACCGGGACTAAAGGTCCTTTAAGAACAACTCCAACAGTTTGACAAATTTAGTTTGGCAAAACATGGAATTTGTCAACTCTGAAATAGATATGCCAAAGCAAAAAATATGCAATCTCCAACCGTTCCCCATAATGACTTGGCAAAAACAGAAAAAGAGAAGGAAAAAAAAACCCCGCCGCCCAGTGTTCCACCATGAAAAAAAGGAAGGAAAAAAAAGAAAGAAAGAAAAAGGACGCCACCCAGTGTTCAGCCGTGAAAAAAAGAAGGAAAAAAAATTGTCTCCCCTTTTCACGGTCTCCAAATTGCCAAATGCGGGCTCTTATTTACAACTTTGGCAAAAATGTCAAGCCCAAATGTCATACTATTGACCACCAGATTTTTAGTGTTTTTTGGCAAAATTAGATATGTCAAGTCTAAATGTCAAACTGTTGGAGTTGCTCTAAGTCTCAGTTGGTGTTACGAACCAGGACTAAAGATGTCTTGATGGGTTAATTCAAAAGGAAAACGTCTTCTATAGGTGGGGGACTAAAAACTCTTTCCAACCGGGACCAAAAACCCTCTGTATATTATGTAACTACAGTTTATTTGAACAAATACTAATTTAACAATCGTATAAACCTCCAAGATTATTTCACCTTTACCAATCTATAGCAGTATATACAAAATCAATGCATCTCATAAAACCACACCTACGGTGCATGTCCAAATTGACCTGCAATATTTATATGGAAAAAAGAGAGCCGCGTCAATCTCGTTAGGATACATCTTGCGTGGTCCATATCTATATCTATCTATGCTTAATATTAAAGAGTCAAAAATTCTCTCATTTTTTATGACCTTCCTAATTAAAAGCATCTCCAAGAGTTCCCAAAACACACTTCTAATCCTTTAATTTTTAGCAAAATTAAAAAAACACCTCTCCAATAGTTTTTAATACCTCCTCCTAATCTTTTGGGACTTACCAAAACAGACCTCTGTGCGCGCAAAGATATGTGTAGTTCCTCTTCCGCCTATCTGTCTCTCTTGCGTTTGCTCCTTCCCACGGGGCGAAGCCTCGCTCGATGTGTGGATGGCGAGCCCCGAGCTAGCACCGCAGCTAAGATGGCCGGAGCCGCCCCAAACCCCCGGTCGAGCCACCTTCTCGTGGCAGAGCGCGGCGGCGAGCTGCGGAAGCCATGTACAAGACTAGAGGGTACGCGTACGTGAAAAAGTGGTTGATATTTGAGGAAGAAGATAATGGTAACTACAAAAATGGCACTCAATAATGTTTTAGAAATTGCTTTTTTGGAAACTGTTGGATTTCCCCAATTCTTTTTTAGGAGTTGGAAAACACCATTGTTTTAGAAAAAAAATTATTGAAAACTCTTGGAGATGCTCTAACTTCGTAAATGCAGATGTCTCTATTGGACTACTACAAAGTTTTATAGAGAGAGACTGAATACCAGTATAGTTAAGAATCATATATTAATTCTAATCTAAATAAAATACCTCTTAAATTGGTATCAGAGCAAGGTTGCTCTCAAATTAGGTTTTACCGCCTAGAGCAAGATGTCTCATGGGGGATGGACCGCCACCCATGTTTGATGAGGATGATTTCCCGTATTGGAAAGTGCGGATGGAGGCCTACCTTGAGGCCGTGGATCTCAGTGTGCACAAAGCCACTACCATAGATGGCACCGTGTTTGCCGATGATCCCTTCTTTAAGGAAACAATGCCAAGACAAAAAACATTCTTTTCTGTGCCATTGGCAAGGATGTGTTCAATCGTGTGCGGAATTGCAAAACCTCTAACGATGTTTCGACAACCATTTGTGCGCTACATGAAGGGACCAAGTGTGAGCGTGAGGAACTGTAACATCCCAAAAAATTACACACTTGAAAAATCACAACTACAAAATTTTTCTTTAAACAATCTATTGTTTGATGGATGTTATACATGATTAGCTTTCCATACACTAATAGTAACTAACCCTAGTCAACCCTATTAACTTAAGGTTAAATAAACTTGAGTTGTATTACTTTTATATGATTTGGCTCTTATGATCTTTTGTTGTGCCTTGTTTACAAATATAAGTGATAGTTAAATAATCTAACCTATAAAAGAACTTAAGAAGGTATAACAAACCCTTAAGAATGCATATGTATATACACCTATATAAATATATACATGAACTCATGCAAATGTATACACATATATAAGTGTGCACCTAACCAAATATTCAAGTACCCAGAAAACAATATCAAATATATTTGTGTATACATGTAAATATATAAATGTGAATACACATACAAGTATATATACAAATACACAAATACAATTAGCTAAAAGCTGAAACAGAATAATGAAAAGGGAAAAGGAGGTCGCTCAGCCTGAGCAAACCGGTCAGTAACAGGCCTGTCCCCGACCGCACACGCACTCCGGCCCAATGCCAGCATGCAGGCCCAGCACGCGCACAAGCCAGCAGACCGCCCCTCCTCTCACGCCGGCTGACGGGTGGACCCCTCACGTCATCCCTCTCCTCCCGCCTGCGCTCTCACACCGTCCCCACGCTGCGACAGCGCGACAATGCATCGCCAGCAGGGAGCAACGACCACTGCCACGCTTTGACAACCACGTGAATGGCGTGAACCCTGTTCCCCGCCTGTCCCCTTCCTGCCCCCTCCTCGACTTGGAGGACAAGAAGCCCTCGAGCGCCCTCAGATCGGCCGCCCACGACCCCTGGCCCCCGGATCACGAGCTCGCCAAGCCATGGCCGCGACGTCCTATAATAACCCCCTCGCGGAGCCCTAGGGTTTCCATAGCCCCGCGCCGCCGCTGCGGCACAAGCACCACACACACAAACCGCTAAGAGGAGAAGGAGGAGCAGAGAAGAAGCCGAAGAACGGAGAGAAGGAGACGCCACCGGAGCAGGAGCTCGCCGGAGAACCACAGCGCAGCTGCGGAGTGGAGCTTCATTGCACGGCATCCGGCGCGACACTGCACCGCATCTACACTGCGTCTCTAGCCTCCTTCCCCGATCGCACGGTACACATCTCTATACACCATGCCGAGCTCTCGGTCATGAAGACCTCGCTGGAGAGTGCCACCGCGTTCCCAACCTGGGTTGCAATGGAGCCTCCTCGGCTAAGCCCCTTGGACACCCACGCACTCACGCACACGGAACAGACCTGCCCGGACCTTGTCGAGCCCCTACTTTCCGAAGCACAGTGAAGTCCGCCCTGCGGTCATGGCGGGAGCGAACACGACCGCGCCGCAGAGCGTGACGTTCCCAACGATGTGAGCCCGCTCAAGCCAAATTGACGAACCTTATAGCACCTCGGAGACCACCCCAAGCATCCGGTGTGGTTGGTTGTGACCGATGCACCCCAGACCGCCCCGCCCATGCGAGTCGGCGGCATTCTCTTGCTTGGCAAGATCGTCGCCGTGGCAAACCGCATTCCCAACGAATTGGACTTTCCCAAGCCAAATGGATGAGACTACCAGCTACACCGTGTATGAGCAATCCCCCCTGCGTAACTGGTTGTGACTGATACGCCCTGTACTACCCTATCCACGGGAGCCGGTGGCGTGCTCTTGCTCGGCAAAGCTCGTCCCCGTGGACGGATGGCACTGGAGACCACCCCAGCCAAATTGACGACCAGTAAGGCTTTACTAAGACCACCACGGTATCCCCGACCGGTTGGAAGAACCCCACGAGCCCCCAAGCGCTGCGGCCGCGCGGACCGGCGGCATGGCCATGGCTGTCGAGCTCGACGCCGTGGCCAGAGCAGTCGGGAGACCCTTCTTGTTCACCAGTGTGACTCACTGCGTCCGTCCAAGTGCCCCGACGCGCATAAGCCAAGACATAGACCGGTGACAAGGCATACGGACCCGATTCAAAAGAGCTGGTGAACTGCCAGGCCTGCTCGCCGACGCGGAGAGGCATGTGACAGCAAGAGCCCGTCGGAGGCCACAACCTTGCCTAGTGACCACCTTGAGTCGAGCCTTGACCTCAATTGAGACCCGGAACCGTCCACGCCTCGGATTGCCGGACGCCGACGTGATTCCGTCCGTCTGGAACCTTGCCGGGTGGTGATCGGAGTCGAATCGTGATGAATCGAGCTCACCAGTGGCTTCGCCATGCGCGCTCGAGCGCGGACGACCCTTCAATTGACCCTGGAACGGACCTCGAGGGCGTGACCTTGCACGCCGGCGACGCGCCGCCGTCCAACGGTGGAAAGCAGGGGAGGATTGGGGAAGGAAGGGAGCCGTGCGTATGACGGGTGGACCCCGTGCTGGCGTCAGCCAGCCCCCCCCCCCCCACACACCGTGCGAACCCCGTCCGTGGACCGGGACTTTGTGAACCGAAGACAGCAGAGACTGCACGACAGCAGAGACTGCGTGCACCCGGTGCACGGCCCTTGTGCCTGTGGTCTGGACCGAGGTGCAAGGTGCACCATGGACCAAGCCCGTGGGCCCGAGCCCTTACCAGCCCGCAGAAGGCCACGTGGCTCCACCGGAGCGTGACACATGTGAGGCCCAAGCCCGGCCCCGACTCGGCCCAAATGCGGACCAAAAGCCACTGCGTTGACTCCGGTCAACTATGACGTCACGCTGACGTCATGCTGACCTCAGCCAGCCAACCGCACACTGACACGTGTCCCTGCTGGATTTAAATACGATTTATCTAATTTCAGAATTGATTTAAAACTTGGGAAATTCATAAGAAATTCAAACGAAGTTTAAAAATTGCAAACGACCTATCAAAATTCTTTGAAAAATGAGCTCTACATTATGGAGCTATGTTTGTGTGCATTTGGATCTTCTCATTTTCTGATAATTCTTTGTGCGTTCTATATGCGTCGCTAACACGACTATCTCACGTATTTATTTCAGTGAACGACGTGGGACTGACTGAGGAGGGAGATTACGAGTACGACGAGGAACTCGGTGATGACAACAGAGGTGTCCTTCCCACCCAACTTGTAGAACCTATTGTGAACACATGGTGGATAAGTATCCATGTATGTTCAGCTTTGATGATGAATGATTGTCCAACACGTGAGTGTTTCAGTTTGAGTGGCTTACCCTAACCTCTGGGAAAGCAGAAATGTGTGCTTGTCTATCGGCTTGTGGTGTGCAGGTGCTATGCCTAGTGACAGTGGTCAATGGCGTGGAAAAGGTCGAGTAGAGGCTTGCCCTTTCGATGGACTGAGAGAGCGGTGAAGGGCGGAAGCGGGGCTCGGACTGAGGGACCATGGGCGCCGGCGGACTAGCTGTGGTGGCTAGTACTTGGCACTGGCGAGTGCGAGAAGACATGGAGGTAAACTGAGTCGGCCGAGTCAAGACGGTGGACGCGTGAGTCGAGCGGAGGCTCAGGGGACTCGGAGTCCGACCTGGCGAAGACAAGGTGGCTCGCGTTGAGTGGTTTGGTGGTTTGGGCCTCAAAACCATCCGCGTCGGTTTCCGAGTTTGGGCCGCAAAACTCGGGGTTCGGAAGTTGAGCCCAAAGCTACCGGTGGCGGGTTTCCTGGGTTTGGGCCTCAAAACCTAGCGGAGCTTCTGAGGAAGCGGGGATGGCACATGGCGCTATCCTGGAGGTTGCGTCAAGGCAACGGCAACTCCCGGCAGGAAGCGGGGCCGTCCATTCAAATCGAGGATGATATTTTCCGGAGCTTGGACTGCAATGCTTAGGCTAGGTAGTTCACTCAATTTTTCTAGGGGGGTCTTTGAAAAATAGCCAAAGCCCCGTTAAATAGAGGATGAAGGGGTATCCTCATTCTTATCTCTTGCATTACTCTCTCTCCCACCTATTCCTAGGTTTTCCCTTCCCTAGCTTCTTCTTGCTTGAGATCCACCATGTCACCGGTGTAAGAACTTGTGATTGTTGCGAGGAATCGGAGGTCGTAACCTCCGTAAGCCATGGTGGCTTCGCTTTCGTGATCATGTCCCCGTTTTGCTTGTGTTCTTTCCGTTTTGTATTTCCTCTCTCTTTTTCCCGAGATGTTTTCTCTTTGTTGAGAGTAGCTTTGCAAAATCCGTTTGAACCAAGTTGTGCGTACTTGTGAGGAGCATCTTTGCACTGAAGGATTTCTCCTCAAACCTCACGATCGCGTAGATCGGGCGATTTCTTTGTGGCGTTCTTCGTTCTTCTCCTTCTCCCCCAAATCCGAGTGTTACCGTTTATCCTCTCCAAATTGAGCGATGATTTCTTCGGGATAGCTCCCCAACTATACAAGGATCATGCCTACAAAGTTTGGTTGCAGTTGGAGTTTATTTGGTTGAGTTTTGGGAAGATTTGGCGGAGAGAAATCGGTTTTCGCGGGTTTTCTGTGCGCTGTTCGTGAGCTCCGGACCACCCGTCGGACCACCTTGGACAAGGCTCCGGACCATAGGCGAGTGGTCCTGTGGTCTGGCCGAAAGTGTCCAGAGCAGCCCCTAGCTCCGGACCACTAGTCCGGAGGTTCAGAGCTCACTGTGTTGCTGTTTTTGTGAAGAAACAGCGTCGGACCACCCTCCGGACCATAGCACTGGACCATAGCGAGTGGTCCGGTGGTACAGCCGAAAAACAACAGCAACGCACCTACCTCCGGACCTCACCGTCGGACCTCACCACCGGACCAAGGCGAGTGGTCTTGTGCTCACTGTTGTTCACTGTTTTGGCCGTTTCTCTCTCGTCCGGACTCCGAATCAAGTTCCGTTTGTTGCGTTTGATTCGTATTCACATAAGGAACCTTATTAGGTACTTTTGAGACCAGTTCTCATAAGTATTTTGGGTGTTCTCTTGCCTCTTCTCTTTAGGGGTTGAGAGTACCGCTCTCGGTGTATCGGTTTCGAGTTCGTGGCTTTGATCGTTCTCCATCTTCTCCGACCGCTCCGCTGCAGCTTTAGGGGTCTTCCTAAGGTGTCCACCTACTTGTTAGGTCGTGTGCGAGTTGGTTCTTCCGAGGTCAAGTTTTGGGTGTGATTTTGGGACAAGGGCAAAGTCTTTGAGTTGAATTTTATTTGGCTCCCATTCACCCCCCTTTGGTCGCCGTTCTCGGTCCTTCAACTATTACACATGCTCACATGTTACATTTCTAATAATGAATGATTAAGCAATGCATAGGTTGCATGGTAATTTATTTGCTCAAGCCTTTACCTTGACGAAACCTTTACCCCGCTACCCCGCCATAAGATAGACGCACACTTGCTTGCTCTATATATAAGATTACTACTACTACTACTACTACTACTACTACTACTACTACTACTACTACTACTACTACTACTACTACTACTACTCTCACATATTGATGAGATGATGATGATGATGAGGCACGTGGTGCCAGAAAGAGGGGAGAGTGTTGTGTGTGTCTTGGATGCGTGTGTTGAGGGTTTTGTCGGCCAAGTGGGAATGACGACGAGCCTTGGGCAAGTCTTGCTGGGAGAGCTACCTGAGCAATCCCTTGATCATACCTATGGCGGGTAAATGGACCGGAAAGGAGGTTCCGAGGTTGAACCTCGGAACTGTGGAATGTTGTGATGGCATGGGGAATGATGAAGACGTCTTGCTTGGCCAATTAGGGACTTCCTAGTACTCAGAATCATAGATACATTACATGCCACTTGCATTGAAATGGGTAGAAGACGGTTGGACTACTTGGTAGGGCGGTGCCACTACTACTTGGAAGTAAGCGGATTAGTGTAGAGAGGTACGGGGAGAGCGTCCCAGACCCTCTCGAGACAGCTGGTAACCCCTGGGGCCCGGTTACTAGGCCTCACAGTCTCAGCGCTTCCGTGCGGTACGTGGAGTTGGCTCAGGGCTGAGTGGTAGGGTGGCATCGACCTAGGCTAGCAAGTAGCCGGAGTCTCGCCTAGATAACGACGGTTATCGATGAAGGTAAGAACTCGTGGTATGTAAAACACGATGCGTAGTGTTTACGGTTTGATCGATCGATACATAGCCGATTCATCGGCTATGAACCAGTTTCTGTGACCTGCTTCACCCGCTAGAGAGTGGTGTCTTCTTTTCTCCCCCTATATGATATATGATTCCGGCAGTGTGCTCTGATGGAGTAGTGTGCCGCTGAGACGGACTCGAGAGGGAGTTGGACCCATCGAATGAGTGTGAGGTGTGGTGAGATGTGTGTGACGGAATGGAATGGATGGATGGAATATGAATTTGGATAACTAAACAATGACTTATACTACTGAAGTAATTAATGAATCTTGCATAGGAAGCCAACAGCCAAAGATAGGTCTTTTGATATACCCTGTTGCATCCAATTCCACAAATATGTCATTGGTGGGAATGTGGCACCAGTACAATCCGTACTGATAGACATTAAATAGGTGTTGAATAGGACGACGACTATGTTGGAGATGACTTCGAGGATTAGGTGTCTCGTGCTTAGCCTCAGGCTTGGAGAGGATCCCGGCGCTTCGCCCGCGTTGCTACTTTGATTGATTCCAGTGTGATTTCCGCCAGTGTGGCGATGTAATAATTAATGTAAACTCTTTTATTGCCCTCTTGTACTCGAAGTTTGGTAATGATTATCAACTGAAGTTGGGTAATATTGTGGATTTCTCACGCAATCTGTTTTATTACACTGCGAATCTGTGAATTTCCCTTCATGGAAAATCGAGGATGTTTTAGGAACGCTGCCATTTGGTCATGGTTAAGTTGAACTCCTTTACTATGCTTACTCATGAGAATGCTAATGAGATGTACTCACGTCTTAATATTCTTGTAGAGGAGTTGAATGGACTTGGGCTCAACCAAATAGCGCCGGCCGATGTGGTACGCAAGATTTTGTGTGTCTTGCCAATTGAGAAGTATGACCACATCATCACGGTGCTTCACCAAGGAGACCTCTTCGGCGCCACACCAAGTCAAGTCTTGGGCAAGATCAATGCTCACGAGATGTACATGAAGATTGGTGATGGTAGCTCTTCTACTTCCAAGAAGAAATAAAAGGAAGAGAAGAAAGACTTGGCTCTCAAGGCATCCTCCAAGGAGAAGTGCAAGATTCAATATGTTATTGAAAGCACAAGTGAAGAACAGGATGATGAAGACCACATCGCACTCATGGTGAGGAAGACCACCAAGATGATAAAGATGCTTATGTTGACACAAAAAGCGTCAGGATCTGCGAACACCTCGGGCTTATACCCGAAATTCGATATCCGGAGGCGTGCCAGTCGATTTGACCAGTTAATCGACAAAGACGATAACTAGAACAAGATCCAATCCAGACAACGACGATGCGCCCGGATGTTGGGATTGAAGCTTGATCAGGATAACTAGAGCAGAGCTGAATGAGGCAACAGCGATGCGCCTGGATGCCAAGGCTCAGAGATACTCCCACGCGGAACTTGCAAGGATTTGACGGAGGTCAAGGTGATGCAGCCCGTCGAAGCTTGAAGAACTCGTTAAAAAGCTATAACTAATGCAAAAAGGGTAAATTGCGATAAAAAGTAGAATAAGAGTAAAATTGGTTTGTTTGATATTGGATTGATTCTTTTACACGCAGCCCTCGGGCACATATTTATACTCCCGCATGGAGAGTTGTACAAAGACATGACTCGTATCCTTCCTAAAACAAACTCCTAACTTTAAGGAAACTGACTCACGCAGGAGTCGGATCTAAAACAACAATATTTATTTTCCTAAACAAACACGCTTATTTTAAAGGAAAATAAACGACTCATGCAAGAGTCGGACTCAAACTACTATAATAATACTGGTACAAAATCACCAGTTTCCTTATGCCTCTCTTCGATGGAAACTTTCCATCGGTAGATCCCTTCAATCCGCAGTTTCCTTCTTTGGCCACCAGTACTCTTCCGCTGATACACTAAGTCACCTTGTACTCATCGACATCGACAATATTTCTCGATTGGCCACTTGTACTGGTAACTGTCTTCACCAATCAGTCCCTATCGGCAATCGGCAACCACTCTTCATCGGCAATCGGCAATGTCCCCTCATCGGCAATCGGCAATACCTCTTTGTCGGCAATCGGCAATGTCCCTCATCGGCAATCGGCAATACCTCTTTGTCGGCAATCGGCATCAGCAACTTCATAGCTTAAGCTATTCGACTTCACCAATTAACCTTTGTCGGCAAGGACCATCCAGCCTCCATCGGCAGCACACTTAGTCTTCCCGCAACACATTCCCATCGGAAATATTGGCTCACGATTTCCCGATGCCGATGGAGAACGGCCGCTGACCAGTCAAGCCTTAGCTCATTTGACACGTGCTGAAAAACGGTGTCAACACATGCCCCCAGTTTCGGAGCGTATAATATTACGTGCCGAAATTCTCTCTATTGTAGCCATTGTTGTAGCTGTTACCTTCGAGATAGATGCACAGTTTCCTCGATCTCCGCGTGTGGAACCGCAATTTAATAATAAAATCCCTCGATTGTAGCACAAACAGTTGCAGACTACCTCGATCACCGCGCGTATCTACCGCGGGCCTCTCCACATTCCTACACAGTGTGAAACGGAACCCCAAAATGCTCCTGAGTAAGCTTATAAAAGTTACCGGGATCCACACTGCTTTTTACCCGAGTCCATTTTCACTTTTACACTCCCTGCCTTCGTCTTCAACCTTCGGTGCCTCCGAAGAACACGAGCTCGAGCAACAGTCTTTCTCCGCAATCCAAGGACGAACCTCAAGCACTCCCTCGACTCCAATGGCGATCCAAGTCGACATCCCAAGGTGAGACCTATTTTCTTCCTAATCCAACCTTCTGCTGGTTCTTTTCTCGCACAAATCTGGATTTATCCCCGTTCCTTTTCTGATTTTTTTCCCTTCTTTCCTTCGAACCCTAGGAACTGTACAACAAGGTAGTCATCCCACTCGCTGGTTCTAACTTCAGCTGCCTAGGCCCCATGGGCAATCCAGATCCCACCTTCATAATCAATGCAGAAACCAACCGGGTACCCCTTCAGATCTGAATCTTTTGGCCTGGGATTGTGGAAGGATGCTTTTCGGTCTTGGCCCAAGCCTACTAAGGGGTGGAAAAACTGGTACCTCAGGGTCGCTAGGGCACAGGAAGTTTACTGGCAAGAACGCAACTTGGACCAGTGCATCAGGCTCTCCATTGCCGATATGGAGAAGAATGAGAACATGCTAATGGCCGCCTCCTATTTTTGGTCGGACACTATGAATGCCTTCCTTTTCCGACACGGACCAGCCACCCCAACTCTTGCCGATGTCCACATGTTGACCGGCTTAGATGTCTCCTCCGCCGATACCTTCACTCTGTTCAACAGAAAGGCTAAGCACAAGGTGAACACCCGGAACATCGGCGGCTAGACAGGCTACATCAATGAATACCAGAAGACAGGATCAATAAACCAGCGAGAGCACGCCATGTTTCTAAACATGTGGCTGGAGAAATTTATCTTCTGCGGCAAAACTGTCGGACCGACCACTATGCACCTCCCTACAGCTGAGCTACTTGCCGATGGGACAAGACTTCCCTTAGGCAGATACCTCCTTGGATCGGCATACCGCCTTCTACATCAGGTATCCCAGAAGTTACTGCTAGGAGAACCCATCGGCAACCTTGGGGGTCCTTGGTGGTTTGTTAACATGTGGCTGATTGCACATATGCACAAGGCCCTTCATTTTGATCTGCTCGCCCAACAATTCCCGAGAGATACATCGGAAGACTATCAGTATCGGGATGATGAATCGGCAACTCGCCCTCCACTCAACTTTGGAGAGGCTATTATAGTGCTACCAGGGACCGATGCCGATACAGAGCAGCTTGGCGCCCTTTTCCAGAAGTTTTATAATGGACTCTCCTCCACGGAACGGGTCTGGTGGCCATATATCGATGAACACAATCAGTTCCCGCTGCTATTCAACCTTACCGATGGGAACTTACCTGAGAACCGAGCAATTATGAAGGCCAGCATCACTCCCCGAGCTATTCCAGTGAATATCTTCGGATCTGGGAAGAATGCCCTCCATCTTATGAGTTCTACTACCTATCGGCAGCAGCGAGACAATGGTATTTGGCCAACTACCGATCAAGCTCTGCTACTCCAAAGTAGTGAGGCCCAGGCAGACAATTTCCAGTGCTCTAGATTGGAACAAGGTCGTCAATCTTCCTCCCGACGTCGATGTATCAGACATTGACTTGTCTTCCTGGTCACCAACCTCCTTCATCACAAATGAGTACAAGTCCTGGTGGCAAGAATGGAGGTGTCAGCTGTTCGCCAAGTCATCGCATTATTATCGGCACATGATTGACGCCGATCACATCGTCCCCGATGACGCAGTAAGTCCTTTATCCCGATGCGTTCCTTGTTACTTTGCTTCTGTCATCGGTAATTTATCCTTTTTTGCACTTGACAGGCCGATGATCCGATCCCCACAATGAGCAACAGTGGCAGGCCCTTTAATCTTCGGATAATGGGTCCCATATCGATCATCGGCAACAAAGCTCCCTCACTAGCCGCCTTCACGCCTCAACAGGTACCTACACCGATACCTACAAAAGCCAAGGCTACATCGGCCGCTGCTGCTGCCCTGACGCAGGTTCATGCAGTAAACTCATCTTTGCCCATACCGATTACACACTGTTTTATCGGCAACATTCTATTTTGTATAACTTGTTTTGTATGCTCAGGCACTGTGGTCATCGGCAGCCGCTTCCAGCAGACAAGCACCTCCAAGCTCGGTTGCCGATGCCCCCCAGTCTTCGTCAAAGTGGGTCGGATCCCCTGCTGCTGCGCCAAGGAAAAAGAGGCGCTTGAGGCTAGCTTCTCCTTCGCCATCGGCTCAAGCTGCACCACCAACTGCCGGCGCGCCATCGGCAGAAACTCCGTCAGCTCCAGTTGCACCAACCGCCGGTGTATCATCGGCAGAACCTCCATCGGTTCCTGTGCCTGATCAACCAATGGATGATGTCCCAGATCAAGAAGCAACTCCACCTGCTACAATAGCAGAAGCAGCATCGCCATCGGCACCGTCGGCCGGACTCCGCAATGAAGAGACAACTCCACCCGTCGTAGTAGCGGAGGCAACATCGGCATCGGCACCGTCGGCCGAAGTTCCCGATGAGAGAGCGGCGGCACCGCCACAAGAACCGGCCACCACATCGGAAGCGACGCCGGCAATAACACCACCAGCACCAGCGGCGTCGGCTGCTTCTCCAGCAGAGGCCCAGTCATCGGCATCTGCTGCCGATGCCCAGGATGAAGCTGGACCATCCAGTATGCCAAGTCCTAGGCAAGAGATCCGCTTCAAGACAGTAAGTCAATCACCCTAAGCTCATAGTATAATCTTACGATCGACATATTTTAACCTCTCTGTTTTCAGGCCCAAGACTCCCCGGACAGTCTCTTCTCCTTCAATCTCAACCCCCAAGATGAAGATGAACGCCAAGGCCCCATTCAAGTGGACAGTCTATTCTCCTTCGCAGTCGACATCCCTGATGACGATGAGGAGGAAGAGAGCTCTGTCCCAGCTTTATCGGCAGAGATCAAGTCCAAGCTTGAAGAATTGCTCTCTTTACTGCTACAAGATACGTCCTAGCTCATTCAGGACTCATCGGCAGCAAGGATCGCTTTCAAGGATATCCAAGGCCATCTCCTTGTTGATATGGCAGAAATCCTTCTCCAGGCAACCTTCCTCGACATCAAACAAATCCAGTACCAGAAGCTTTCCCGTCACATTGCCGATAGGGCCACCCAATCCAAAAGCGAGGAAGAGAAGCTCAAGTTCAAAAACATTGCCGATGAAAAGCACAAGGGCATCAGTCAAGCAGAAGTCTCCATCACCAACCTCGATCAAGAAGTCATTCAGCTATCGGCAAAGAAAGAAGAACTATTAGCTGAGTTGCAAAAGGTTGAGGAGGCTTTGACTGCAGCCAACCAGAAGAAAGCCAAACTGTCCGACACCATCAGGGTCCTGCGGCAAGAAAGGGACCAGAATGCCCGACAAGCCATCTTGTGGAAGAAAAAGATCAAGCCGGTCGAGGGTTCTGCCGATGCTGACGCTAAGGAGATGGACGAAATAGAGCAAATTCGCCTGCGTGCGATATCAGCCATCCACTCCTTGCTGTAATTTATTTGTTGTATCGGCAAAAATGTAACTCTGACATTTGATTTTGGCCCTTGTAAATAATGTCAGTACGTTTTACCGATGCGTGTATAATTTTTCTTCCATCGGCATTCAACTAAGCACTATGCATCCACCCATATGCTAGGGTAGTACCTCTTTAAGTATTTGTCGTTGATCGCCCTAGAGAACGCAACTCCTTCGAGAGTTTCCAAAATGTAAGCATTACCAGGAGCAGACTGTTTCACCCGATAAGGACCCTCCCAATTCGGAGACCACTTTCCAAATTTAGAGCTCTTGGTCCCGATCGGTAAAATCAACTTCCATACCAGATCGCCATCGGCAAACTCCTTTGCCTTTACTTTCTTGTCATACCATCTGGCAACCCTCTTCTTATTCTCTTCAATGCTAATCAATGCCCTCAACCGATGACCTGCCAAATCTTCTAACTCATCTTTCATCAGAGTAGCATAATCATCGGTCGTCAGTTGATCCTGAAAAGATAATCGCCTAGAACCAGCTTTAACTTCCCAAGGCAGGACAGCATCGTGTCCATAAACTAACTGATACGGCGAGACCTTGGTTGCACCATGACAAGCCATCTGATATGACCACAAGGCTTCGTTTAACACCATATGCCACCTTCTAGGGTTTTCTTCAATCTTGCGCTTTATAAGCTTAATGACTCCTTTATTAGTCGCTTCAGCTTGACCATTAGCTTGAGCATAATAAGGAGAAGAGTTTAACACCTTGAAACCCATGCTAGCAGCAAACTCATCAAACTCTCCCGATGTGAACATGGTTCCTTGATCGGTAGTAATAGTTTGAGGAATGTCGAATCGGTAAATAATGTGTTCTTTAACGAAATCCACCATGTTTGCCGATGTCACCTTCTTTAAAGGGATTGCCTTGACCCACTTAGTGAAATAATCGGTAGCAACAAGTATGAACTTATGCCCCTTGCTTGATAGCGGATAAATTTGGCCGATGAGATCAATAGCCCATCCTCTGAATGACCAAGGCTTAATTATAGGATTCATTACCGATGCAGGTGCCCTTTGCACATTACCAAACTTCTGACAATCCTGGCACCCCTTGAAATAATTGAAGCAATCTTCAAGGATTGTCGACCAATAATATCCATTTCGCCTAATCATCCACTTCATTTTGAATGCCGATTGATGCACTCCACATACACCTTCATGGATTTCACCCATCAACTCTTTCGATTCCTCTTTGCCGAGACATCTAAGCAAAACTCCATCAATCGTCCGATAATACAACTCATCGTCGAGGAGCACATACTTAGTAGCTTGGAACCTTAGACGCCTTTCAACTTTCCTAGATGGATCCCTCAAGTAATCGGCAATCTCCTTTTTCCAGTCATCGGCAACTGTTACCGATGTCGTGACTTGAATCGGTTGATACCCTGAGGCACTCTGTGCTAACCGATTGGCCTCTTCATTATGCAACCTTGGAATGTGCTCAAGGCGATACTCTTTGAACTCCCTTAACAACTACAAACACCGTTCATGGGCAGCAATCAAAACTTCACTTCGGCATTCATATGTCCCGATCAATTGGTTAATCACCAACATAGAATCACCGAAGATTTCAATAGCATCGGCACGCACTTCCCTGAGTACTTCTAACCCCTTAAGTAAAGCTTGGTATTCAGCCTGATTGTTTGTTGAAGTAGCAACAATCGGCAGTGAAATTTCATACTTCTATCTTCGGGGTGAAATCAAGAGAATACCGATACCTGCTCCATCCTTGCACGTAGACCCATCAAAGAATAAAGTCCAAGGAGCAATTTCAACAGAGCTCACCACATTACAATGTTGAGTAACAAAATCGGCCATTACCTGAACTTTGACAGCCTTAGCTGATTCATACCTTAGGTCAAACTCTGAAAGTGCCAAAATTCACTTACCGATTCGTCCACTCAAAATCGGCATTGACAACATATACTTGACCACATCATCTTTGCAAATAACAGTGCACTCAGCCGACAGTAAATAATGCCTTAGTTTTGTGCAAGAGAAGTATAAACACAAGCATAATCTTTCTATGGCCGAATACCTGGTTTCAGCGTCCACCAACCTTCTGCTCAGGTAATATATTAAACGTTCCTTCCCTTCAAATTCTTGAATCAAGGCCGACCCGATAACACCGTCATCGGCAGACAAATATAACCTGAAAGGCTTCCCATGTTGAGGTGGAACCAAGACTGGAGGATTTACCAAGTATTTCTTAATCTCCTCTAAGGCTGACTGCTGCTCTTCTTTCCATGTAAATTCTTGATCGGCTTTTAACTTTAACAAAGGGCTAAAGGACTTAATCTTACCAGATAGATTAGATATGAACCTTCTAATAAAATTAATCTTGCCGATCAGGGACTGCAGCTCAGTCTTGTTTGTAGGAGCAACCACCTTGTTAATTGCATCAATAGACTTTCTGCCGATTTCAATGCCTCTCTGATGCACCATGAAACCCAGAAATTGTCCTGCCGATACACCAAAGGCACACTTATTAGGATTCATCTTCAACCCATGCTCCCTTGTGCACTCCAATATTTTTCGTAAATCAGCAAGGTGTTTACTGAAATTTCCAGACTTAACCACCACATCATCAATGTAGATTTCAACTATCGTGCCGATATACTTATGAAAGATAAAATTCATTGCTCTCTGATAAGTAGTGCCGGCATTCTTCAAGCCAAAAGTCATGACTACCCATTCAAATAAGCCAACGTGACCTGGACATCGGAAAGCAGTCTTGGATATGTCTTTTTCAGCCATGAATATTTGATTATACCCAACATTACCATCCATGAAGCTAATAATTTGATGTCCAGCAGCAGCATCGATCAGTAGATCGGCAATAGGCATCGGATAGCCATCCATCGGTGTGGCCTTGTTAAGATTCCTGAAATCAATACAAACATGAAGTTTTCCATTCTTTTTATACACAGGAACCACATTAGAGATCCAATCGGCATATCGGCATTGCCGAATAAATCCGGCTTCGATTAGCTTTGTAATCTCAGCCTTGATGTCGGACAGAATAGTGGGATTGCATCGGCGCGCAGGTTGCCGATGTGGTTGGAACCCAGACTTGATAGGTAACCGATGTTCAACTATCGATCGGTCTAACCTAGGCATCTCTGTATAGTCCCAAGCAAAACAATCTTTATTCTCTTTCAATAAATCGGTCAACTGCTATTTACATTGGGAATCTAACTTAGCACTAATAAATGTAGGCCTAGGTTTACTACCATCGCCGATGTCGATCTCAAGTAAATCATCGGCAGACGTGAAGCCCTGCCCTAGCTTTCCGTCGTCAGCGAACCGATCCATTAAAACTCTTCTTCAGGACCGACTGCTTGGATCGGTTTGATGTGGTAATCGGCAACTTTGAGGAACTCTTTGTCCCAGGCTTCGCCCGATATACATCTGGTTTGCTCATAAGTTTCCGATTCTGCCGATGCAACAGTAGATGGGGCTTCCCTTCGGATGACTTCAATCCTGTCCCGATCCACTGTACCAGACTTTGATGCATAGTAGAAGGGATACAGCAATTGGCGTGGATCCAATCCCTTCCAAGGAGCAAGTTGTAAGTGCCTTTGCCACTGATTACAAAGAACGTTGTCGGCAAAGTTTTACTGCCGATGGTCAAATCAACACATACGGCTCCCATAGCCGTCGACACATTACCTTCGAAGTCCTTGAGCTTCATGTCGGTCTTGACCAAGTCCTGGTCGCCTTTCCCAAGTTTCCTGAACACGACATATGGCATTACATTGATCGACGCGCCGCCATCTACCAACATCTTTGTCATCGGCTGTCCATCCACTTTGCCCTTAACAAACAGAGCCCGCTCCATGGCCTGCTTCTGATCATCTTTCAGATCGGCCTCGGAAACTTCAATGACATTCCTCTGGTTAACGTCGGCGTGATCACCCATGATAGATGTGTAGATTTGTATAATCGAGTCCCACTGGGCGTGCCAAAAGAGGTGTTGACACAAAAAGCGTCAGGATCTGCGAACACCTCGGGCTTATACCCAAAATTCGATATCCGGAGGCGTGCCAGTCGATTTGACCAGTTAATCGACAAGGCGATAACTAGAACAAGATCCAATCCAGACAACGACGATGTGCCCGGATGCTGGGATTGAAGCTTGATCAGGATAACTAGAGCAGAGCTGAACGAGGCAACAGCGATGCGCCCGGATGCCAAGGCTCAGAGATACTCCCACGCGGAACTTGCAAGGATTTGACGGAGATCAAGGTAATGCAGCCCGTCGAAGCTTGAAGAACTCATTAAAAAGCTATAACTAATGCAAAAAGGGTAAATTGCGATAAAAAGTAGAATAAGAGTAAAATTGGTTTGTTTGATATTGGATTCATTCTTTTACACGCAGCCCTTGGGCACATATTTATACTCCCGCATGGAGAGTTGTAAAAAGACACGACTCGTATCCTTCCTAAAACAAACTCCTAACTTTAAGGAAACTGACTCACGCAGGAGTCGGATCTAAAATAACAATATTTATTTTCCTAAACAAACACGCTTATTTTAAAGGAAAATAAACGACTCATGCAAGAGTCGGACTCAAACTACTATAATAATACTGGTACAAAATCACCAGTTTCCTTATGCCTCTCTTCGATGGAAACTTTCCATCGGCAGATCCCTTCAATCCGCAGTTTCCTTCTTTGGCCACCAGTACTCTTCCGCTGATACACTAAGTCACCTTGTACTCATCGGCATCCTATGCCTATCGGCATCGGCAATATTTCCCGATTGGCCACTTGTACTGGTAACTGTCTTCACCAATCAGTCCCTATCGGCAATCGGCAACCACTCTTCATCGGCAATCGGCAATGTCCCCTCATCGGCAATCGGCAGTACCTCTTTGTCAGCAATCGGCATCAGCAACTTCATAGCTTAAGCTATTCGACTTTACCAATTAACCTTTGTCGGCAAGGACCATCCAGCCTCCATCGGCAGCACACTTAGTCTTCCCGCAACACATTCCCATCGGCAATATTGGCTCACGATTTCCCGATGCCGATGGAGAACGGCCGCTGACCAGTCAAGCCTTAGCTCATTTGACACGTGCTGAAAACGGTGTCAACAGCTTAACAAGAGCTGAGTCAACTTTGACTCAAAGAAGAAGAAATTCTTCACAAGCACCTCAAGGAAGCCAATCTCCCAAATGAAGTGCTATAATTGTGGCACTCTTGGTCATCTAGCTCATGCTTGCCCCGAAGAGAATAAAGACAAGTTCAAGAACAACAAGTTCAAGAACCACAAGAAGAACAAGAATGGCAATGATGACTCAAGTGATGATGACAAGAAGCAAGACAAGCCATACAAGAAGAAGAAAAACTTCAACCTTCACAAGAAGAAGAAAGATGGCAAGGCTTACATTGTGGGTGATTGGCTCACCGATATTGAGGACTCTAGTGCTTCCTCCAATGATGAGAGTAAACATGAGAAGGTGGCTGCTTTGGTGATTGGTTCTTCCCTTCCACCACCACCTCCTCCTTCATCACCGGGCTCATCCTCTACACACCTATGCCTCATGGCTAAGGGTGAAAAGAAGGTACAAATAGAGGATGATGATAGTGGTGACTCTAGTGGTAAGATAGTGATGATGAAGAAGCACCTTCCTATGATGAGCTAATTAAAATTTGCAACAAGTACGCTAGCATCATAAGGAAGTACAAAGGTAAAAATGACAAGCTACTTGAGATCAAAGGAAACTTGCATGATAAGCTTGACACCTTGACTAGTGCTAATGATGATTTGAAGCTTGAGATTAATTCTCTCACATCTAGCACTAGGGAGCTCAAAGCCTCTCTTAAGCAAGCAAATGAGAAACATGATAAGCTTGAGAGGTCAACACAAGAGCTCCACACAAGGTATAACTTGCTAAAATATGACTACCAAAATGTGAGGCAAGAACATGGCACACTAGTGGTAGCAAATGAATTGCTTAATCAAGATCTTGCTACACATGTTGCTACTACTAACCCATGTGCTAAGTGTGATAGTGCTACCTCTTGTGATATCTTGATTGATGATGTGGCTCTTGAGCAAAGTGCCAAGTGCAAGGGCAAGAGGGTTGTCGAAGCCGACAAGTATGATGACTGTGTCAAGATGAGAGAAGAAAACTCAAAGCTCAAGGAAGAGCTAATCACTCTCAAGTATAACAAGCCTATTGTCATCAAGTCGGCTCAAGAAGAAGACAAGGATGTTGTCACATTGATCACCTCTCTAAGAGAAGAAATTGTCAAGCTCAAGAATGACAAGACAAAGCTTACAAGTGGCTTTGAGAAGTTCACCAAGGGTCACAACCTTCAAAGTGAGATTTTGATGAGCACCGTCATGAAGAATGACAAGACCGGCATTGGGTTCAAGGAGAACCAAATCAGGAAGGCAAAGGTTGAGATTGAGGCCAAGAATTATTACAAGAACAAGTACAATGGCTACAATCAAGACTACTCAAAGCCCAAGCCAAGAATATGCTTTGAGTGTGGTCAAGTGGGTCATTTCGCTTATGATTGCAAGACTCAACCACCCAAGACCTTGCCCAAGCACACAAGGCCATTTGCTCATGATTCTCACTATGTCATCAAGAAGGACCACAAGGGTAGACCATTGGTAGTGTTCCTTAGTCCACCAATGAAGAACAAGCCTAGAGTTCTTTGGGTTGCAAAGGAGATGGTTACCAAGGCAATGGGGCCCCGCTTTGAGTGGGTTCCCAAACAACAAGCTTAACTCCAAGTTGCTTGTTTGTAGGTGAACTACAAGACCGGTGGAAGTCATTGGGTGATTGATAGTGGTTGCACTCAACATATGACCGGTGACTCCCAGATGTTCACCACACTTGATGAAGAATGTGAAGGGCAAGACAAGATTACCTTTGGGGACAATTCAAAAGCTAAAGTTCAAGGTCTAGGCAAAGTGGCAATCTCAAATTATCAATCAATATCAAATGTATTGCTAGTTCAATCTCTAAGCTTCAACTTACTTTCCATGGGTCAACATTGTGATCTTGGATTCCATTGTCTATTCACTCCAACCGAGGTGATTGTGACCAAGATTGAAGATTCATCAATGATATTCAAAGGTTTTCGGCACAACAACCTCTACTTAGTGGAATTCACCTCAAATGAAGTCGAATTGCAAACATGTCTATTCTCCAAGAGTTCTTTGGGTTGGCTTTGGCATAGAATATTAGCTCATGTGGGCATGTCAACTTTGAAGAAACTTGTAAAGAAGGAGATGGTTAGAGGTGTGAAGGATGTGGTGTTTGAGAAGGACAAGTTGTGTAGTGCATGTCAAGCCGGCAAGCAAGTTGCCAACACCCATCCCACTAAAGCATTCATGTCAACCTCAATAGTACTTGAATTACTTCACATGGATCTTTTCGGCCGCACTACATATGCTAGTCTTGGAGGAAATCTCTTTTGCCTAGTGGTGGTTGATGATTATTCAAGGTACACTTGGGTGTTCTTTCTTCAAGACAAGAGTGAAACTCAAGCTATCTTCAATAAGTTTGCAACAAGGGCACAAAATGAGTTTGAAGTGAAGATCAAGAAGATAAGGAGTGACAATGGCACCGAGTTTGTCAACACAAAGATTGAGAACTATTGTGATGAACTGAGGATCAAGCATGAGGTATCTGCCACATATACTCCACAACAAAATGGTGTTGTAGAGAGGAAGAACCGGACGCTCATAACTCTAGCAAGGTCTATGCTTGATGAGTACAACACTCTGGAGAAGTTTTGGGCGGAGGCCATCAACACCGCTTGCTATGCGGCAAACCGCCTCTTCATCCAAAGGCTATTGAAGAAGACTCCCTATGAGCTTGTGAATGGGAAGAAGCCGGATATTTCATTCTTCCGGGTGTTTGGGTGCAAAGTGTACATCTACAAGAAGCGCCAACACTTGGGTAAATTCCAATGGCGGTGTGACCTTGGTTTCCTTGTTGGATATTCGCTTAGTCCAAGGCATGCCGTGTATTTAACAAAGCCACTGGCTTAGTTGAAGAAACGTATGACTTGGAATTTGATGAAACTAATGGCTCCCAAGGAGCGCTTGAGGATATTGATGTAGGTGATGAACCATTGAGGGAGGCAATGAAGAATATGCCAATCGGTGCTATCAACCCGCAAGAAGTGGAAGAAGTTGAAGATGATGATAATCAAGATCCTTCTCCACCTCGCACGACTCAAGTTGAAGAAGATCAAGTGAGGGAAGCTCAAGAAGATACCTTCATCCCTTAAGATCAAGCCGAGGCCGAAGCAAGCAATGTTGAAGCACCACATCCTCCTCCTCAAGTTCATGATAGAAGATCAACACCTATCCTTCAAGCACACCCCCATGATCAAATCATAGGAAGTCCATCAAAGGGAGTAATGACTCGCTCTAGACTTGCATCTTATGTTGAACATCACTCGTTTGTTTCCTTTGTTGAGCCTACTAGTGTTGAGGACGCACTTGCGGATCCGGATTGGGTGAATTCCATGCATGAAGAACTCAACAACTTCACCCGGAACCAAGTGTGGACACTTGAAGAAAGGCCAAAGGGAGCAAGAATCATTGGCACCAAGTGGGTGTTTAGGAACAAGCAAGATGATCAAGGCATTGTTGTGAGGAACAAAAAAATATTGGTGGCAAAGGGGTTCTCTCAAGTAGAAGGACTTGATTTTGGAGAGACTTTTGCCCCGGTTGCAAGACTTGAAGCCATCTATATCCTTTTGGCGTATGCTTCACATCACAAAATGAAACTCTTTCAAATGGATGTGAAGAGCGCTTTCTTAAATGGTTTCATCAATGAACTTGTATATGTCTCACAAACTCCTGGGTGTGAACATCCAAACTTGCCTAATCATGTCTATAGGTTGTCCAAGGCTCTCTTTTAAATGGTTCAAATGGATTGAAGCAAGCTCCAAGAGCTTGGTATGAGAGGCTAAGGGACTTCCTACTCAAAAAGGGCTTCAAGATCGGGATCGTCGACACAACACTATTCACCAAGAAGCTTAATGGAGAGATCTTTGTTTGCCAAGTATATGTAGATGACATTATATTTGGGTCAACAAACCAAGACCATTGCAAGGAGTTTGGTGCATTGATGTCCAAGGAGTTCGAGATGTCAATGATTGGCGAGCTAACCTTCTTCCTTGGCTTCCAAGTGAAGCAATTGAGGGAGGGCACCTTCATATCTCAAAAGAAGTACACTCATGATGTGCTCAAGAAATTCAAGATGGAGGATTGCAAGCCAATCAAGACCCCAATGCCTACTAATGGGCATCTCGATCTCGATGAGGGAGGTAAACCGATTGACCAAACTCTCTATCATTCTATGATCGGTAGTTTACTTTACCTCACCGCATCTAGGTCGGATATCATGTTTAGTGTGTGTATGTGTGCTAGGTTTCAAGCAAGCCCTAAGGAGTCGCATTTATGTGCGGTCAAAAGAATCCTTAGGTACATAAGGCACACCCCTAGCATTGGCCTTTGGTATCCCAAAGGAGCTCCCTTCCTACTTTGTGGCTATTCCAATTCGGATTATGCCGGGTGTAAAGTTGATAGGAAGAGTACCTCCGGTGGTTGTCATTTGCTAGGAAGATCTCTTGTCTCTTGGTCCTCCAAGAAGCAAAACAGTGTGGCATTGTCTACCACCGAGGCGGAATACATTGTCATGGGAGCAAGTTGTGCACAAATCTTATACATGACCCAAACACTTCTTGATTACGGCGTTGTTTTAAAAGATGTTCCACTTTTTGTGATAATGAAAGCGCCGTAAAGCTTGCCAACAACCCGGTTCAACACTCTCGCACCAAGCACATTGATATTCGCATCACTTTCTTAGAGATCATGTGGCTAGGAAAGACATCACACTAGTTGGAGTTATGAGCGAAGATCAATTGGCGGATATCTTCACTAAACCACTCGATGAAACAACCTTTTGTAGGTTGAGAAGCGAGTTGAATGTGCTTGATCACTCAAACTTCACTAAAAATGAGATTGTGTGAATCATGCATTCATTTGTAATATAATCATGTTTAATCTAAAGTAATTCACATAAGCTTGGCTAACGCGGTCGGGATAACCGCCCTCAAGCGTGTGACAAAGCCTTACCGCAGTTTAAACTTGCAAGCAACCTAGATTCAAATTCCGTAATTGCATTGCATATGCATGTGTGTTGCTTGTTGCTTCCTTTTCGATTAAGTTTGATCATCCTCTAGGTTCATCACTTAGGGGGGCATTCAAAGCTCTAGCTTCAGCTAATACCCCTCTTGTGCCCCTATGGTGATCCTTGGAGCTTTATTGAACTATTTTCTTATGAAAACTAAATCTAGCCTATGGCAAACTATTTTTTAAATCGAGGGTTTGAGAGATGGTTCTTATGCTAAGTCCAACAAGTGTTTCTTTCTGCTTTTATGTGTTGGTACTTGACTAAGAGAAAAGATTGGAGAGAAAAATAGGAAAATTCAAAGCAAAACAAGCACCGGACCACCCTCCGGACAACTTCCATTGGTCTGACGCTTACCTCCGGACCAGAGTCCGGAGCCTGGTGACTCACTGGTTCTTCAAACTAAACTCCAAGTCAGCCATCGGACCACCTGTAATAGTCCGACGCTCACCTCCGGACCAGAGTCCGGAGCATGGTCACTCATTGGATTCTCAGAATTTTCTCCAAGGCGACCGTCGGACCACCTGCAATAGTCCGACGCTCACCCAACGGACCAGAGTCCGGAGCCTAGGCGCTCACTGTACTCTTTGGTCTGGCTCAAGTCAAGTGCATCGGACCACCTATCCGGTGCACCTCCGGACCATCGGAGACCACTGTTTCATTTGTCCGGTGGTCTGGTCAGGTTTGAACTGTCTCAGTCAACGACCGTCGGACCATCGCATGTAGTCCGACGCTCAAAATTTTTGCGATATCCCCCCCGCGTGTTCTCTGTTTGGCACTTACTCTTTCAGTCGGTTCCGTACACCGCGCCGCCTGCAACCGCCGTTGCACTCGCCCTATCACCGCTAGCCTGCCTGCGCCGTCTTCGCCGCCCGTGAGTTCTCTCACCGGAGCTCCACCGAATCTCCACCACGTGTCGCCTTAGCTCTGCTTTCTCCTTTGCGCCACCGCAGTAGCATCGCCGCCGCCCACTGCAAATCACCGCCGAGGATCCCCTCCCCAGCGACCACTGTTCCTCCTCCACTCCACCCTACCAAGCTAAGGTTTCCAGCTAGGGTTTAACCCCTTTTTACCTTACCATTGCCAGCCAAGAGGTTTTCCCCCTAGGGTTTCCATAACCTAGGGTTTGGAGATTTTTCTTCGACGATTCGACTTGGCCTCATCACTTCTAGGGTATGGTTTCAATCTTTGACTACACGTTTTGTCGTATCATGGATAAAGTCATGTCCTAGGATGATTCTTTGCAAATCTCTTGACCTTGTCAACTCCAATTCACTAAATCAAACCTGTCATTTGTAATCCGCAGTTGGTAATCATCCTTGTGCAGTGTGCTTTGGAGCTTGATTTGCTTTGCTTAGTACGCTCACTTACCTCAGGTACCATGGCAGTTTTTCATTCTATCTCTTATCTCATATGCTTGCTTCCATACGGTATCTCATCCCTAGATTTATATATGCTTATATATCCTATCTATTCTATCTAGTAGTGTCAGTGGCAATGAAACTCGAGGCAAATCTCGCGAGTATGGATTGAGGCAAAGCCTCATAAGGGTCAGTCCAGCCTTCTGTCAGTGATTCAGTGGTTGATATTTGCATTGTGACAGTGTTTCTAGTGACTGGCAGTGGTATTCTTGACAGTTGGGCAGTGCTTCTGGCAGTGGTTCTATTTGTTGATCTTGTCAGCTGTCAGTGATGGGTCGTGCTCCAGCTATCAGCAGTTCTGGTGGTGATGATACTCCTCCTCGTCCTCCTCCTAGGGACAAGGGGAAGAAGCAGATTGTTGAGAAGCCTAAGAAGAAGAAGCGCAAGCTCACAGAGGCAGAGCAGGCAGAGGCAGTAGCAGATGCAGCGGACCGCGCAAAGCGAGGTGGTCGCTGGGGCTCAGTGCGTATCGGCGTCCCTCCGCGGGTTCCTCCTACTCAGACACAGTCAGAGACTGTTGCCTCTCCGATAGAGCCGCTAGCGCCTGCCGATGAGGATCGAGCAGTGGACACCTCTACACGTTCCACCCGTGCTCGGTTACCTCGTGCTTCTTCCCGCACCAAGGCACCAAAGCATGGTGATCGTCCACCATAGGCACATGCTCCTGCTCCAGCTCCAGAGCCCGCAGTTCACCTTGACTTGAGGGGGATCACAATGAAGCAAGTTCGGAAACTACGATTCATTAAGCTTAAGAGGTGGTGCCCAGATCAGCGTGACCCCAGAGCTACACCGGGATGGCACACACCTCGTATGGAGGACTTCTACATAGCAACTAGGCTTGCCAACATCCAGCTACGCCCACACAGAGTCTGTTCCTTAGAGAATATAGTGGCGATAGCTGGAGAAGAGATCAGTGACCACCTTACCTACCTTCCAGGACTCACCGACCTTCTTGGTCGTTCAGACAGCTTTGTTGAGAATTGGGTCAGAGAGTTCTATGCCTCCGTCTGGATTGAGCCTACTCATAACTACATGCAGTATACCTTCAGAGGCAGTCCATACAGATTGTACTTGACTCATCTCTGAGAGACTCTCCACCTCACAGTTTCCGATACTTGTCTTCACGATGAGTGTTACACAGGCCTACAGTTGCCACGGCGTGCTCGAGGTGGTATCACTCTTCCAGCTCAGAGAGTTGCTCCTATCTTCAGGCAGCCCTTTGGGGAAGGCAGCCCCCGCACTCCAACTAAGCTTACCCCCTCGCTCATTGGTTGAATGAGATCCTTCGCCGCACCCTGTTTCCTCGCACCGGTTTCAAGGAAGGTTTGACAAACCTACAGCAGTTCCTTCTTCTTGCTCTTTTCACCCAGACACCGTTCGATATTGCAGACTTCATAGTAGCAGAGATAGAGGACTGTATTTCAGATCGCTTGAGAGCTAGGCGTCAGATGCCTTATGCTCACTAGATTAGTTCCATCTTAGCTCAGCGGCTTGTGCGAGTGCACCCTGGTATTCGAGATCTGCTTGATCAATCAGAGTCTAAATTCCCAGAGTACAAGATCATATCTTCAGTGGACAGTCGTCTGGGCAATTGGGCACTTCGACAGGTCAGACCTCAGACAGCACCAGTAGATATGGCCAATGTTGATGCTCAAGATGAGGCAATTAGAGGTGTTCAGCAACAGGAGCATGAGGAGCTTGCTACTCACGAGGCAGAGGGTACAGCAGTTGACACTTCCTCTGACAACTTCGACGCAGACTACCACCCTATTCCTACTATGCCCGCAAGGGCTCACGACGCAGAGGCTGGTGGCTCTGGTACTGGGTCTACTTCAGAGACCTTGATGCGGAAGCTTCTTGATCGGATTCAGGAGCAGCAGGGCTCCCTTGTGACAGCCGTCACCTAGGTCCAGCAGAGATAGGACGAGCTCCAGCGACAATCACAGGAGCGTCATGAGCAGCTGCAGCTACAGGTTCACCAGCATCACCTCGAGGTTCAGCAGCAGATGTTAGCCATGCAGCTTGAGTCCCAGTGGATGCAGCTTCAGTCTCAGCAGTTCCAGGCTCAGAACATGGCCATCATGGCTCAGATGATGAAATGGATGGGTATGCCTGCAGTTGAGTTTCCTGGTGCTCCACAGATCCAGATGATGAGTCAGACATAGCCCTCCCAGTCAGTTGGCCCCTCAGCGCCTCAGTTTCCAACTCTTGGTCCCATTATGGGATCCCAGTAGACCGGTGGCCCCTCAGTGGCACCGTCAGTGTCAGTCGGACCGTCAGTCACTCCCACCCCCGCCGTACAATCCAGTGGACTTCATGGTGCCGGATCGACCACCCCGTTCCAGTCTCCGGCGACATAGGTTACTCAGTGGTTGGACACCCTTGGGCCGACACAGCAGTTCACTCCACTTACTACCGGCTTCACACCGATGTTAGCTTCCCGAGGATTGTCTGCTCGTGACCTCTCCGCGTCGTTCAATGACGTTACCAGGCAGCCATCCCCACTGGTGAGGAGGTGGCAGCCGAGATAGCAGCAGAGCTCGTGTCACCGACCACAAGTCAGCATCTCTCTTCAGTTGCTTCGTCAGAGGCTACACTTGACACTCGGGCTCCAGTTGGTTCTACTCCTCCACATGCTATAGTGAAAGATGCCACCGCCGTTACCTCCAGTCCTTTGTAGCCTGAGCATACACTGGTAGTTGAGACTCTAGCTGAGTTAGTGCACGAGGCACCACCGAGTTCCACAGCTCTAGAGGCACCGACACAGACAGTGGCAGAGGATCCTACTCCTACTCCTGCACCCGCTCCAGTTCCAGACTCTACGGCAGCAGAGGCAGTCAGCTCGTCAGCTCCAGTTCCCCAGACCGCTTCACCTCCAGCTTCACAGACTCAGGGGGAGGACTCAGATGATGGTCTTGATGACTTCCGCAGACTTGATCGTGTCGTGACTACTTCCACTCCGCCTCCAGACGCTTAGCTTTGGTGTTTTGATGCCAAAGGGGGGAGAGGGAGAGTCGAGTAGATGGGCTAGCTTCAGGGGGAGCTAGTAGGATTTGGTTCTTTTGATGTGTATTATACTCTATCACTTCATGCATCACGTTTACCGTCTTTATGCATTGTATGATATGTGTGTGATGGTTGAGACTTGATGGTTGTGTGACATGTGTGGACCTTTTATATTTATATCATGTCACTTGGTTATGTTAATGATTCCGCGCTAATCTCTGATCTTTTGGTATAGCATATCCTTTTGAAATCAAGTACTATGCTCAATTCATATCTTTTGTGCTTGTCATGGCTTGAATGGTTTAGGCATGTTTATGTATTTCTTATTACTAACCCATGCCTATCTCATGTCAAGTCATGTTTCTCTAATCAAAATTCACTCTTATTCTCTACTCGAGCTTGTATTGTCGTCAATCACCTAAAAGGGGGATATTGAAGAATCATGATCCCTTGTGTTTAGGTGATTAACGACAATGCTAGGTCACTATGATTAACGTGTGTTTTGCAG
Source organism: Microstegium vimineum (assembly GCA_022036555.1). Taxonomy (NCBI): domain Eukaryota; kingdom Viridiplantae; phylum Streptophyta; class Magnoliopsida; order Poales; family Poaceae; genus Microstegium; species Microstegium vimineum. Next base: position 19,510,062 of record CM039138.1, on the reverse strand, counting down.
AGGCAAAGTTGTTTCAGTTAGGTCATTAGTGATGCTAGATGAATGGGCTTAATGGTATTCATGCCCCAAGATGGAAATCATTTTGGCTTCAAAGGATTGGTTATACAAGTTGAAAACTAGGCTAGATCTTAGTGCCATGAGGTTGAGAAGGGCACTAAGTATAGACTAGGACTTTGTCTTTCCTTTGACCGTACTATAAAGGGGGGTATCAGGTTAGTAGCTTGACCTAGGAGAGTTTGGGAATGTTGGTGTGTGCACACTTGTCACAACTAGTCCTAGAGACCTTGCTATCAGCCCTTGGTTAGCCTTTGAGATGGTTAGGAGCAAAACCCCTAGAGAAGACTTAGTGAAAAGAGTTGAAACAGGGGGAGAAAGAAGCTCCAGACCAATTTGCCTAGGAGGATCCGGACCAATGGAAGTGATCCGGTGGTCCTGCCTTAGGCAGTTCTCTCAGAAAGGTGCTCCGGACAACCTGTCTGAAGGGCACCGGACTAATGGAAGTAGTCCGGGGGCCACCTGGTTCTGAAAGGCTTTCAGTCAGTGCTCTGGACAACCTGTTCGGAGGGCACCAGACTAATGGAAGTAGTCCGGTGGCCACTGTGTTCTTCAGTGAGTCTCAAAGGAGGTTCCGGACTAGTCCGACGGGTAGTCCGACGGCTAGTCCGACGGTTCTCAGCAGAGTCCAGTATGCACCTAGGCTCCAGACCAGAGGCTCCGGACTAGGCACTGGACTATCGCAAGTGGTCCCGGTGGTCCCTGTTCAGCGTTGGATTTGAATTGGACTGCATGCTCCGGAGCAGGAGTAATGGTTCGGTGGTGAGGCTCCGGACTAGTCCGGTGCTTTCGTAGAAAAGAGAAAAAGTAAGAAACGGCTAGTTTAGGAGGTGGGGACTATTTATAGTTGCCCTCCTCGTCCAAGTGAGCTCTCTTGGCCATTGTTTCACCTGAGGAACCTTTGAGAGAGTTCTTGGAGAGCCAAGTGCCTAGTGAGGGAGAGATTTGAGATAGTTCATCTTGTTCTTCCCTCCTAGAGTGATTAAGAGTGACTTGTGGGCATCCATCCACCTTCCTAGCCTTGAGTTGGTCAAGTGAAGGTCTTGTGATTGTTACTTTTGGTGTTCGACATCACATAGACGGTTCGGTGGTGTTCGTAGGAAGTGATCGTTGGAAGATTGTCGGCGGCTCTTCTCCAAGCTTCTATGATCGGTTGTGGGCGATTCACCGAGCCGGAGTGGCAAAGAATCAGCCCGTAGAGAGCACTCTACCCTTGCGCGGGTAGAGGGGGAGCTATACCTTGCGAGGTGCTCCAACGAGGACTAGGGGGGTGTAGACACCTCGATACCTCGGGAAAACATCATTGCGTCAAGAATTCCTTTCCCTAGGTCTTTACTTACTTGCATTACTTTTCGCCTTGTTCTTTCAATTCCTACTAGAATTGCTTAGGTTGTCTTTCAATTCCTTGGCATGCTATTGCTTTCTAGTTTGGATACACATTGCGGTAGGCACTAGGGGGTGATTTGCATTAATAGGTTTTAATATTGCCTTAGAAATTTAAAAGAAGCCCAATTCACCCCCCCCCTCTTGGGCATCAAGATACACAAAGCAACCAAGAAAAGCTTCCCAAGCAAGAAAGAGGACAGCAAGCAAGCATCTACAAGCAAGCCCAAGAAAATGAAGCAAGTGCAACAAGAGGATGAGTTTACTTCCTCCTCAAGTGATGATGAAGATGATGGGGCTGATTTTCAAGAAATCAAAGATATGGCATTCTTCATCAAGAAGTACAACAAGGGCTTGAAGAAAAATGGGTACAAGTTTGTGAAGAGAAGGTTCCCTAGCAAGAAGAAGAGAACTTGATACAATTGTGGGAGCACCGAGCACTTCATTGCTAATTGCCCAAATGAGAAGAAAGATGGATTTCGCAAGAAGGAAAGACAAGATGATAAGTTTGAGAACAAGAGAAGATTGGCCATGATTGGGATTCATCACTAGAGATCCAAAGTGATGAGGATGAGAAGCTTACAACCATTGCTATCCAAGAACCATCCTCTACACCGAAGCTCTTCAACAACATAAGTGATGATGATGACTACTACTCCCCTCACATTTGTCTTATGGCAAAGGGTGAGAAGGTAAAATCAAAAGCAAAACCCCTTCCTCCCTCTCATGATGCTTCTAGTAGTGATATTAGTGAGAGTTCTTGTGATGAAGGTTCTAGTGATGAAGAAATGGATGAAATCATAAAGAACCTAAATCCTAAGATCACACTAATAATCTCTAAGCTTAAGGAGGAACTAGAGGGAATCCAAGTAGAGTTGGATATTAGAGAAAATGATCTTGATGAACTTGAGAAAATGTATATTGCCAACAAGGAAGCTCTTAAGCAAGAGAGATGTGAGGTGAAATCCTTGCAAAAGGCTTTGGCCAAAGAGCAAGGAGATCATGCTCTCACAAAGAAGGAAAATATTTCACTCCATGAAAAGTATTGTGTCTTGGATGAAAAGCACAAAGAAATGGAGTTGCAATATAGCCTTCTTTGGGAGAGCAACCCACAACCCTCTACCTTAAAGGATACCTCTATTACCTCCACTAGCCAAGGTTGTGGAAGATGTTTTGAAATTGATATAAATGCTTATTCCACTAACCTTGCTAATATGGAAGCCATGAAGAAGGAGATTGCTAGGCTTAATGCTTTGCTAAATGAGAAGTGCAATGATGACAAGAAATCAGCAAGTGCCAAAGTTGAACAACCAAAGAAGCCACAATTCAAAGATGGAAGACAACCTTTCATCAAAGATGGACTTGGCCTCACTCGCAGAGGCAAAGAAAATGGAAGAAAGGTTGTCAAAGGAATTGAATGTGTTCAGTTTGTGAGCAGTGGCAGAATAGGTACAGAGAGGCCTGCACAGAGAGTGGGACCAGCCTCACCCGAGCAGCACAGCCACCCAAGGGCGGCAGTGCCGCTGTGAAGGGCAGCAGTGCCGCTCCCCGTAGAAAAGGGAAGGCCACCTATGATTTTGCTGCTCACAGCAAGCACACTAAAGAGGTGTATAAGGTGAAGAATGAGGTGCAGAAGCCAAAGGAAACTATCTGGGCCACCCCAAATAGATATTTATATCAATCCAAGGCTCAAGCATCTCGCTCAAGTTTGAAATCTTGCTTTGAATTGAAGAACAACAGCAAGGGAGAAGTGATTGCCAAGCATATTGGCAATGAAAAGAATATTTGCATCGATGCTTTCATTTGGGTTCCTAAGACCCTTGTTACTAACATGCAAGGCCCCAAGAATCTTTGGGGACCTAAATCAAGAAACTAAACTTGTTTTGTAGGCATACTCCTCCGGCGGATCAAGTTGGGTGCTTGATACTGGATGCACAAATCATATAACCGCAGAAAGGAGTATGTTCAGTTCATATACCCCCTCAACCGATGCAAGTGAGAACATTGTCTTTGGTGACAACTCAAAGGGGGATGTGATCGGTCTTGGTAAAGTTGCTATAACTCTAGAACATTCTATCTCCAATGTTTTGCATGTTGATTTGTTGAGTTACAACTTGTTGTCCATTTCACAACTTTGTGAGATTGGCTACAATTGTCTCTTTACGGATAAGGGTGTGGAAGTTCTTAAGAGGGAGGATTCCTCTATTTTCTTTACGGGTCGTTTGAAGGGCAAGCTTTACCTAGTTGATTTCAACAAAAGTAAGGCTAAGCTTGAGACTTGTTTAGTGGCAAAATCTAGCATGGGTTGGTTATGGCATCACCGACTAGCCCATGTTGGGATGAGGAACTTGGCCAAACTCCTAAAGAATGAACACATCCTTGGACTAACAAATGTTCACTTTGAGAAAGATAGGATATGTGGAGCTTGCCAAGCCGAAAAGCAAGTAGGTGTACCTCACCCACCAAAGAGCATCATGACCACCACTCAACCTTTGGAGTTGATTCATATGGATCTCTTTGGACCGGTCACCTACATAAGTATCGGGGGTAACAAATATGGATTAGTGATTGTTGATGATTATTCCCGTTTCACTTGGGTGTTCTTTGTTTATGATAAGTCTCAAGTACAAGACAAGGTGAAAACCTTTGTGAGAAGGGCTCAAAAGGAATTCAGTCTCCTAATGAAGAAAGTGAGAAGTGATAATGGGACCGAGTTCAAGAACACCATGGTGGAAGAGTTTCTTGATGATGAGGGCATCAAACATGAGTTTTCAGCTCCCTACATCCCTCAACAAAATGGTGTGGTAGAGAGGAAGAATAGGACTCTCATTGATATGGCAAGGACAATGCTTGATGAATACAAGACTTCGGACATCTTTTGGTGTGAAGCAATCAACACCGCTTGTCATGCCATCAACCGTCTCTACCTACACAAGAAGCTTCAAAAGACACCATACGAACTCCTAACCGGTAACAAACCAAAGGTGTCTTACTTTAGAGTTTTTGGGTGCAAAGTGTTCATTCTCAACAAAAGACCCAAAACCTCTAAGTTTGCACCTAAAGTCGATATTGGCATATTACTTGGTTATGGATCAAATGAGCATGCCTATCGTGTCTATAACCAAACCGTTGGTAGAGTTGAGATCATGATAGATGTGACATTTGATGAATCTAATGGCTCTCAAGTAGAGAAAGTTGATGCAAGTGTTGTAGGAAAGGAGGATCCATCATGTGAAGCAATCAAGGATTTGGCCATAGGAGAAATTAGGCCATTGGAAGAATAAGATGTTGATCATGAGGGACCTCAAGGTGCTTGAGAGTCTCTATGTGATTTTGGTAATTGAGTGACAACCTAGGTGAACTAATATGTGTTCAAGTTATATATACACAGGAGATTAGTTCACATATGATTGTGTGATGAGGAGCTTATTGCACATGAGACTTGACATGGAGTCATGTGATCAAGGTGGAGAAGATCAAGATGAGGCTTGGCTTGATGGACCGGTTGCAAGTGTGAAGGGCAAGCGGGTGATGCTTGGCGCCGATGGACCAAGGCAACGGTGAAGAGCAAGTGAGGTCAAGATCGATGAACCAACACGATCATGTGATGATATGGAGTGGATCATATCATTTGACAAGTGGTTGGTGCATGTGTTGCATCAACATTGGAGAAGGGGATGCAATGGAATGCGCAAGGCAAAGGTATAACCATAGGGCATTTCATTTCATGGGTCATAGGTGTGTATAGAAGATTATGACCGGGTTTAGGATAGATAGTCGTACTATCAAGAGGAGCAAACTTGTTTGCATATCGGTTATCTAGTGCCACCATGAACGATCTAACTTTGCGATAAATTAGGATCGAGTGGCGTGGTGAGAAGCAAGTGAAAATTCTTTGGAAAAGATCGTGAAAATGCTAACACACTTGCACAAGGTGAAGAACACATTTGTGTTAGCACATTAGAAGCAAAGGAAGAAGTGCGGAGGAGTTCCTGTTGAGGAACAGGCTCCGGACGCAAGGGCCAAGGGGGTCCGGACCATTGCGTTTGGGTCCGGAACCAAACCCTGGGTCTCGGCCGAGTCTGTGACTCCGGACGCTAGGACGGCGCTGGTCCGGACCATCGTGGATGCGTCCGGAAGCCAACCCTAGGCGTGCCTATTTGGGAACAGAGGATCCGGACGCTGCGTCCGAAGGTTTGCCCTCTCTGTAACGGCTCTGAGTGAAGAACCGGACGTTGTTTGTCGTCCAGACGTAGGGATCCGGATGCGCATCCGGTGTCTGGCGCTCTCTGGAGTGGAGGTCCGAACGCAGGTTGTTGGTCCGGTGCGGCACGGTTGCATGCGTCTGGAGGCACGTGGCAGCGCGAGGCGAGCGCGCCAACGGCTTGTTTGAAACGGGAAGAAGGGTCCGGACGCATGCGTTATGGTCCGGACCCCCTGTGAAAGTTGCGTCCGGAGGTGGCGCAGGAAGCCCAGTGAAAGGGCAAAATGGCTAGTTTCGTTTGGTTGGCTATTTATAGCCCTTGGGCGGCCCTTGGGGATGGTAGAGCACCTTGGGCATTTGTTGCCTCTAGTGTGCTTGGTTTGGGAGCCCTCTAAACTCACACACACTTGATAGAGATCATCCGATTGTGTGAGAGAGCGATTACTAGTGCGTTGCTTTGAGAGATAGCTTCGTGTGGCACTAGGTGATCGACTTGCAAGCTTGTGGTGCTTGTTACTCTTGGAGGTTGCCACCTCCTAGACGGCTTGGTGGTTTGAGGCTCCGTCGTAGCACGCAAGAAGATTGTGCGTGGCTCCGGAGAAGAGCTTTGTGAAGGGTGTTGTGTTCGCCCCGCGGGAGATCGCGAAGAGCAACTCTAGTTGAAGGTATCGTTGAGTGCCCTCATCTTGTGTTGGTTAGGCGGCAACCCTTGAGGGGGTTAGGCAGCGAGGCCTGTAAAAAGTCATAAACCTCCAAGTGAGTGAGCCGATACAACGGGGACTAGCTTGGTGGCGACCAAGTGAACCTCGGGAGAAAAATCACCGTGTCAACCTTATACATCTTCTCGGTGGTTTGCATTCTCAAAATCATTAGCTTGTATTTACTTATTCATACTTGTGCTAGTGAATAGTTGTTGCTCTTGTAACTAGTTTAGCTTGTGTGGCTTGCCTAGTTACCTTCTAGCTTGTGTAGCTTAGGAGTAAGATCTTTAGTGACTAATTGTCTTGTGTAGCCTTGTTAGTCACATTGCTTAGTTTGTGTAGCTAAGTAAGTTGAGCTCTCTAGTTAGGCTTGTGTAGACTTGCTATTGAGTGTTGCTAGTGAGCTTAGGTGCTTTGTGCTTTGCTTACTAGTATGTATAGGAGCTCCCGGTGTGCTTAGAGTACTAGTTGCTTAGGTTTGTGTGACCTTGCAACCTAGACTTGTTTAGGTGAGCTTTCTAGCTTGGCACCTTAGTTAGCATAATAGACATACTTTGCTAGGTGCTAGAGTGATAGATAGAGGGGTGTAGTCTTGGCTAGACCGATAGTTTTAATTCCGCAATAGATTCGGTTAGCCAAAGCGATTAAGTTTTAGAAAAGACTATTCATCCCCCCCTCTAGTCCGCCATCTTGACCCTACAGTGTTGTTGCTCAAGATTCCACTGTCATACTCAACAACCAACAACAACAAACACCTGTTGCAGTTCAGCAGGGCGGCAGTGCCGCCCCTAGTGAACCAACAGCAGGCTTTCCAGCCAGCACTCCATCACCTCAAGGGATGAACCTAGAACCTATATTTGAACAAGAACAAGATGCTAGTACATCAGAAGATCAAGGAGGTGTTGAACACCAAAGACTACGCCAAACTATACAACAGGATCACCTCGTTCACAACATTCTTGGAAGCATCCGCAAGGGGGTACCAACTCGTTCTCATATAGCAAACTTTTGTCATTATTACTTGTTTGTTTCCTCCTTGGAACCTTTGAAGGTAGAACAAGCACTTGATGACCCAGATTAGATTATGGCAATGCAAGAAGAGCTAAACAACTTTGAGAGGAATCAAGTGTGGACTTTGGTGGAAAGACTCAATACCAATGTGATAGGCACCAAATGGGTATTCCACAACAAGCAAGATGAGAATGGTATGGTGACAAGGAACAAGGCAAGATTGGTGGCTCAAGGGTACACTCAAGTAGAGGTTTGGACTTTGAAAAAACATATGCACCGGTGGCAAGACTTGAAGCAATTCGGATGCTTCTTGCCTTTGCTGCCCATCATGACTTCAAGCTATATCAAATGGATGTCAAGAGTGCATTCCTCAACGGCCCAATACAAGAGTTGATTTATGTTGAGCATCCACCCGGTTTTGAAGACCCCAAGTTCCCAAACCATGTCTTCCAACTCCAAAAGGCGCTATATGGGCTTAAGCAAGCACCAAGAGCATGCACTACAAGATTCGCACAAAATTTTAACGCGCCAAAACTGTGGTAAAAGACCCAAAAACGTTGCTATAACCAGAATGACAATAGTAGAAAAACGTTGCGTGGCGTCGCAAGACAAACTGTGGCAAGAGGCTGCCGCAACGTTTTTCTTTGTTGTGTTGCAAATTCAGACGTTGAATCGCAACACTTGGGGCGTTGCAACCTTTATTGTTGCTACATTTTCATGTGTGGTAACAGCAGCTAATACAACTCTTGAGACGTTGCTAGAACAAGCAATGTCAACATGATCATGTCGTGGCAAATGGTACTATCACAACGATGATGAGGGTTGCAAGACAATGTATCACAACACCAAGATAATGTGGCAAGTCAGGTTGTATCACAACACCAAGAACTCATGGCAACATGTTGAGTTGCCATGCCCAAGATAGTGTTGCTATACGTGACTTCGCTATTGCTACGTAGAACTGGTATGACAAGTCAGGTTGTATCACAACACCAAGAAATGGTAGCAACATGTTGATTTGTCACGCCCAAGATAGTGTTGTTATACGTGACTTTGCTATTGCTACATATAACTAGTGTGACAAGTCAGGTTGTATCACAACACCAAGAAATGGTGACAACATGTTGATTTGCCACGCCCAAGATAGTGTTGCTATACGTGACTTCGCTATTGCTACACAAAAATGATGTGGCAATTCAGTTTATGTCGCAACACTAAAAATTAGTTGCTACATGGACAGATGCTATTACTACGAGGAATATGTTGCTATAGTATGTTTTGTCACACTAAATTTGGTTGCAAATATTCAATTTTACAACGCCATTTGTTTGATACCGCCAGGGAGGTAATATTACAGCGCCATTTAATAATTCAGAAATCAATAATTAAAATGAGCAAATCATGAGAATATAACCACTTAATGAGAATAAGTGGCCATTCATTAAATACACAACTCATTGTAATAATAGTATGTAGTGTCACAAAGATAAATGATCTCCTGAAAGACTTTGAAAGATAACAAACAAAGTTTAAATTAGCTACGCTACATCTCAAACTTAAGCACTACAGTTTAAACTTGAAGCTACTTGAAGCTTGTGTATGGGTCACTGCATCTTGCCCTTCTTGTGGTGGAGCAGCAGCTTTTGCCTCCATTTGAGTCTGGCAATAGCAATAAAAGAAGTCAGCTATAGCTACAGTTAAGCAGTGAGCTATTCCGTTAAAAAATTGACCAAAATCAAGAGTTTACAATGATATAAATGGTTTCTGGACCAATAGCATCATACATACATACATCAGTCTATAAAGCATTGACCAAATTCAGGAATTTAAAGATGTAAATGGTTTCAGGACCAATAGCAGCATACATACAAAAAAATGATATCATGACTGCACAATGAACTAAATAATCTAAGATTGCTAAATTATCAACCATCAGCATAATATATCTGCCTCCTCTAAAGATTGACAAGGAAATGCTATCAGGATCAATATTTTTTCATGTGTTCATTTATTCCAGATCAATATAGCAGCATAGAAACTATTTTCCTTAGTTATTCATTTCAGTCCTAATTCATTCACAAGCACCTAAAATGCCAAGGGGTGCTATATGCAGCATGCCAAACAAGTCAATGTCATAGATAACCAACACATAGATGACACATATAAGCATTTTGGGGAAAAAATATTCTATCATAAAATCTGATGTATTGATCTAGTTCCAATTGCACCATTCAATTGCACATATTTCATAAACATTATTCATCACAATACAAGAGAAGATACAGATAAGTACTCATAATAGCAATTTGTGCATCCTCACTAAAACCTGTCTTGCTGCTGCAATGTGTTTCCCTGAATAGATCAATCACTGTCGGGGGTGCATCCTTATATTTAGTTTGCTTCTGAAATTACATAGAAACCACAGATTCATCAAGTGACAGATAATACCAATACCAATAACAAAAAATAGACTAAGGCCCCGTTTGGATGTTGCAGTATTCTAAAAAGACCACTTCCATATAATACCATAGTATTTAGAAACTAGAGTTTTTCTCTGTTTTATAAAAAGCCATGACGTGTGTGATGTGTTTGAATATTGTAGTATTGTTGCCGGCAATTTTAAATGGTTCTGCTAAATGGAAGCGTACAAAACAGCATGAGAATCTATTATGTAAATAATGAAACTATAGCCAAACTTGATCCTTGTTTGGTGCATTTGGCTTGACTTCAACTGCCATGCATGGTTATGGCCTTATGGGGCGGAGTTTTTTTGGACTCCAAAAAAACTGCGGCATTGTGAATACTGTAGTTTCTAAAACTCCAAATTAATTCCATCCAAACATCTTCTTTCTTTCAGCTCCTATGTATTTACAAAAATCACAGTATTAATCTAAAACTCCAAAAAAACTTTGTATCCAAACAGGGCCTAACTCTGAAATGCAAAGCATAGACTATCCACACCTCAATAGAGAAACATTTGGACACAATAAAAATACCAGCCTCTGATGCTAGCTTTGCAGCTTGCATAGGTGCCTCTGGCCGCTTGTTTCCTGAAGCAATGTGCACTTTGATCTTGTTGTTTAATCCTCTAGAAATCCTATCCAAGCCAAAGCCCATACGTCTTTTGTCCATACATGGATCTATCATAAAATTTGGAAAATGATTAGTGAAAACCATAGACCCATTAACAAAAATATGCACATCATTAATCATGGAGATAAGAGGTAGAATAACTTACCTTGACGAGTCATGTTATGGTTATCAAATTGGGTATGAGCATTGGTAACAATCAACTCTTGATTTGTGGCACCAACTTGTGGGTAAATCAACTCTTGATCTGTGGATAGAACACCAAGCTTGAGCAGATTCAAATAATTCCTTTGTCCTCTTCCTAGTGATTCTAGTTGCTTAGCTTTGCTCCTCTGGTATTGCCGTCACTTTCTTTGATGTTCTTGATCCACCCATATTGTTGGAGACATTATTTGGCAGACTGTTGCTAAGTTCAGGCTCCAAATCCAACTCCTGCACACAAGTTAAAACAAGATAAATAATTCTGCATACTGAACACAAATTAGTATCATGGTGGGATAATGCATATACCTTATCAACTGCTTCTTGTTCCATGTCCTCATCTCCAGGTCGATACAATGAACCAGAGTCTTCACTAGCAGCACCTGCAGGCTTTGCTGCACCCGTGGGCTTTGGTGCACCCTTGGGTTTTGCAGCAACTGTGGGCTTTGTATTCAAAAAAGCACATAATTGTCCTATACCAAGCCGCTGGTACATCCGATTTTGCTCGAGAATGTTTTGCATCCTCCGTATCTCAATGTCAGTAAGTGGAGGCTCTGTACTTGCATGAGAAAGAGAAAGCACGAATCGGCAGAAGTAAAGCTATGTATTGAGCAGCAAGAAAATACGACAACTAACATCTGACAACACACCATCTGCTCTACATCTACCTTCTATTGTACATAATCAACAAAAAAAATGAGCTTGAGGGGATAGCTCCAGCCTTAGTATTAACCAAGACATATGATTCAGTTTACAGCATCCAGTTTCTTCAGAACAGGAAAATAAAAGCAACAACACCAACCCTCAAAAACGAGCTAGAACTAACAAAAACACCTACTACATATGCCAAACAGATCTGAGCTGATAAAGATTGATCCATTTCTTCTCTTAGGAGCCTTAATCAACACAAATTATTAGACTATCTTACAACCCTAAATATAACAAAACTCACAATATACATGTCTGTACGTGGAGGCTCTGTACTTGCATGAGAAAGAGAAACCAAGAATAAGCGGAAGTAATGGCTATGCATTGAGCAGCAATAAAATACCTCTAAAGTACACCATAATAAACACAATAAGTATTTAACAGATCCTGATTGAACTAATAACCAAGCCTAGATTGAAGCTCACAAATTTGCCTAAATTCAGTGCCAATTTGCAGAATGGACAGAACAAAAAAAAACTAGATGTTCCTTGCATCTCACAACATACCACTGCAAAATATTGACAGTATACATATCATTCCTAAGGAGGAACAACTACCATGTAAAAGATTGACAGCATCTGTCAACCATCAATACAAGAGACTCACAATATACATGTCCATCCTAATTTCCTAACAAATCCATCTTCCAAACTAAGCGTGATGGCAAAACAACAAAAGACTTCATTGAGGCTAAGTATCAAGGCAAAACAGGAGATATCGTACCTCTTGGTGGGCTGGTTGGCTTCCGGTTCTTCTGCTTGCCAGGAGCCATCACGGTGGGGCGGACAGCAGACTGACATCCACGTCCAGCGTCAGGGACGTATGGGGTCTGGGGCTTCTGCAGCCGAGGGGGTCCGGTCCGAGCTCCGTGGAGTAGAGGAGTGGCAGTGTCGTCGGAGGAGGGCCGGGGCTTCCGCGACTGAGGGGACCGGTCCACGCCCGTGGAGCAGATGAGTGACGGCGGCGGCGGAGGGGCAGTATCAGAGGTGCAGCGTTGGAGGGGGGTGGGGCGGCGTCGAGGAGGGAGGTGGTGGGCGGCGTCGGAGGAGGGGGTGGTGGGCGGCGTCGGAGCAGAGGAGTGGCGACAGCAGGGTGTGGAAAATGAATTTTGGGTCTAGGGTTTTGGAGAGTGGTGTAGCTAACAGGTCACGGCGGTGGAAAAGTTATCATACTACCCTTGGCCTCATCAAAGATGTTCTAGAATATGTGTGGACAAAAAGATTATTTCCAAACCAAAACTTGGGTGCAGCCGAAGACTCGCGCCCAGGATTTCGCTGCAGCGGGAAGACTCGCGCCCACGATTTTGGTATTCGCACTCATAGTCTCAGGCCACCTTTACATATCAATCCTAAATAAATCTTAGTAAATCAAAGAACAATTAAAAAACTACTCCCTGTATTCCGAAAAATATATATTCCTAGCTTTGTCTTAAGTTAAATTTTTTGAATTTTAACTTAATTTATAGAAAAAAATATTTAAGTTAATTTATGCATGACACTAAATTAAGATCATGTTCAACATCCACTACTTTTGTCGATTCTCATTTAGTATTTTTAGTATTTGGCTTTCATGAGCATACACACCTATCGGTGACTTTGGGGTTCCGATTTGGTAGTTTATTATGTTCTGATTTGTGCACACATGTTGGGAGGCCAATCACACTAAAGCAAGTTTAAAAATAACATGACTTACAATGAACATATACGGCTTCTTTGATATAGGTTGTGTTTGGTTACCCGGTCTATCCTAGCTTGCCTTAGTTTTCTAAGTCATGATTGTCAAAGCCTGGCCAACGCTGCTATGCAACAAGTATCCTGGTCAAAGCCTGAGCATAAGTTGTTTTGGTCAACTTTTTATTTGACAAAGTTTGAATGGTTCAAATTTTGAATTTAGAGATTTTCATGGCTCAAACCCAGATTTCGAAACCCTAGATGGTCTGAACTCGAAAAGTCACGAATACCAAGATTGGTCCATTCATCAAGATCCACATTTGATATATAGGCTATTTTTGCATTTAACAAAGTGTAGTTCTAAATCCCATAAGTCTCGCATATAGTTTCATGAAGTCTATGTGAAATTCAAGATTTTGTGACTAGTGTTTACTAACACTTTCTGAAATGCAAAAATGACCTATGTATCAAATGTAGATCTTGATGAGTTCCATAAACATCATATTCAAATGTTTTTTATCTGAGGTCATTTAGTGCCTCATTTGACCAAGTTTGACCAAGTAACATCTCATATTTTAAAAACATGTGACTAGTGTTTACTAACACTTTCTCAAATGCAAAAATGACTTATGTTCTACCAAGTTTGCTAAAATGATATGGACAAATTCCATGACCTTAAGGTACTTGCTCTTGCTCTTGACACCAAGAATAATTAGATGTATGCCTCCACAAGTTGATATTTTATTACCAGCTATTAACTACCTTGTGCTATAGCTGTTGCTTTTGAATAACTTAATTTGATTGATTTGAATAGGAATTGCGATTACTTTGGAGAAGTGGTTGTGTGTTTGTCTGGTTGCATAGTGGACAAAAGGCATTACGGATGGCCAAGGTCAAGCAGCTGGGGACTTGCTCAATAGATAGTATATGTCCTTACTTGCCTAAGGACAAATGTAATGTTGTGTTTTATTTTATCTATGAAAGCTGTCACTTCGGTTGATAAGAGTCACTTCTATCGATTTGTACTTGATAATGAATGTAATGAAATGTGGTGAAAGTTATAATATGTTGCTGGGCTTATTTGCATAGTAATTTGATTGTCTTTTTGACATTTCAGTTTTTTGACACCAAATAAAGTTCCATATCCTGCTTCTACATGTCAGTTTTTTGAGCTGTTTATATAAGGCTGTATGTAAAGTGCATGCTTTATTGTTTGCATGCTCAGCTCTTTAATTCCAGCAGCTTAGTTTCTCATACTTGATAACTTGAATGAAACAGTGCTGGTTATATTCTCTAGCGTGCATGTGCTGAGAGCAGTGTTAGTTTATTCAAGCACATTTAATTAATTAGAGTTCTTGTTTGCCACTTTGCTTCTGCACAACTTTTAGAAATTTCTAACTAATCCTAGGGTCGACATATCACTAGTTGAGCTGCATGTTTTCAAGTCAAGTTGCCTAATATTATCTCTTCATTATTGTGATAACTTCGACTTAGCTATTGGAGTAGAAAAATCCAGAAGAAACACTTCAAAGGATCACCCAAGTTGTGTTTGGCTGATATGGAAATGGAAGCCAAAGTGCCAAAAGTGATATAGGAAGCTTGTCTTCTAGTTTGGATGATGATCACCGTGGCAATATTTTGAACTTATAGCAACACTTTTGACAAAAACGTTGTTATATGTCTCGCCTTTTACAACAACAAACATAAATAGTGCAATGCACTATTTTTGTGGCAACATAGTCCCCCTGTTGCCACTTTTTGAACAAATGTTGCAAAACACACTTGTATTACAACGCAATTTGTGGTGTTGCAAAGGCCGTCGACGAAGTCAGAAGTTCTGCGGGGGACGTAGAGGATTGATGATGGGCCTGGCCCTTTAAGTTTTCTATTTACCAAATTAAAAGGCCAAATATATTACGTTTCCTATAGTACTATATCACAATGACAACCGAGATTTATTTGCAATGAAACACATCTGTGGCAATAGTACACACTTTTGCCTCGCCTATAACACTCATGTTGCAATTAAGATCTACCTATAACAACATACCAAATGTGTGGCAATTCTAGCTTTATATTGCATCAGTTTTATTAATCAGTTGCAATAACGAACACCCTAATTGCAATGGTCTTGAGAACTTCTTACAATGTACCAAATGTGTGGCAATTCTAGGTTTATATTGCCATAGTTGTATTATTCAGTTGCAATAACCAACACCTTAATTGCAATGGTCGTGCGCAACCTTGCAACCCACCAAGACTGTGGCAATACAATGAATGAATAGCAACTATATACTTTATGTTGCAAGAGCACCAAATAGTTGCAACACTAATCAACATTAATGCCACGAAATGTCATCATGGCAAACGTGCAAACCTATGGCCACGGTTTATAAAAAAGGGTTGCTATAGGGATAACATATTGCCACGGTTTGGACCAATATTGCAGAACGTCCCCATTTTAACACAGATTTTCAGGCGTTGCACGGAGGGTAGTGTGGCAATATTGTGCGAGTCTTGTAGTGATGGTATGAATGCCTTAAGGAATTCTTGCTCAAACAAGACTTTGAAATAGACAAAGCCGATCCTACCCTCTTCACTTACAAGTTTAATAAAGATATCTTTGTGTGCCAAATATATGTCAATGACTTAATATTTGGTAGTACTAATGCTTCTTTTTGTGAGGAGTTTAGTAGGACTATGACTAAGAGGCTTGAGATGTCTATGATGGCTGAGCCCAAGTTCTTCCTTGGTTTTCAAATCAAGTAATTAAAGGAAGGGACTTTTCTATGTCAAGTCAAGTACACTCAAGACATGCTAAAGAAGTTTGACTTGGTGAATGCGAAGCCCATCAAAACTCCAATGCCAACCAATGAACATCTTGATCTTGATGTTGAAGGGAAAGCCGTGGACCTAAAGGTATATCGCTCCATGATCGGCTCTCTCCTTTACCTTTGTGCATATAGGTCGGACATAATGCTTAGTGTGTGCATGTGTGCTAGATTTCAAGCTAACCCGAAAGAGTGCCACTTGGTGGCGATTAAGAGAATCTTGAGATATTTAGTACACACTCCTAACCTTGGCTTGTGGTATCCTAAGGTTACAAGTTCGATCTACTTGGCTATTCGGATTCCGATTATGCCGGTTGCAAAGTAGACCGAAAAAGCACTTCGGGGACATGTCAATTCCTTGGACGGTCCCTAGTGTCTTAGGGTTCTAAAAAGTAAAATTGTGTAGCCCTTTCCACCACCGAGGCCGAGTATGTTGCAGCCGGTGCGTGTTGTGCTCAACTACTTTGGATGAGGCAAACCTTAAAAGATTTCGGATGTCAATTCACCAAGATACCTCTCTTGTGTGATAACGAGAGTGCCATTAAACTTGCAAATAATCCTATTAGTCACTCTAGAACAAAACACATAGACATCCATCATCACTTCTTGAGAGACCACGAATTAAAAGGAGATATTGCAATTCGCCATGTGAGCACCGAAAAGCAACTAGCCAATATCTTCACTAAGCCTCTAGATGAGACAAGATTTTGTGCTTTGCGTAGTGAGCTAAATATTCTTGACTCTCGTAACCTTGGTTGAACTATAGCACACATTTGTTTGTCAACCTAGCGACATAGGAAAAGTTTTATGAAAATCTTTAATCATGTATTTCAAAACCTTTTCAAAAAGACCAACTAAGGCTCATGACCATTGTCTGTAATGTTGAATGCTTACTGGTCATGTTTCTTAGGCATATATGTCCATATCTAATATAGAGAACAGTCCAACTAGAATTAGTCCAGTAGTTGTTTTTCACCTAGGTCGGCAGTGCCGCCCTTTAAAGGCCGATAGTGCCGCCCTCTGTCCCTTGGGAAGTTTTGGGTGAATCTTTCGTGGGATCGTGGGCCTTTATAAAACCTATCCAATGCTGTGTGCCCACGACCATGCCGCCTCTCCCTTGTCCAGAACCTCCCTCACCTCTCCTCTCTTCCATAGAGGTGACCTAGAAGCTCCATTGTCGTCCCCTTGGCCGGCATTGCCGCTCCTCAACCCTCCACCATCGACTTTCTGCGAGATTGGTGGACGTGCTACTTGTGGAAGGCAGCCCTCTCCTCTTTCCCCTTCAATCCCATGATTTGGAAGCAAGGTGAAACCCTAACCTAAACTTTTCGGTTCGATCTATGCAATGTGATGGTTCTAGTTGGGGATTCATGTTTTTGGGAGGTGTATGAAGGGATTGGAACTAGGATTAGGGTTTGGATTGAGTGGATTTGGATTCATCCACCTCGGATGAACAAGGGCAGGGCGGCAGTGCCGCCCCTAGCAGTTTCCATCTGCTAAGTCTCTTTTTGCTGGGATGGATTGGCCTAGATGTGCTAAATCCATACCTTAATCCAAAGTTTTTGTCTCTAAATATATCTTGTCCTTCATATCCTTGGCTAGGGCATCATATTCTGTTTTAATAGACTGTGATTCTGAAATTTTGACAAGGTGTAGAAGTAGTTAAAACCAGGATTTAGATAGAGAAAGAAGTTTGGAGAAAATCCAGTGGAACACTTGAGGGCGGTAGTGCCGCCCTACCTCTGCTGATTCAAACAGCAAGCTTACACTTGGTGTTTTCTCTGAATTTCTTCCTCTATTTAACCCGTATTTTTAATTTCATCTACACACTGTCATATACAGTTTCTTATCTAGTCTTCAAATGTGTTGCATAGATGAATCCCGGTGGTGAAGGAAGCACATCTAGTGCCAGGAGGAAGCGGGCTGGCAAGGTGCCAAGTCGCAAGGCTTGTGGGAAGACACAGGTGCCCTATGACAAAGATGCAGCCTTTGAGGAGGAAGAGAGAAATCAGATGGAGGGCTATGGAATTCCTGTGCGGCTAGAAACACCTCTGCATCTTACTAAGTTTGATCCCATGTACATGTAGGAGGTTGAGGGTGAGTACCTGCTTGCAGCTCCTCAGGACACCTTTCAGCATGCTGTCACAGATTAGTCCAGAGCATGGAAGGCAACTCAGGAGGCTAGGGCCATCAATCCCTACACAGTGCCAAAGATGAGAGATATTGATTACCGTTTTTGGAATGTCTTTCATTCCAATTTCTATGCTACCGCCATCTTTGCCAGGCCAGCTAGCAAGATATGCAAGATGCAGTACATCGACTTTGCTGATTTGGAGAGCAGGCAGGATGGTCAGTTGACATGGGCTATCAGTATGTGTGACCACTTTCAGATGACTAACATCATGGGTTTCAGGTATGATTGGAATATAGAGATCCTTGCTCAGTTTCATGCTACATATTTTTAGGATCAAGAGGAGGATGTGATTCACTGGATGACAGACGGTCGCCACTACCGTTGTGAGTATGTGACTTTCTGCAGGATTCTTGGTTTTGGGAGTGAGCACAGGGCTTTACCTAGTATCCATCAGGGTGCTAGAGATGAGCCTCACACAGTGAGTTACATTTGGGAGGATCAGGATGATGCAGTGCCCAACTATTCCAGGACCAATCTCAGGAGCCTTCATTATGTTCTGAACAACTTCATCATGGTAACCCTCAATCCCAAGGATAATGCTACTGATCTTAATGGCTATATCACAAATGTTCTTACAAGGTTTCCCAATGGTGAGAGGTTCAACATCTCCAGGTTTATTTGGGTTGAGCTTGCTATAGCTTTGGATGATGCTAGAAGGAGGCTACCATATGCTCCTTATCTGCAGTTTGTGATTTAGAGGGTCACTGGGATGAGATATCCCAAAGATTGTGAGCACACCATGTGTGTGATCAAGAAGACCAGAGGAGGTGCACCACCAGCTACTGCTCCACCAGTTCCACCTGCTACAGGTGGTGGCACTTCTCACAGGCAGAGGGACATCTTAGAGAGTTCTCATTCTCGCTCTCATGTCAGATCCAGGAGTGGGAGGAGGATGAAGAAATTTGGAGAGTGGATCAAGGCCATCTTTACTACTTGCACATATCAGGCTAGGATCACCTATGATCAGCAGGTGGCAAATAAAGAGGCTATTGCGGGGGCTAGGGAGTTATAGGGTCTTCCACCGCTTGCTCCAGTGGAGGCTCCTCCCATGTTTCCCAACCTGCCATGTTTGTCAGCTTCCAGTGATGAGGATGATGATGATGAGATCAGAGGACAGGGTCAGTGGGACAATTCTCGGTGGGCTCCTTGTGACCGTGTGTATGGCAGGAGGCCACGTCGTCAGCAGCAGCAGCAGCAGGATGAGGGGGAGATGGCAGGACCGTCAACAGTTGCACCTCCACCTCGCCGTTCAGGCCGTCAGCGTGGTCCGCGCTTCACACAGACTACTCACCAGACTAGGCCCACCGTGATCTACAACGATGATGAGGATATGGAGGAGTGATTGGTTCCCCTTCTCTTTTCTTCTCTTTTTGGCTCCAAAGGGGGAGAACTTTAGGGGGGTCAAATCTTTTCACTGCAGTTTGAGCTTCATGTCATATCCATTGAGAGTTAGTTTATTAGCTTGTGAGGTTGAGTGCCGTCGCAAAACTTTATTTTATGTAATAAGGCACTAGTTTGACTCTATTTATGTTGGATATGAACATGTATTTGTGGATTTTGATTCAGATTATTTTATTTCTGCGCCTGTGTTGTTTTAGACCTGTTGTTTCTTGTGTAGAAACCTTGCTGTTACCTGACTGTTATAGCCAGGGCGGCAGTGCCGCCCCCAGCTACAACAACCAGGGTTGAGTGCTTTTATTTCATATAAACTATCATATGCATCACGTCTTATCTTGTGACACATATTTTGAGCACCCCACAGCAAGCATGGATGTAGGGGGAGATCCCAAATCAATTTGAATATGTGAGACTTGGTTTCTAATACCAATTTGAGAATTCAAACCTCAATTCACATATTCAGGGGGAGCTTTCTACACCCATGACTGCAAATCTTAGATTATTGATTATTCTTTTGTAAGCTTGAATTATGTTGTCATCAATCACCAAAAAGGGGGAGATTGAAAGTGCAATCAAGCCCTAAGTGGGTTTTGGTGTTGATGACCGCTTAATTCAAGAACTAATGAGATCTATTGAGATGACAAGCAGGTTATACTAAAAAGAGGAAGATGTAGAGAAGGTGGAGGTACCCCAATTATTATGGAGGCTTCTCTACTCATCAAAGGTTTAAATTCATTTATGGTTTGAATTTGAGTATAGGTATGCCGTACTATTAAGGGGGATTCTAGTGCTGTTTTGTCAGATGTGAATCACATGCTCAAATCTATATCTCAGACATGCACTCAGCTAGCTCAGTGTCCAGACAAAAATTCATATCCAATAAACACACTGAGCTAGGGTGGCAGTGCCACCCTCTATTCCTAGCGAATTTCCTTGACTATAAATAGCCGCTGGAAAGGTCTCCACCTCACGAGTCCAGTACCCCTTCGTCTTCCTTGCAATCCGACCGTTTGAAACAGAGCTCTCTCTCCCTCTCTCTCACTCCATTGTTGACCTTCACCCTCCAAGCAATCCCACACTTCCAACCATAGATTCTTGAGGGAAAAGGCACCAAAACACTCCTAGAGAGCGGATCTACTACTTCCCAAAGTCTAAGAGCTTGTGGTTCACGTTTGGCCGGTGGTGCTAGGGTTTGTTACCCTTGAAGCTTGCTCCTAGCCAGCGAGGCGTCGCCCTAGAGCTTGCCCCTTGCTTGTGACAGCCTAGGGAGGTTTGTAATCGACTTGTGAAGATAAGGTATTACCCCTCATCTCAAGGATTCACTTCCTTGACTTGAGATTGAGTTGAAGTTGCAAAGCTCCTAGCCTTTGTGACACCTCAACAACGTGGACTTAGGCAAGCCTTTGTGGCGAGTTGAACCACGGGATAAATCATTGTGTCTTGTGTGCTGGTCCCCTAACCTTTGGTTCTTGGAATATCTCTTGTGCTAGGGTTTGTGTTGGTGATTTGAGGAAAGGAAATATTTCTGTGGTAACCGGTCTTCGAACTGGTTCTTGTGTTGATTTTGCAGGGAAGGACTCATCTTGGTACCTAGTTACTCCCTGCCAAACCTCAGCATTATCTGCTCAGTATTTGTAGGCCGATAGTGCCGCCCTATAGAGGCCGGCAGTGCCGCCCTGTTATTTGACATTTGCTTTAAGTGATTTTTGACAGGCCTATTCACCCCCCTCTAGGCTATTTACCCTTCCTAAAATCCTACACTAAGGCCCCAAAGATCGTTTCCATATCAAATTTATTTCTTTTTCTTTATGTTGATCTTCTTTCTTTCCTTTAAGACTAGTTGTTCTGTGTCCTATCTTCAAATGTCCAACCGTAAAACAAATTGGAGCATCTAAAAAAGAGTCTATCTGCATCCATCGCCCCTCGACGTAGCTTCCTTTGTTCCGCATCCTCTATAGATCCCGCCATGACTTCGGTTGTTGCTAGGCTCTGTTGCCACAATGATGTACGTGCTACCGGGTGACATCGTCACGATGGCGTCTGTGGACACCGCGAAGCTCGTGGGGTTGGTGTCCCAACAAGCTTTTCATGCGGCTGCGCGGCTGCAACCCGACCCTAAGGCATGCGCTCGGTGCTCGTGTGGTTTGACACCGGCTTGACGCCGGGTGCCGAGGATGCTAGGCACATTCTCGCCCACGTTGGTATTGCCACCTTGCCAAACTGCTCTGAGGAGGACGAGCTGCTGGAGACCGGTAGAGACAATGACAATAACCTCTTGCTCATCGACGACCTCATGCCGTTCCTGCTCTACTGTCACATCATCTTCTTGCTCGACCGTATTGATGATTCCATCAAGGTCGACAAGAAGGCCGCGATGGCGAGCAGGCTCCCGCCGAGGTGCGTGGTAGTGGGGGTCAGGCAGGAGGCGTTTCAGTGCCCAATCATGTGGAGCTGATGATGTACATGGTAACGGTGGCCACCGGCAGACCGTACAGACGTACGACCGCATGTCCATCAAGAAGTGGATCAAGAACGGGAGACGGACATTGCCTGTCATCAGTGTGAGGCTCCATAGCAGCGCCGAGCTCATACCGAATGTCACGGCGCGCGACGCCCTCGAACAGCTCCCGTGCACATCCATGAACGTCACATCCGCGTACAAACAATGAAGGCAAGCAGGCAGACGGACATCCGCATGTGAACTTGTCCAAGCACCCGCCCAACTGTGCGGCAAGCGGTCGGGCCTCATCATCGACGATGTAGTGCACGTGGCTACCAAGGTCGAGGAGCGGAAACACGCGACGGTCGTCTTCTTCTACCACTCGTTGAACCTAGTCGAACCTAGAGTACTGCAACGACCGGCCAAGCATCCCGACCAGTGGGAATCCTGATGCTGGTGCACCTGGTGCATTACGCCGCGTACCACGATAGGAAGAACGTGTTGGTTAGTATCCACTCGCTTCTCCAACACGCTAGCTGTTCTGAGCTGGTGATGAGGTCGTGGACTTCCTCGGCGAGGCAGCGTCATGGTCGACGAAGGAGCACTATGTGGCACTGCGGGCGTCGCTAGGCTAGCACTGCGGGGACTAGGGTGCTCATGTGTTGACTCCCGTGTACTTGCTAGTGGCCCATTGCTAGCTTCACCACGGTCGAACGAACGCATGCACACTGCGGCTGAACCTCATGCAACAACACATGTCCACAGTTGTAGCTTGCACCTACTAGAGTACCCTATAACATGCGATGATGATATATAAGTATGGGAATAGGTTCAAAACCTAATATACAATAACTATATACTGAACTAAGATTAGTAATACTATAACTAGTATAATATTGTACTTGAGTAAGGATTGAGTAAAGTAAAGCAGAGATAATATATTAAATAAGAAAAGTCTTATAAAAAAGGAAAGATACAAGAACTATACCAGACTTTTTAGAAGATGACTCAGGAAACCCCAAGAAAGCTCGACTTGACTCTAACTCTCACACTAGACTAAACTAATAAGAGAGTGGAACTACAATAATCTTTACTTGTAGCTTCAATGAATTGTGAATGGAGAGGCAATGTGACCCTCTATTTATAGTGGAGGTGGAGTAGGGTCAATCTAGTGCCACGTGAACAATGTCATGTTCTGAAATTACTGGAATGCTGATATCGTATTCGTTTCTAACAATATCGTATCGATTTTGTTTTTGAAAAAGTGAAATGAAAGTGATTTGGTCTCCCTCAATATCATTTAGAGCTTGCATTGTCTTGTCGATCACCTCGGCAATATTGTCCATCATCATATCACATGATATATAAAAAAATAGGCCATTTTGCTTTGCCAATCATTATCATCCAAATTTACCTTGATGGGTAACACGACTTCTTGCCCTTACACTAGCTCAAAAGGAGTAACCTTGGTAGCACCATGTCTACATATGTGAAGAGACCCTAAAGCTTCACATAAAACCTCATGCCACCTCTTGGGATTGTCCTCAATCTTCTTGATTACCTTCATAAAAGTCTCATTGCTTGACTCAGCTTGGCTATTAGCTTGAGCATAGTATGGAGATGAATTAAGCAACTTAAGCTTATATAATCCGATGAAATCCCATGCCTCTTTTGACGCACATTATGTTCCTTAATCTGTAGTTATTGTCTAAAGGATGACAAATTAATGTAAATATATGTCTAGCAATAAACTCAATTACGTCCTTGTGTGTCACATTCTTCAATGGAACAACCTAGCCAGGTCCACTTAGCAAAGCAATAAGTAGCTAGTGATGTTCCTTTGACGACGAGAGATGAATTTGGCCAATAAAATCTAGTCCCAACCTCGAAACAGCTAGCCATGACTTGATAATATAGGTTATATCAATACAACAAGGACCAGTTAATATTACCAAAACGATGGCAATCCTCGTATCCCCTATACTAGCAAAAACAATCAGTAAAGAGAGCTAAAAGGAAAGTAGAAAGGACAAGGGACAGAGAAGTAGCGTAGCAACTTCTATGATGCTGGTGCTAGATGTGCTAACACGTGGAGGCCATTGATTTGACAAGCTGTTTGGTTCAGGAAAAAGTAACGGCACCTCAATACGTCCGTGACTGAATGACGATAGAAACGTTTGGTTGAGCGCAGTCCGTCATTTGGTAACGCGCAATCGGATGCCGCTCCGTTCAAGTGCGATACCAGCCCTCCCAGTCCCGTATCCTCTCCACGCGGCCGCTTTCGCTAGGCTGAGACTCGACACGGCTTTACTGTGTGCAACCAAATAAAGTAAGTAAACAGTAACGTAATGAGATCCCCACCGCAATCTAATTCCCATAGCGTTTCCTTTACCCGTAAGTGAACCAAACAGCTTGGGTGATGTGTGGGCACCTCATCACCATATATAGGTTGTGGACGCGTCTTGGATGGTCCTGATAGCGGGCAATTCCTGTAATTGTTCCTTGATTGGCTTGGTGTGCTTGGACTAGCCATCCTAATGGCTCCCCATCTCGTCCATATATGTAAACATGTCTGATCAATGGAAAGCGTTTTATATTGTATCCAATTTACTACACTTTGATGGTATCACACGTGGTTATGATTGTAACCAGGGGTGAAGCTATTCAGTTACTAGGGGTGCCTATGCATCCCCAAAATTTTAAAAAATAGCTACATTGATCAATTTTTCACCATTTAGTCACCCCTCATGACATAAGTCTATGTATCCACAAGCCAAGTGCACCCCATCACATTTGCTCTAGCTTCGCCACTGATTGTAACCATAGCTTTCGTGACCCTCAGTGTCGCCGATCCAACTGCTTTGCTCCTCTCGCTGATCCAATTGCTAGGCACGATCGTCGATTCCCTTGCTAGCACGCCCATCCAACGTTCTACTCTAGTGCCATCCTTCGAACCATGCCGCCACCACCATGGCTCCTGATCCTGAGGCCGCATGTTAGGCTGAGGACGAGCGTCAGACTAAGGAGGTGCATCTGCGCCAGGCTGATGCCAAATGCCTAAAGACTAAGAATGACGCCCAAGAAGCTACCGTCACCACCCTCTATGCTCAAGCTAATGTTGTTCAGCATTCGTGCTATCGTTCCGGTCACCCTGGAGAAGACCACTGACAACTGAGATCGCTAGCATGGCCTGTTCTTCGTCGTCCTCGGGAAGTATGCGTTGGGAGACCATGTGCTCTCCAACATCCACCATCTTTAACGACATGCATGGGTGCAGATGTACTACGCGGTCGATACCTGGATATATGGGACAATCTCCTCTTGTCTCTTTGTTGACGAAATACGTATCGCAGTCTACCTAGGGGGTACCTCATGGTAGTAGATTGTAGGCGGAGGTGTGACGACGACGATCAAGCGTAACACAGAGAGCGTAGACATGGCAATTTAGACAGGTTCGGGCCGACAAATCACCATAATACCCTACGTCCTGTGTTTTGGTGGCTGGATTGATATGGGTATTAGGTTACAAGACCCGTAGATGTGATTTAGGGGATTGTAGAGGGATCGTTTTGGAGGGGGTCCCTGCTTGCCTTATATAGCGTCCTAACAGATTATGATCGGTCGCTTTAGGTAAGGGATCCGAGTCTATCTTCTAGGATTCTTCTTGGCGAGCACGACGGGCTAGTCGCGTGCCGCAAGGTCTCGTGGGCTGGGCCGTCCTCTGGCCGGCAGGCCCATAAGATCCCTGGGGATATGCCGAGGTAATATCCCAACAAGTCCCCGAGCACGTTATATTCTTCCGGCGAGTCAGCAACATCGTCTTTGGAGATGTATATCTGGTCGCCATCGCGTGAGGTCGTCGTTGTAGGGTCCCGACTAGATTGCTTGGTCGGGGCGGTGGTCGGAGGAGCCTCCCGACCAGGTCGAGCTGGTCGAGGACGTCGTGGCCTGATGTGCGGGCAGATTGCCTTCGGTGGACGCTGCGGCTACTCGTCAGGAGGATGTGGCGTGCTGAAGAAGAAGAAAAATTTTGAACAGCTTGTTCCCTAGTGAAGTGCACTCACTTAAGCTCTGCAAAAAGACAACAAGAAACAACAGAGGTTTGTCAAGAAAGAAAACAAGTACATTCACCGCAAGGTGAAGTGTACCCACTTAGTCCCCGAGCTTGGTAGTAGGTGAAGTATGCACCTGGTGCCAAGCTTTATAAAGATGAAAGATGCATTAGTGAATATAGGTAATGAGTAAAGCATAAGTTTTGAAAAAACGACTGCGAATATCCGCAGTCCCCGAGCCTGATGTAAGGAACTGTAAGGTTCTTGTATCAAGATTGTAGAAAAAATGTTGGAATATGAGTTTAGTAGAAACGACTGCGAATACCCATAGTCCCCGAGCCTGATGTAAGAGACTTGTAAAGTTCTTGTATCATGATCATATTGCTTTATTCGCAGTCCCCGGGTTGTAGTCCCCGGGTGTTTTGCTGTCTGGTGTCGTCACTGCTTCGCTGTGGAGGCAGTCCCTGAGCCTGGCTTGGTGTATCCCTGGACAAAGTCCCCGAGCCTGGTCGAGTCTGCGAGCAGGCAGTTGAGTCATCGTTTCACGTTGGCGAAGTCCCCGAGTGGCGTTGTAGTAGATGTCCTGCGAGACTTGTTTAATTGGTGTACTATAGTTGTGATGTGCGTGCTAAAAAGAAATCATAACAAGATCGTGCGCCCAGTCCCTGGGACTGTGAAGTTAGTGGTATTTAGGAATTATTGAACAAAAATCATGGAAATTATCGGGGAAGAAAGACGAAATAAAGTAAAGGGAGGTATTGGGCCGAATTAACCGTGCGGTTAACGGCCCAAATCGTGGCGTGGCAAATTGGTGTCGTGGCGGTTCCGTATTTGGCTGTTGTGGTTTCCCAAAAACCCTGGGAGACGAAGCGTCACGCCGCTTGTATATGCTGGTGGGGGTGACAGTACTCGAGAGGCGTCTGAGGCGATCAGCGCGGCTGTTGCTGATAAACGAGTGCGTTACATCTTCGTTGTTGCGAAGCGCTCGACGCCAACTCGCCCAAGGAAAGATTTTTGTCTTCTTCGTCTGCCCCTCAGGTTTTGATTGTTCCCTGCCCTTTGTCTTTTGTTATGATTTGGTGGTACCTGCCGTCCTCACACCTATTTGTTATATGAAGATTTGTGGCGTGGATCGTGCTACGTATTTTGCTCTGTCGCCAACCCTTGGTGTGCTTCCGGAATTTTGTGTTCCTCCCACGCCTGCTATTGGTGGTGATGATCCTGGCGGAGCTGAGTCGTCGCATGACGTTGGGCCGGGGGCCATCGATAATAATCTAGTTGCAGGGGCGGCGACTGTTATAGAGCCAGAGCCATTGAGCTCGGAACCCTGGGCTAGAGCTGATGCTGAGGGTAACTTGGATTCTTCGGGGGATCCTGATGTCGTTGGGGTTGGTTCTAGTGATGATGATATGCCACTGTTGTTTGGTCCTGGCTTGAGGAAGAGATGGAGAAGGGAGGTCTTTGTTGAAGATGACTCTGGCGAACCGTCCCCTTTTGGGGAGGGCATTGATGCTGGTGATGGAGACTCTGATGGCACCGATATTGTGCTGGATCGTGTGAATGTGGGTGTCCAGCCTCTTTCCTTTTTGTTGGTTGGGCGTCGGGTGATCTTCTGCCTGATCGGTAAGTCCCCGTTTTTCAGGCTTTGTTTAAAATGAATCGGGAGCGCGGGCGTCGAGTTCTATCTCTGGAGGCATCCTTGGAGGCTTCTCGCGTGCGTGTGCGCGATTTGGAGAGAGCTCTCACTGAGAAGAACCATAATATCTCCGTGTTTCGCAACCAGATGTCGGGGATGTAGAGGGGTTTGTTCTTGTGCCTTTCTTTCCCGTTGGAACTGTTGGACTTTCTATTATTATTGGCGTTGATTTGCTTCCTATAGAGCTGGAGACCACGAGTGCGATTTGGGGTGAACGTTTTTGGAGCCTGGTGAAGGAGGTTGAACCAGTAATGGCCTGCATTGGTAATATCAACTTGGTACCTGTTCCCTCGTTGGATGAGGCCGTAGCTGGCGTTCTGTCGATGGTGCAAGGTTTTCTTGGCCGTTTTAAGTCGTTTGTGTTGTTGGTGGGGCGAGAGACGCTCACTTATGGGTTTACCATGCTTCGATCACATTATCCACGTGTTGATCTTAAGAGGGTGCGGAGTGGGTATGCTGATGGTACCTCCGAGGCGGATATCTCTCGTTTGACGGCGGAGGCTGGCGCAGCTGCTGGAGATTGTGTGTCCGACATAGAGTTTTTTGCTACTATGTAGCCGCCTTTTCACGATACTAGGACATGTAAGTGAAATGTGTCAAAGCTTTTGTTTATCGAGGCGGTGAGATTTTATTTCACTTGTATGTCCTTTTCGTGCCAACTGAGTTGTGAGCCGTAGCAATGAATCGTTCGGCCTTAGGTCTCAAACGGTCCATATCGTAGGGCTAGCGCCACTGCACGCGTAGGATATGTAAGGACTCCCAAGGAGGCACGCAGCTGGCAACCCGCGGCGCAGAGGGCGAAGAACTCATGCACGCTTAGGGAGATGCCAAGGACAAGGCCCTTTTCCGAGAGGCTCGATCATGGCGTGACCAGGGCTTATGGAGACCGTTCCTGCAGACGCTGGGCGAAAAGCCATGCTGCTTGTAGAGTCGTTGGCCATATCGTGACCGTGTACAGGTTCTAGGCGCGTAACCTCATGGCGCCGGACCCGAGTGGCATCGCCCGACTTTTGGGGAAATACAGCTCGGGAGGTCTGTCGACGTAATCACAGTGTTTAGGGTAGCTATTTCTATCCGCTGTGGCTAGTCGGCAGACCAGATTCGAGCGCTTTCTAGTTACAGCTAGGCTGTTTGGAGAAAACGCCGTATTACATTTGGGCGAGGTCGTCGAACACTGTGGGAGTGTTTGGAGAGGTCGTTGAACGCCGTGTGCGTTTTGTAGTGGTATCCTTGGAAAAAACGAACGTTCGGGAGAGATATCGATCTTTATTGATACGAATGAGAGACAAGGTACAAGTGTTTTTAGGCATAGAAGCGCATCAGGTGTTCTATGCTCCATGAGTTGGGGACATCGACGCCGTCTTGGTCTGTAAGGCGGTATGATCCTGGTCGGGTGACTTCCTTGACGATATAGGGGCCTTCCGAGTGTGACGAGAGCTTGTGCATGCCTTTGGGCTTGAGCTTCCTCTTTAGAACAAGTTCTCCCGTGGTGAATGATCTTGAGTGGATGTTGCGGTTCTAGTATCGGCAGACGCCTTCCAGGTACTTGGCCGTTCGTATGCATGAGGTTAACCTCTGTTCTTCAAGGCGATCAAGGTCGTCGATCCGAGCCTGGTCGGATGTTTCTTCGTCATAGTGTTCTACGCGTGGGGAACCGAAGGTGATGTCGGTTGGGATTACTGCTTCGGAGCGGAAGACCATGAAGTACGGTGAGACACCGGTGTTGCGACTGGGCTGTGTACGTAGTCCCCAGAGTGTCGCCGGTAACTCGTGTAGCCAGCGACCTGGGTTCTTCTCCTCCTCCTGGTATAGTCATTTCTTGAGTGCGTCAAGTATCATTCAATTAGCGCGTTTGGCTTGGCCGTTCGCTCGAGGGTCGGCGACGGAGACGTATTTGATCAATATTCCATTGTCTTCACAAAAATCCCAGAAGGCGTTCCTCGTGAAGTTTGATCCCAGGTCGGTGATGATTGAGTTTGGTATACCGAACCGGTGTATGATTTCGTCGATGAAGGCGACTGCGCTCCCTGCTGAGGCTGTCTTTACCTCTATCCATTTGGAGAACTTGTCGACAACTACATATATCCACTTAAAGTTCGCGGGCGTTGGTCAGAAGGAGTCGAGCATATCGAGCCCCCAGCAGGCGAAGGGCCAGGAGGCTGGTATTGCTTGGAGTTCTTGGGCGGGGCGGTGAGTCTATTTTGCAAAGAATTGACACCCCTTACAGGTACACACCATTTGCTATGCGTCGGTGACTGCAGTGGGCCAGTAGAATCCTGCTCGGAAGGCTTTTCTTACCAGCGTTTTTGCGGTCGCGTGGTTTCCGCACGTGACGGCATGGATGTCTTGCAAGATTGCGGCGCCGTCTTCCCTGGAGACTGTCGATGTTTTACCACCGATAGCCTGCCACGGGGTTACCCGAGACAATAGTTCATGCCTCGCCGAATAGTGAAACCTTGGTGGTTGGATACGCAGGGACACATGGTTTATACTGGTTCAGGCCCTCGACAAGGTCGAGTAATAACCCTACGTCTAGTTGAGTCGTCTGTTATTGCTCTTGATCATAATACAAGGTGTTGTGTGTCGCTCTACGTAACGGGTGTTATGCAATATGTAGGGAACTGTTTTTGGGTGATGTCCTCACCAACCCTTTATAGTCCAGGAACTGGACGAGGTTACTCTAATCCTACTCGGTTACAAACTTAGAGTCCTAAGATGCGCTTCGGTCTTGCTGTCCTAACTGAGTAGAATTCGATTTCTTCTATTCGTCTTCCTTTGTGGGCCGAGAAAAGGAGGCCCAAAGCTTAGGTAAGCCGGTCTCTGGGTACCCTATAGGATATCCCATCGACAAGCCCCCGAGCATCTCAAGCGAGCCGAGTTCTTTTTGGAGCAAAATCGTGAAATGATCTTCTATGTTCTTTGTCTTGTAGTTTTTTGTGCACCTCTGGTGCACTCATTGAGTGTAGCCTCCGAGCCTCTGGATACTTGGTACAAGTATTTAGAGGATCTGAGAAAATTTCTTAGTCTTCTGTGTTCTTTGTCTTGTAGTTTTTTGTGCACCTCTGGTGCACTCATTGAGTGTAGCCCTTGAGCCTCTGGATACTTGGTACAAGTATTCGGAGGATCTAAGAAAAAAGTCTTGTAAGGTAGGTATTTCCAGCCCCGAGCCTTTCCCCGAGTTCTTTTATCATAAAAGAGCTTGGTGGAAGGATCTGAAATAGCGTGCTCTTGTCTTCTTCTTATTCACAGGTGGGTACTGTGTCTTCACGGGTGTGTAGAATCTTGCCTTCGCTGTTCGCTTTGGTTAGGTTTTGTCTATTTTCTATCTCTTTTTTCTCATGACTTCTGTATTTTGGTGGCCCTTCCTTGCTATAAATTCTGTTGTGCTTGCATTGATGCCTTGACCCTTATGGTGCTCCTCTTTCGTCTGATGAATATGCTGCTGAGTGAAACTGAGCAGCTCCCGGGCTTATGCCCTACTTCTGGTCGTTGAGTGGGTAGAAGAATTCTTGTGAATGGAGTTAGAGGTAGACTAACTCTTCGGTTATATTTTCCTGGGAAGTTTGGCATGGTAGGCAGAAGAAGTCTTGTGAGGTAGCTTCCATGCATTCTCTGTCTAACTGCTGAACTCCGGGCTGTAACCGTTGCCGCTCCCAAGTTGATCCTGGCTGTGGATGCTTGCACCAAACTCCTGCTGGGAAGGCTAGAGTTGGAGCTGTCCAATCTCATTTGTTGGGAGTGGTTTTCTGCCTATGATCCGGCACTTCTTCACGCTTTGTGAGGATTCCAAGTTGTTTTGACTTGTAAGATTTCCGCTCGGGTGTCAGGCCTTATTTGGTGGTAGACCTGGTATAACCCTAGCTAAGGCCTTTACATCTTGTGACTTGTGGTCTTTTGTTGTAGATGTAGCTTAGCTTGATCTTATCTGGTTGTTATTAAGTTATTGGCCGAGTTGTTTTTCATAGTCTGCAGAACCATGGATGGTTGTGTGGTTGCTCTTGGAATATTCTTCTGGATATTCTGTATGGTACTTTGAAGTATTATCTCTATTGTAGTCGTTTTTCCTTTATCTGTGTGGTCCTTGTAGAATCTTTTGCTTTTACTTCTTTCTTTATGTACTGTTGCTGTTGTAATCTTTTCTTCATGGACTTGGTGTATGTGCGCCTGTTATTCTTATATAAATAACTGTAGTATGGTTGTCTTGCCCATGTCCTCTTCCTTCTCTCGCACAGACCTTTGTTGTATCATGGATATTGTAGTTGGCGAGCTTGACGAGCCCCCGGGCTTCTTTCCCTTTCTTGGTTGTAATATGGTGAATGTTGTAGTTCTTGTGATAGAAACTAGTAGGTTACTAGTTTCAAGGTAGTACCATGCTGTGGGCGGCTTTGAGGCAAATGGTCTAGTTCTTGTGATGAGGCTATCGCATGTTGCACTGCTTGATCTTCCAGTGTTCTAGTTCCATGCCTCTGGCTGATTTCGCGACCTTGGTTGAAGAAGTATTCCTTGGCCGGTCCTGTGCGATGTCATTTTGGCGCATGCTGTTGTTGATCCGCCTTCTCTCTGTCGAGGACCTGGCGGAACTGTGAATCTTGAATGTCTTCTGGGCTCTTCTTCTACTACCTTTGGCAAACAGGGTGCCTTGTCTTGTTGGGTGTCTAGCACGTCTGAGTTATTTGGCTCTATTTGTATCTTGATTAGCCTTGAATTTGACTGTGTTCCTTATTACTGACTTGTACTAGTTCCTTTCGGCAATGTAACCTGTGTACCCAGTCTGTACTTTCAAAAATGTGTATGATGAAGTATCAAGGACTTGTTGTCTATACTTTCCGAGTTCTTGTATATGTCTTGTTTGTACTGCTGAGTTCTTTTGTTCCGCGAGCTGTGTGTATTCTTCGAAAAAATATGTGGTCTAACTACTTTTTATTGTGTTCCGTGATTGCTGTAACTTTTCATATTCTGTATTTTCCGCCACGGGTAAATTTCCTTATAAGTCTGCCCTTCTGTTATCCCGTTTCTTTTACCTTGCAGTAAAAGACATTTTCTCTTTCTCTTGCGAACCCTAACTACCGCCGCTGCTCTATTCGTCTTTGCGTCGCCTCGAATGGTGAAGAAGAACAAGATCAAGAGCAAGGGCAAGGGCAAGGCTGAATTTGTGGACGAAGATACCATTTTAGAGCGTATAGATAATCCTGAGTTCGTCGAGATGTCACGCCAGATGAAGCAATCTCCTAAGCCATCTACCCAGGAGGCGGACTTGGATCTGCTTGTTGCACATGGACTGCTTCAAGGGCAGGTGTACTCTAGTTACTCTGTTCCTGGTGAGCATATGATTCCCAGTCCTTCTCCTGATCAATATATTCTTTTTGTTTCCTTTGTCCGTGCCGGACTCTGCTTCCCTCCATCGGCCTACTTGATGGAGTTCCTCTATTTTTATGGCATCCAGCTTCATCATCTGACCCCTAAAGGGGTTCTTTTTCTTGCTTCTTTCGCACATCTGTGCGAAGCATTCATTGGCATCCCTCCTTGCCTTCTTCTTTTTCACCATTTCTTTCGTGTTCGATTTCACGAGAGCAAGCCCAACCGTTTTGGCTGATGCGCTATTCAGTTTCGTCAGGGTATGAAGGCTACTTACTTCGCTTTCACCCTCTATGAATCTGTCAAGGATTGGGTGGAAAAGTGGTTCTATATTTCGAAGCCTGATGACTACTCTTCTGAACTTGCTGCTCTTCCTACTCTTTCTTGTTGGAATGATGTTTTATCTTCCTCTGAGTCCACAACTATTAAGCCGCTATTAATCCGAATCAGTTACTTAAAACAATCTGGGTTGACTAGAAATGGACTGGTTGCCAGTTACTATCGCCGCCGAGTTCAACCTCTCATGCAGAGGGAGAATGTTGGTTTTGAATATACCGGTTCTTCTGATCCTTCCTGGATCATTTCTGAATCTGAGTTATCTGAAGATGACTTGTTTGATCGTTTGGGACGGGTTTTGAGTGGTGTGTCTGCTATGCCTCCCCAGATTTCTGAGTATCATGCTATAAATCCACCTCATCCGGTTAGTACTCTATTCGTCTTGTTCTAATTTGTTTTTCCCTGAATTCTTGTCTGTTGATGGCTTCTTTTGTGTTTCAGGATCATGGTCATTGTTTTAGGCTGAACTTGCCTTTTGGGTCGGATCCCTTTGTTCCTAAGGAGCCTACTGCGGAAGTCACTGTGGCTTTGACTTCTTCCTCCAGGTTTATCCCTGGATTTTGTATTACTGATGGGTATGTGCCTTATACCCCAGATCCTCAGATTGCTTAAGTCTTACTGGTTTCTAGGAAAAGGAAAGCTGAATCTTCTGCTCAGCCTGTCCAGCTCCCTCCTACTACTCACCGTCACTCTTCTCGGCCACGTACCCCCACAGGTAACATTATTGTAGGTGAGCGTTTGTATTTGTTATCCGAGTTGTTTTGCATGCAACTCTTTTTTATTCTTCTGCTTTGTTCTTTTTCAGATGGTCAGTCTTTCCTTCTGAATGAGGAGTATTCAGATGATGACCCTCCTCTTACCCATCCTCCATGAGTTGTTTTCTTGACATCTTTGTTTTTTGTTCAGAGATCTTGTTCTTATT
Organism: Microstegium vimineum; assembly: GCA_022036555.1. NCBI lineage: Eukaryota > Viridiplantae > Streptophyta > Magnoliopsida > Poales > Poaceae > Microstegium > Microstegium vimineum. The sequence goes on along the minus strand of CM039138.1, from coordinate 19,475,816 downwards.
GCTAGTTTTTGTTTAGTCGTAGATCATCTGCCGGCCTGTCTTCTGTTGACCCTGCTACTATTCCCTCGGTTGTTCCAATCCCTTCTTCTTCATTGTTTGATGAATATTTCACTTTTGATATCCCTGACCTTTCTTTTGCTTCTGTTGCTGCTACCTTTAGCAAGTCGGCCAAGTACGTTACATTTGCTATGTGATATTTGTACTTTTATCTTATCTTTGCTTGATTTTATTTGCTTTTGAAACTTTTAGGATTTCTTCTGAAGCTCCTGATTCTTCTCATGATGGTAAGGCTTTTTGCTTTTGATGAAGGTTCTGGCTTCTTGTTTTTATTTTAACTCTTCTTGTTTTATTTCTTGCAGGACTTTGTACTCCTGATGCTACCAAGTTTGCTAGTACTTCCTAGTTTGTTGGTGCACATCCTCCCAAAGGTGTGCCTCTTCTTGAGGTGCCTGAGTTGAGCCACCAAGCTATAGCTCCGACTTCTTTCTCAGCCCAGCCTTTGCTTATTCAAGGGTTGGAGGTTCAGCTTAGCCGAGTCGAACGGGTTCAAAAAATTGTTTCTTCTTGGACAGATCTATCCTTGTCCTTTGGAACTAAATTGAAGGTATTTTATTCTTGTCTCTCTCTTTTGGTCTTGTTTGCTTTATTTTGATTCATGTTTCTTTCAGGATGTCTGTCGGGAGTTGACTGCCTCTTCCTCGGAAACTTAGTCGGTTGTTACTCTTCAAGCTGAGCTAGACTGGGTTCACCTTGAGTTGTCTCAGACTCGTGCTACTTTGGAGCAAGAAAAGGCTCTCTGAGTAGTTGATGTTTCTCACTTGGAAGACAAGATTGCTGGTAACTATCTTCTTTTTCTTCTGTTGTGAATTTTCTTTGCTTGATATCTGATGTTCTTGATATATTTGTAGATGTTGATCAAGCTTCTATTGCTTGGAATGAGGAGAAACAAGATTTGTCTCTTCTTGCAAATTCAGAGGAGAAAGTTGCAGCTGTAAGTCGACTACTTATTGTTTTCTGCTTTTCCTGTTGTTTTTCTTGTAGTCTTTCTGACTTCTTTTGCCCTTTTCAGTTATTGAGATCTGAGGGGGTTTTGAAGACTCAGCTCTCGGAAGTTCATGAGTGATATAAAATTTTGTATGCTGCTGTGAAACCTGTCGTATCTGCTGTTGTCTTCAAGAAGATGCTAAAGAAGGCCTAAAACCTTGATTCCTGCGTTACCCCTTCGGTTTAAAGAGTTTGTTGAAAACGGCTTTGAGCGATGTATAAACAATGTTGTTTATTTTGTTCGAGCCCTTGATCCTGATGTGCATTTGGACCGAATTCTCGAAGATCCAATGGACGTTGATCTCTTGACGAGGTGGGAACAATCGAAGCCTGAGGTTAAGGAGCTTTGTCACCAAATACTTAGCCAGCTTAATGTACTGTCGTCTCCTCCTTGATAACATTTGCCGGTCCCTTGATGGTGGTTTTGTAATATACTTTTGATGATATATTTGTCAGGCTTCGTCCTGATATTATGATGCTTTTATCCTTGTTTGCTAATATTGTTCAATTTTGCTTTCTGAAGAATATCTTGTTTTCTAGTCCTTTGCCAAGTTCTTTTGACTGCTGTCTTAACTTGTGAGCCTCTGTGATAGGCTTTGAAAATGTTTCTGTAAATCCCGAGTTTTTCTTGGCTTTCGAGCCTTGACGATTATATTGATAATATTGCCCGTAGAATGATCTATGCCTCTTAGTTTAGGCTTTGTGTTGTAAAAGACCTCCGAGTGGTTTTGAGTAGTTTTTTACGAGTAGTTCTTTTTGTTGATATTTTGCTCTTTGATGTAATGATACTTGGCTTGCATTCTGGTTGCGCCGAATTCATTTTGCTCTTTAAGCACTTGTTGTGTCACCTTTTTACGAGTGATTGATGTTATGCCGTCTCTCGAAACGGTGGACTTGTAGATATAAGTACCAGACTGTGCCGCTCATGGTGCAAAGCAGTCGGTTTGTCGAGTTGCTTCACGAAATAATCGTCTTAATAGATGCTAGGCAATGCCGCTCATGGTGCAAAGCTGTCAGCTAGTCATGCCGCCTCACGAAACGGTAGACTTTATATATGGATCAGACTGTGCCGCTCATGGTGCAAAGCAGTCGATTAGTCAAGTTGCCTCACGAAAAACTGACTCCGGGCAATGCCTCTCATTGTGCAAAGCTGGTAAATTTTAGATATATGAACCAGACTGTGCCGCTCATGGTGCAAAGCAGTCACTTAGTCAAGTTGCCTCATGAAACAACTGACTCCGGGCAGTGCCTCTCATTGTGCAAAGCCGGTAAATTTTAGATATGTGAACCGGACTGTGCCGCTCATGGTGCGAAGCAGTCGGTCAGTCAAGTTGCCTCACGAAACAACTGACTTCGGGCAGTGCCTCTCTTTGTGCAAAAGCAGGTAAATTTTTAGATATAGGAACCAGACTGTGCCACTCATGGTGCAAAGCAGTCGGTTTAGTCAAGTTGCCTCACGAAACAACTGACTCCGGGAAGTGCCTCTATTTGTGCAAAGCCAGTAAATTATATATATATATATATATATGGACCAAACTGTGCCGCTCATGGTGCAAAGTAGTCGGTTCGTCAGGTTTCCTCACGAAACAACCCAACTCCAGATAGTGCCTCTCATTGTGCAACTGCCGGTTTGTTCTTGATGTCTTGTGTCTTGTGCTTTTAGTTGTAGAATTTCTTGAGTTGACTGATATGCCAAGTGTTGCTTAGTTGAACTCCTTCCTTTGTCATTAGCTCATAAGTTCCAGGCTGTATTGTTGTCTTAATAATAAAAGGACCCTCCCATGGGCTTAGTAGTTTGTGTCTTCCATCTTTTTTCTAGATCAGTCATAGTACCAGATCTCCTGGTTTTAGCGTTCTTGGGTGCATATTTCTGTCATAATGTCTTCGCAAGCCTTGTAAATATCTTGCATTTTGTATTACTGAAATATCTCTTATTTCATCAATTGAGTTGATCTCTAGTCGTCTTGTTTCTTCAGCTTCTCCTTCATCATATTGCTCAATTCTTGGTGATTACCATATTAGGTCAATTGGTAGTACAACTTCTGATCCGTATACTAAGAAGAAAGGTGAATATCCTGTTGCTCTACTAATTTGAGTTCTTAAACCCCATACCACTTTTGGTAGTTCTTCTATCCATTTACCTCCATAATCTTTTAGGTCTTCATATAGTCTTGGTTTTAGGCCTTGTAATAATAGCCATTGGCTCTTTCAACCTATCCATTTGCTTGGGGGTGAGCTACCGATGCATAGTCTATTTCTATTCCACAATCTCTTGCCCAATATTGGAATTCCTTTGTTGTAAAGGGTGATCAAAGGTCTGTGATTATTCTGTTTGGCATCCCAAATCTGTGCATGATTTCTTGTATGAACTCTGTCGCTTTTTCTGCTCTGTATTTTACTAGTGGTTTGTATTCAATCCATTTGGTGAATTTGTCTACTGCCACGAATATGTACTCGAATCCTCCCTTTGCCTTTTTAAGAGGTCTGACTTGATCTAACCCCCAACATGAGAAGAGCCAGGCTGGTGGTATGCAGATTAAATTATGTGTTGGAACATGGGATTGTCTTGCAAACATCTGACAATTCTTGCATGTTTTGACTAATTGTTCTGCATCCTTGAGTGTTGTTGGCCAATAAAATACGCTTCTGAATGCTTTGTCGATTAGTGTCCTAGATGCTGCATGATTTCCGCAGCATCCCGAGTGGATTCCTTCCAATATCTCTTTTCCTTCTTGTGTAGATACACATTTCAATAATATTCTAGAGGACGTTGCTCTTTTGTATAATTTATCTTTTACGAGAACGTAGGCTTTGCTTTTCCTTATAATCCTTGTTGCTTCTGCTTTGTCTCCGGGTAGTTTGCTTTCACTTTTATGATCAATGTACGGTTGTCTCCAATCGCTTTCTATATTGAGGATCTGTCTTGAGCTGTCAGGTTCTTTTGCTTCGTCTATATTCATTGGGTCTTCTTTTGGTTTATAAGTTTCCTGGATTGATGGCTTTGTGAGTTCTTCCACAAATACTCCAGGTGGTACCTTTGCTCTATCTGACCCTAATTTGGATAAGATATCTGTTGCTACATTTGAATCTCTTAAGACGTGGTGAATTTCAAGTCCTTCAAAATTCTTCTCAAGTTTCCGTACTTCTGCACAGTACGCGTCCATGTTGTTTTTTGTGCAATCCCACTCTTTGTTTACTTGGTTGATTACTACTGCTGAATCTCCGTAAGCTAGAATTCTCTTGATTCCGAGTGTAGTTGCTACTCTTAAGCCATGTATGAGTGCTTCATATTCTGCTTCGTTATTTGTTGCTCGCCATAATATCTGTAATACGTATTTTAGTTGTCTTCCTTCTGGGGAGATTAGTAACACGCCTGCCCCTGCTCCTCCGAGTTTTAGTGATCCATCGAAGTACATCTTCCAATGATCTCGTATTGGCTCAGGTTCTTTTTGTGCGATTTCTGTCCATTCTGCAATGAAGTTGGGTAGTATCTATGACTTAATTGATGTTCTTGGTTTGAAGTCTATATTCAGGGATCCGAGTTCTAGTGCCCATTTTGATATTCGGCCTGTAGCATCTTTGGTTCTGAGTATGTCTTGTAGTGGAAAGTTGGTTGCTACTGTTACTTTGTGTTCATGGAAATAATGCCTCAACTTTCTTGATGATATAAGTACTGCGTATAGTAATTTCTTTACGTGTGGGTATTTGACTTTTGATTCTGTGAGTACTTCGCTGATGTAGTATACTGGTCTCTGTACTTTGTAGATATGTCGGGTTCTTCTCTTTCCACAATGATTGCTGCACTTACTACATTTTTTGTTGCGGTAATGTATAGCATCATTACTGGAGATGATGATAAGTATTTTTTCAATTTGATAAAAGCTTGATTTGCTTCCTCTGTCCATTCAAAGTTTTCTTTTTTCTTCAGCAGTTTGAAGAAGGGTAGTCCATTTTCTCCCAATTTCGATATGAATCTGTTGAGAGCTGCCATACATCCTGTCAGTTTTTGTATGTCCTTGACCTTTTTGGGTGGCTTCATATCCATTATTGCCTTTACTTGTTTGGTGCTAGCCTCGATCCCTCTATTGCTGACCAAAAAGCCGAGTAGTTGTCCTGATGGTACGCCAAAAACACACTTTGTGGGATTGAGTTTCCACTTCCACTCTTTTAAGTTCTTGAAGGTCTCTTCTAGGTCTTCTAACAGTGAATCTGGTTCTTTTGTTTTGACTACTACGTCATCAATGTAGGCTTCGGCGTTTCTTCTGATTTGTTCTCCAAGGCAGGTTTGTATTGCTCTTTGATATGTTGCTCCCGCGTTCTTTAGTCCAAAAGGCATTGATTTGTAGCAGTATGCTCCGAAAGGTGTTATGAAGGACGCCTTGCTTTGGTCTTCCTCTCTTAATGATATTTGGTGAAATCCTGAGTAGCAGTCAAGAAATGATAGCAGTGATGATCCAGCTGTTGAGTCTATGACTTGATCAATTCTGGGTGGCCCATATGGCTCCTTTGAGCAGTGTTTGTTGAGATCTGTGTAGTCTACGCACATACGCCATTCTTTCGAGTTCTTTTTCTCCACGAGTACCTGGTTAGCTAACCAATCTGGGTTAATTATTTCTCTGATGAACCCAGCTGCTAAAAGTTTTGTGATTTCCTTTTTGATCGCTGCTTTCCTGTCTGGTGCAAATATGCGTAGCTTCTGTTTTTGAAGGACCGAGAACAGCGACCAGAGGGGGGGTGAATGGGAGCCTCAAATTTCTCTCAAAATGTTCAGGCCACTCTTCCCAAAAACCAAACCCAGTTGCTAGGTGCTCAACCTCCCCCTCGCATTGCTCGGGGGATTCAGACGAAAAGAGAGAAAAGAGAGCTCACCGGCAGTGGAGAAAAATCAATGGAAACCCCAAAACAGAGGTTCTCAACCCCTAGGGAAAAGAGGCAAGAACCTAGGCCAAATGGGAGAAAAACAACAAACCACAGGAGGCTCCGGACTACCTTGGTCAAGACCACCGGACCAATGGAAGTGGTCCAGTGCCTTTAGTCCGGTGCACACCAGGGCACCTCCGGACTAGTCCGACACCCTCTTTCGGAAGTCCAGTGCTCAACCAGAGAACAACCAGTGAGAGCCTAGGCTCCAGACAACTAGTCCGATGCTCACCGTCGGATATGGAAAGTAGTCCGGTGCTTACACTCGCCACCGAGGAAAAAGCATAGCAAGCACCCTACCTCCGGACTCTAGTCCGATGCTTACCGTCGGACTAATGTGCCTGGTCCGACGGGTAGAGCAGCCTCCAGGACAGAGCCACCGGACCAATGGACAATGGTCCGGAGCTCAAAACAGAGAGGTCCAGAGGGTGGTCCGACGCCCTTCACTGCTTGACGCGTAGCTGGTCAAGACCACCGGACCACTTGCAATGGTCTGGAGCTTAGGGCAAAGTGGTCCGACGCTCACAGAAAGAAAACTGTTCCCCGCGAAAACGAACTTCTCTCCGCCAAATCTTCCCAAAACTCAACCAAATGATCACCAACTGTAACCAAACTTTGTAGGCATGATCCTAGTGCAGTTGGGGAGCTATCCCGAAGAAATCATCGCTTAATTTGGAGAGGGTAAATGGGAACACTTGGATTTGGCGGAGAAGAGAGCAAAACGAAGAACGCCACAAAGAAATCGCCCGATCTACGCACTCGTGAGGTTTGAGGAGAATTCCTTCGGTGCAAAGAAGCTCCTCATGAATACGAACAACTTGGTACAAGTCGATTTTGCAAAGCTACTCTCAACAAAGAGAAATCATCTCGGGAAAAAGAGAGAGCAAAAGCAAGACGGGAAGAACACAAGCAAACCGGGGACACAATCACGAAAACGAAGCCACCATGGCTTACGGAGGTTACGGCCTCCGATTCCTCGCAACAATCACAAGTTCTTACACCGGTGACATGGTGGATCTCAAGAAAGAAGGAGCTAGGGAAGGGAAAACCTAGGAATAGGTGGGCGAGAGAGTAATGCAAGAGATGAGGATGAGGATACCCCTTCATCCTCTATTTAACAGGGCTTTGGCTATTTCCCAAAGACCCCCCTAGATACATGAGTGAACTACCTAGCCTAAGCATTGCAGTCTAAGCTCTGGAAAATATCTTCCTCGATTTGAATGGACGGCCCCGCTTCCTACTAGGAGTTGCCGTCGCCTCGACGCAACCTCCAGGATTCCGCCACGTGCCATCCCTGCTTCCCCAGAAGCTCCACCTAGGTTTCGAGGCACTAACCTAGGAAACCCGCCACCGGTAGCTTTGGGCTCAACTACCGAACCCCGAGTTTTGCGGCCCAAACTTGGAAATCGACGGGGACGGTTTTGAGGCCCAAACCACCAAACCACTCAACGTGTACCTCCGCTTGACTCGAATGTCCACCGTCTTGACTCGGCCAACTCGGTCTACCTCCATGTCTTCTCGCACTCGTCGGTGCCAAGTACTAGCCAACACAGCTAGTCCGCCGGCGCACATGGTCCCTCAGTCCGAGCCCCGCTTTCGCCCTTCACCGCTCTCAGTCCATCGGCACGGCAAGCCTCTACTCGACCTTCTCCACGCCATTGACCACTGTCACTAGGCATAGCACCTGCACACCACAAGCCGATAGACAAGCACATGTTTCTGCTTTCGCAGAAGTTAGGGTAAGCCACTCAAACTGAAACACTCAGGTGTTGGACGATCACTCATCATAAAGCTGAACATACATGGGTACTTATCCACCATGTGTTCGCAGTTTTACTGGTCTTGATCCTTTGTTTGTATCAATTTTGTGGTCAGCCAACTCCTTTGGGACTCCTGGCATATCTGATGGTTTCCATGTAAATATGTCTTTGTTATCCCTTAGAAAGTTGGTGAGCGCGAGTTCCTATTTAGGATCAGGGTTTGCACTGATTATCGCCGTCTTCTCTAGATCTCTAGTTAGTAGGTCAATTGTCTTTGTGGCTGCTTCTTTAGGAGGTGTGAAGGTGCTTGGCTTCTTTGCCGGTATTTGGATTTCATCCGGATTCATTTTCTCGACTTTCCTTGCAATTCTTCTTTCTCCTTGTAGTCTTGCAGTTTTTCTGATATTTGTATAGCTTGTACATCGCAATCATATGCTCTCTTTAGGTCTCCTTTTAGTGAAAGAACACCTTTTGTTGTTGGCATCTTGAGTAGTAGATATGGGTAGTGAGGAATTGCCATGTATCTTGTGAGTGCTGTTCTTCCAAGGATTGTGTGATAACATGATTCGAAGTTGGCTACTTCGAATTTTATGAACTCAGTTCGGTACTTGTTAGGTGTCTCGAAGGTGACTGATAGGGTGATTTGTCCCAAAGGTATGGAAGCTTTTCCGGGTATTATTCCATAAAAAGGAATAATGGTTGGTGTGATCATACCTTCATAGTCCAAATTCATCTTTCTTAGAGTATCTGTGAAGATTATGTTTAGTCCTGCTCCTCCATCAATGAGTACTTTGGAAACTGCTACTCCTGCTATTGTTGGTCCCATTACTAGAGGGTAATATCCAGCGTTTGCTGCACTTGTCCATTGATCTTCTCTTGTGAACTGAATTGGGTATTCTGACCAATCCAGATATCTTGGGGTGGCTGGCTCTGCTGCCATGATGGTTCTGTGTGCCAACTTTTCCTATCTCTTGTTTCTTGTATATGATGTTCCTGAAAAGATTACTGCTATTTGTCGTTGGGGTTCTTGATAATTCCCTTCTGCTTTCTTTGTGTTTGATCGTGTGTCTTCTTTCTTTATGAATCTTCGTTGGAAAACATCTGTTGACACCGTTTTTCAGCACATGTCAAATGAGCCAAGGATTGACTGGTCAACGGCCGTTTTCTATCGGCATCGGGAAAGCATGAGCTAACATTGTCGATGAGGGTGCTGCGGGAAGACCGAGTGCGCTGCCGATGGAGGCTGGATGATCTTTGACGACAAAGGTTAATTGGTGAAGTCTTGCCAATTGCCGATGAAGAGTAATTGCCGATTGCCGATGAAGGGTCATTGCCAACTGCCGATGAAGGGTCATTGCCGACTGCCGATGAAGGGTGGTTGCCGATTGTCGATAGGGAATGATTGGTGAAGACAGTTACCAGCACAAGGTCGCTAATCGGGAAGTATTGCCAATGCCGATGAGTACATCATAACTTAGCGTTTGGTGTCAGCAGAAGGCTACCAGTGGTCAAGGAAGGAAGGCGCGGATTGAAGGGATCTGCCGATGGAAAGTTTCCATCGAAGAGAAGTATGAGGAAACTGATGTTTTGTATTAGTATTATTATAGTAGTTTGAGTCCGACTCTTGCATGAGTCGTTTATTTTCCTTTGAAATAGACGCGTTTGTTTAGGAAAATAAATATTGTTATCCGGCTCCTGCGTGAGTCCATTTCCTTAAAATTAGGAGTTTGTTTTAGGAAGGATACGTGTCGTGTCGTTGTACAACTCTCCATGCGGGAGTATAAATACATGCCCAAGGGCCAGGGAAAAGACAATCAATCCAATATCAAACAAACCAATTTTATCTTATTCTACTTTTTATCGCAATTTACCTTTTACTGCATTAGCTGTAGTTATCAACGAGTCCTTTCAAGCTTCGACAGGCTGCATCACCTTGATCTCCATCAAATCCTTGCGAGTTCCGCGTGGGAGTACCTCTGAGCTTTGGCATTCCGGGCGCATCGCTGTTTGCCTCCTTCAGCTCTGTTCTAGTTATCCTGATCAAGCCTCAATCCCAGCATCCGGGCGCATCGCCGTTGTCTGGATTGAATCTTGTTCTAGTTATCCTTGATCAATCTAAGCCTTGACGTCCGGGCGCATCGCTGTCGTCTCGTTCAGTTTTGTTCTAGTTATCATCCTTGTCGATTGATTGGTCAAATCGACTGGCACGCCTCCGGAATACCGAGCTTTGGATAATAGCCCGAGGTGTTCGCAAATCCTGACGCTTTTTGTGTCAACAACATCACATTCGATTACCTTCTGACTTGAATTAGGATGTATGTAGCAGGGTAGGTCTTCTATTCTTTCTGCCGGTCTCTTCGTGTAATTGTTGCCCTGATAATTGTTGTTTGAATATCTGTTATTTGTGTTTTTGTTTTTGTTGTAGTTGTTGTTATTGTTGTTGTACCCTCCTTTGTCATTATCGTTGTATCTTCTTTTGTTGTCTTTGAAGAATCATGGTCCTTTGTGTTTAGGCGATTAACGACAATGCTAGGTCACTATGACTAACGTGTGTTTTGCAGAGGCAAAGTCATATTGAGTTAGGTCATTAGTGATGCTATGAATGGCCTTAATGGATATTCATGCCCCCAAGATGGAAATCATTTCGGTTTCAAACGATGGTGATTCAAGGTGAAGACTAGGCTAGTACTTAGTGCCATAAGGTTGAGAAGGGCACTAAGTATAGCTAGGACTTTGGTTTTCCTTTGACCGTACTATAAAGGGGGGTATGAGGTTAGTAGTTTGACCTAGGAGGGTTTGGGAATGTTGGTGTATGCACAGATGTCACAACTAGTCCTAGAGACCTTGCTATCAGCCCTTGGTTAGCCCTTGAGATGGTAGGAGCAAAACCCCTAGAAGAGACTTAGTGAAAAGAGTTGAAACAGGGGGAGAAAGAGGCTCCGGACCAGTTGCCTAGGAGGCGTCGGACTAAGGAGAGTGGTCCGATGGTCCCTGACTTAGGCAGTGTTTCTGTGGGATACCTTCGGACCACTTGTCCAGAAGGGCTCCAGACCTTAGATGAGTGGTCTAGAGGTCCCTGCCAGTGGAAGTAAGCCTCAGAGGAGGCTCCGGACTAGTCCGACGGTGTGGCCGTCCTCTAGTCCGACGCCTTGAGTCAGAGAAGGTTGGCAGTACAACAAGCACTCTGGATCCGGACCTCTGCGTCGGACCAGGGCACCAGACTAAGGCGAGTGGTCCGGTGGTGCCGAGCTCAGCTGGATCTTGGAGTCCAGTGAGCACCCTGGCTCTGGACTTGGGCGTCAGACCAGGGCGTCGGACCATAGCGAATGGTCCGACGGTGCCTGCATTCTAGCGATGTTTGAATTGCCAGTGAGCACCGGACCAGTCGCTATGGTCCGGTGGTGTGTGCTCTGGACTAGTCCGGTGCCTTCGCAGAAAGTGGAAAAAGCATGAAACGACTAGTTTTGGAGGTGGGGACTATTTATAGTTGCCCTCCTAGTCTTGAGTTGGTCAAGTGAAGGTCTTGTGCTTGTTACTCTTGGTGTTCGACGGCACCTAGACCATTTGGTGGTGTTCGGAGGAAGTGATCGCCGGAAGATTGTCGGCGGCTCTTCTCCAAGCTTCTGTGATCGGTTGTGGACGATTCACCGAGCGGGAGTGGCGAAGAATCAGCCCGTAGAGAGCACTGTACCCTTGCGTGGGTAGAGGGGGAGCTATACCTTGCGAGGTGCTCCAACGAGGACTAGGGGGTGTGTCGACACCTTGATACCTCGGGAAAACATCGCGTGTCACAAATTCTCTATCCTTAGCTCTTTACATTTTGCATTACCTTTCCGTTGTGTTCTTTCAATTCCTACTAGAATTGCATAGGTTGTCTTTCCTTTCATTGACTTGCTATTGCTTTCTAGTTAGGATACACATTGCGGTAGGCACTAGGGGGTGATTGGCATCACTAGGTTTTAATATTTCTTTAGAAATTTAAAAGAAGCCCAATTCACCCCCCCCTCTTGGGCATCTAGAGCAAGATTGCTCTCAATTTAGGCTTTACCGCCTAGAGCAAGATGTCCCATGGGGATGGACCGCCACCTATGTTTGATGGGGATGATTTTCCGTATTGGAAAGTGCGGATGGAGGCCTACCTTGAGGCCGTGGATATCGATGTGCACAAAGCAGCTACCATAGGTGGCACCGTGTTCGCCGAGGATCCCTTCTTTGAGAAGAACAATGCCAAGGCAAAGAATATTCTTTTCCGTGGCATTGGCAAGGATGTGTTCAATCGTGTGCGGAATTGCAAAATCGCATACGATGTTTGGACAAACATTTGTGCGCTACACGAAGGGACCAAGTGTGAGCATGAGGAACGCTACCATTTGGTCATGGCTAAGTTGAACTCCTTTACGATCCTTACTAATGAGAATGCTAATGAGATGTACTCACGTCTTAATATTCTTGTAGAGGAGTTGAATGGACTTGGGCTCAACCAAATGGCGCCGGCCGATGTGGTACGCAAGATCTTGTGTGTCTTGCCCATTGAGAAGTGTAGCCACATCGTCATGGTGCTTCACCAAGGAGACCTCTCCGCCTCTACACCAACTCAAGTCTTGGGCAAGATCAATGCTCATGAGATGTACATGAAGATTGGTGATGGTAGCTCTTCTTCTTCCTCCAAGAAGAAAGAAAAGGAGGAGAAGAAAGACTTGGCTCTGAAGGCATCTTCCAAGGATAAGTGCAAGATTCAATATGTCATTGAGACCACAAGTGAAGAAGAGGATGATGAAGACCACATAGCTCTCATGGTAAGGAAGACCACCAAGATGTTGAAGAGGCTAAACAAGAGTGGAGTCACCTTTGACTCAAAGAAGAAGAAATTCTTCACAAGCACCTCAAGGAAGCCAATCTCTCAAATGAAGTGCTACAATTGTGGCAATCTTGGTCACCTAGCTCATTCTTGCCCCGAAGAGAAGAAAGACAAGTTCAAGAACTTCAAGAACAAGAACAAGTTCAAGAAGTACAAGGGTGGCAATGATGACTCTAGTGACGATGACAAGAAGCAAGACAAGCCATACAAGAAGAAGAAGAACTTCAACTTCCAAAAGGTGAAGAAGGATGGCAAGGCTTACATTGTGGGTGATTGTCTCACCGACATTGATGATACTAGTGCTTCCTCCGGTGATGAGAGTGAAGAGGAGAAGGTGGCCACTTTGGTGATTGGTTCTTCTCTTCCACCGCCACCTACTTGGTCATCAACGGGCTCATCCTCTACACACCTATGCCTCATGGCTAAAGGTGACAAGAAGGTACAAATAGAGGATGGTGATAGTGGTGAATCTAGTGGTCATGATAGTGATGATGAAGAAGCACCTTACTATGATGGGCTAATTAAAATTTGCAACAAGTACGCTAGCATCATAAGGAAGTACAAAGCTAAAAATGACAAGCTACTTGAAGTAAAAGGAAACTTGCATGATAAGCTTGACACTTTGACTAGTGCTAATGATGATTTGAAGCTTGAGATTAACACTCTCACATCTAGCACTAGGGAGCTCAAGGCCTCTCTTAAGCAAGCTAATGAGAAATATGATAAGCTTGAGAGGTCATCACAAGAGCTCTACACAAGGTATAACTTGCTAAAATATGACTACCAAAATGTCAAGCAAGAACATGGCACACTAGTGGTAGCAAATGAATTGCTTAATCAAGATATTGCTACACATGTTGCTACTAACCCGTGTGCTAAGTGTGATAGTGCTACCTCTTGTGATATCTTGATTGATGATGTGACTCTTGAGCAAAGTACTAAGTGCAACGGCAAGAGAGTTGTTGAAGCCAACAAGTATGATGACTATGTCAAGATGAAAGAAGAGAACTCAAAGCTCAAGGAAGAGCTAATCACTCTCAAGTCTAACAAGCCCATTGTCATCAAGCCGGCTCAAGAAGAAGACAAGGATGCTATCACCTTGATCACCTCTCTAAGAGAAGAAATTGTCAAGCTCAAGAGTGACAAGACCAAGCTTACAAGTGGCTTTGAGAAGTTCACCAAGGGTCACAACCTTCAAAGTGTATTTTTGATGAGCACCGTCATGAAGAATGACAAGACCGGCATTGGGTTCAAGGAGAACCAAATCATGAAGGCAAAGGTTGAGATTGAGTCCACGAATTATTACAAGAACAAGTACAATGGCTACAATCAAGGGTACTCAAAGCCCAAGCCAAGAAGATGCTTTGAGTGCGGTCAAGTGGGTCATTTCGCTTATGATTGCAAGACTCAACAACCCAAGACCTTGCTGAAGCACACAAGGCCATTTGCTCATGATGCTCACTATGTCATCAAGAAGGACCACAAGGGTAGACCACTAGTTGTGTTCCTTGGTGAAGGATCGAGAACGATGACTAGAGGGGGGGGGGTGAATGGAGCCTCAAATTTCTCTCGAAATATTCGGGCCACTCTTTCCAAAAGCCAAACCCAGTGATGGGTGCTCACTGGAAGTGGAGAGAAACTCACCGGAAACCCCAAAACACAGGTTCTCAACCCCTAGGGAAAAGAGGCAAGAACCTAGGCAAAACAGGCGAAAACAACAACCAACAGGGAGCTCCGGACTAGTTCAAACAAGACCTCCAGACCAATGGAAATGGTCCGGAGACTTTGGTCTGGTGCTTACCAAAGCACCTCCGGACTAGTCCGACGGTCACTCTTGGAAGTCCGAAGCTCACTCAGAAAACCTGCAGGGAGCTCCCTAGCTCCGGACTCTGGTCCGACGCTCACCGTCGAATTAACGCACCTGGTTCGACGCTCACTGAGGAAAATGACTCACGAAAATAGTAAGCAACCAGGCTTCGGACAACTCGTCTGATGCTCACCGTTGGACCAATGAATCTGGTCCGATGCTCTGAGCTATCAGACGGTCACCCTGGACTTGACCACCGGACCAATGGCCTATGGTCCAGAGCCTAGACAAAGTGGTCCGCAGGTTAGTCCGGAGCTCACGATCAGAGAGCTGTTCTTCGCGAAAACAGAATTCTCTCCGCCAAATCTTCTCAAAACTCAACCAAATGATCACCAACGACAACCAAACTTTGTAGCATGATCCTAGTGCAGTTGGGGAGCTATCCCGAAGAAATCGTCGCTCAATTTGGAGAGGATAAATGGGAACACACGGATTTGGGGGAGAAGAGAGCAAAACGAAGAACACCACAAAGAAAACGCTCGATCTACGCACTCATGAGGTTTGAGGAGAATTCCTTCAGTGTAAAGAAGCTCCTCACGATTACGCACAACTTGGTTTGAACGGATTTGCAAGAGCTACTCCCTACAAAGAGAAATCATCTCGGTAAAAGAGGGAGCAAAAGAAAAACACAAAGAACACAAGCAAAACGGGGACACGATCAACAAATCGAAGCCACCATGGCTTACGGAGGTTACGGCCTCCGATTCCTCGCAGCAAAACCAAGTTCTTACAAAGGTTGGTGGAAACAACCTAGGGATCTCATGAACTAGAGAGAGAGAGAGAGGGGGCAAGTGATTAGGGTTCAAGAGATGGGATGAGGAATACCCCTTCATCCCCTACTTAACGGGCTTTGGCTATTTCCCAAAGACCCCCCTAGATACATTGAGTGAACTACCTAGCCTAAGCATTGCAGTCCAAGCTTTGGAAAATATCTCCCGCATTTGGAATGGACAGCCCTGCTTCCTGCCAGGAGTAGCCGTTGCCTCGATGCAACTTCCAGGATTCCGCCACATGCCATCCCCGCTTCCTCAGAAGCTCCACCTAAGTTTTGAGGCCCAAACCCAGGAAACCCGCCACCGGTAGCTTTGGGCTCAACTACCTAACCCCGAGTTTTGTAGCCCAAACTCGGAAACCGACGCGGATGGTTTTGAGGCCCAAACCACCAAACCAATTGACGCAAGCCACCTTGTCTTCGCCCGGTCGGACTCTGAGTCCCCTGAGCCTCTGCTCGACTCGCACGTCCACCATCTTGACTCGGCCGACTCGGTCTACCTCCATGTCTTCTCGCACTCGCCGGTGCCAAGTACTAGCCACCACAGCTAATCCACCGGTGCCCATGGTCCCTTAGTCCGAGCCCCGCTTCCGCCCTTCACCGTTCTCAGTCCATCGACACGGCAAGCCTCTACTCGACCTTCTCCACACCATTGACCACTCTCACTAGGCATAGCACCTGCACACCAAAAGCTGATAGACAGGCACACATTTGCTTTCGCAAAGGGTTAGAATAAAACCGCTCAAACTGAAACACTAAAGTGTTGGTCAATCACTCATCATCAAAGCTGAACATACATGGGTACTTATCCACCATGTGTTCGCACTTGGTCCACCATTGAAGAACAAGCCTAGAGTTCTTTGGGTTGCAAAGGAGATGGTTACCAAGGCAATGGGTCCCCACTTTGAGTGGGCTCCCAAACAACAAGCTTAACTCCAAGTTGCTTATGTGTAGATGAACTACAAGACCGGTGGAAGTCATTGGGTGATCGATAGTGGTTGCACTCAACATATGACCGGTGACTCCCGGATGTTCACCACACTTGATGAAGAATGTGAAGGGCAAGCCAAGATTACCTTTGGGGACAATTCAAAAGCTAAAGTTCAAGATCTAGGCAAAGTGGCAATCTCCAATGATCAATCAATATCCAATATCTTGCTAGTTCAATCTCTAAGCTTCAACTTGCTTTCCGTGGGTCAACTATGTGATCTTGGCTTCCATTGTCTATTCACTCCAACCGAGGTGATTGTGACCAGGATTGAAGATTCATCAATGATATTCAAAGGGTTTCGGCACACCAACATCTACTTAGTGGACTTCACCTCAAATGAAGTTGAATTGCAAACATGTCTTTTCTCCAAGAGTTCTTTGGGTTGGCTTTGGCATAGAAGATTAGCTCATGTGGGCATGTCAACTTTGAAGAAGCTTGTCAAGAAGGAGATGGTTAGAGGTTGTTGGTATTTCTTATGACTATTGGATAAATCCGCAAGCGCACAGATTATACCACTGTAGCACTTCACCAAG
The DNA here is from genome assembly GCA_022036555.1 of Microstegium vimineum. Classification (NCBI taxonomy): domain Eukaryota; kingdom Viridiplantae; phylum Streptophyta; class Magnoliopsida; order Poales; family Poaceae; genus Microstegium; species Microstegium vimineum. Next base: position 19,459,071 of record CM039138.1, on the reverse strand, counting down.
GAGTATTCCGAGGTATCATAATTTATATTATCCCAAAGGAAAGCCTTGCTAGAAATGATAATTAGAGAGAGATCCTAGAGAGCACCTTAACTTAGTACCAACTAGTATAGAGGGGTAAACGATATATGTGATAGGAAGGGGTTGATGAATGAAGAGACTACGGTAAAGGATACTTAGAACAGACCTTAGAGACTAGCTAGGTGGGAGGACAATGAGAAGAGAACAGGGATTCCTATGTACTTCACTCTACTTCAATATACTTAGCTAATTAACTAGTCTAAACACTATAGTTTGTCTCCTCAATACAAGTATGCTAGGCGAGGGGATAGATCAGTAGGAGGACAAAACTCCTACCGGACCGCGCCCTCTTCTTACGGGGGCCTTACCTTTTAAGAACTTGCCTAAGAACACGTGGTGGAATACAACGACTAGACAAGGCTATCACCTCTTGCTAGCTACCACAAACAATCCGTGCAGCAAGCGATAACCAAGGATAAGATGATGTATAAGAACCACGCTTACACACAACTTACTACTTTGACTACGATCTATAATCAAAGCACCCTATGACAGGCAATGATCGCATACGGGAAAGGTCACAAGGATCACAGACTATGAGTATGAAGGCTATTAAAGAGCAAAAGCATATAGCAAGACTATATCTAGTATAGAAATGCTCAAAGTAAATACTAAGTAAAGTAAAGAGAAAGATATATATTGAATAAGATAAATTCTTACAAAGAAGGAAAGATACAAGATCTATACCAGACTCTCCAGAAGACAACTTCGGAAATCCCGAGCACAGCTCGACTCAACTATAACTCTCACTCTAGACTAACTCCTAGAAAAATCTAAGGAATAGAGCTTGTAGGCTTCTTCTTCATGATTAGAGAGGGGGTGTGACCCTCTATTTATAGCAGGAGATGGAGTAGGGGCTACTCCGGCACCACGTCAGCGATCTAGGGCCTTCCATTCTCCACCCTTGGATCCAACCGACCCTTGGAACCGACCAAGGCATGGATGGTGGTGATCCAACATGTGGGGGAAAGGTGTGACGGTTGGGGGAGCCCAACCGACCTAGGGGCTATTCGGCCGAATCCCACTATGGCCAGTGGGTCCTCCCTTGCTTCCTTGGGTGAGGTCCCACTAGTCAGGGACTGAGTGGGGCCTGTTTGGGCCTAGGTGTGATTCGGCCGAATCCCCCCTTGGGGGTTCTGGCCCACCTCTGCTGTCCTAAGGCTGATCCCACTTGTCATTGATGCTAATTGTTGTTTCTAAGTTGGTTGTCACCTTTATCTTCTTGGTGTGGGCCCATGGATCCATGTGCTTCGCTTGTGAGCTGTTGAGAGGAACCACAGAGTGATCTAATGGATGGATTCCACTCTAGAGTGCCTCTCTTGGATCATGGCCGAGAGGGGAGAGCATGGTGGGCCCATAGGGTGGTCGGTCGACCCCCTATGTGGGCCCAACTGGCTCTCCTTTGATCCATTTGTTCATTCCTGCACTCAAACACTCATGGACATGTGGAACTAGTTATTTGATAAAGTATGCTTATGATGTGTTTGTTTATCCTTGATCCTTGGATTGGTGGCAACATTTTATCTATGTAAAAGATTGTCATAATTTGTGCCAATAGAGGTGTGAAGGATGTGGTGTTTGAGAAGGACAAATTGTGTAGTGCTTGTCAAGCCGGCAAGCAAGTGGCTAACACACATCCCACCAAAGCTTTCATGTCAACCTCAAGAGTCCTAGAGCTACTCCACATGGACCTATTTGGACCTACCACCTATTCTAGCCTTGGAGGCAATCTCTTTTGCTTGGTGGTAGTTGATGACTACTCTAGGTACACTTGGGTGTTCTTTCTTCAAGAAAAGGGAGAGAGACAAGCTATATTCAAGAAGTTTGCAACAAGGGCACAAAATGAGTTTGAAGTGAAGATCAAGAAGATTAGAAGTGACAATGGCATCGAGTTTGTCAACACAAAGATTGAATACTATTGTGATGAAGTGGGGATCAAGCATGAAGTATCCACCACATATACTCCACAACAAAATGGTGTTGTCGAGAGGAAGAACCGGATGCTCATAACTCTAGCAAGGTCTATTCTTGATGAGTACAACACTCCGGAGAAGTTTTGGGCGGAGGCAATCAACGCCGCTTGCTATGCGGCCAACCGTCTCTTCGTCCAAAGGATATTGAAGAAGACTCCCTATGAGCTTGTGAATGGGAAGAAGTCGAATATTTCATTCTTCCGGGTGTTTGGTTGCAAAGTTTACATCTACAAGAAGCGCCAACACTTGGGCAAATTCCAACGGCGGTGTGACCTTGGTTTCCTTGTTGGATATTTGCTTAAGTACAAAGCATACTGTGTATTTAACAAAGCCACCGGCTTAGTTGAAGAAACATATGATTTGGAATTTGATGAAACTAATGGATCCCAAGGAGCGCTTGAGGATATTGATGTAGGTGATGAACCCTTGAGGGAGGCAATGAAGAATATGCCAATTGGTGCTATCAACCCGCAAGAGGTGGAAGAAATTGAAGGTGATGGCAATCAAGATCCTTCTCCACCTAGGACGCCTCAAGTTGAAGAAGATCAAGTGAGCGAAGCTCAAGAAGATACTTTCATCCCTCAAGATCAAGCCGAGGCCGAAGCAACAAATGTTGAAGCACCACATCCTCCTCCTCAAGCTCATGATAGAAGATCAACACCTATCCTCCAAGAATACCCCCATGATCTAATCATAGGAAGTCCATCAAGAGGAGTAATGACTCGTTCTAGACTTGCATCTTATGCTGAACATCACTCGTTTGTTTCCTTTGTTGAGCCTACTAGTGTTGAGGACGCACTTGCGGATCCGGACTGGGTGAATGCCATGCATGAAGAACTCAACAACTTCACCCAGAACCAAGTGTGGACACTTGAAGAAAGGCCAAAGGGAGCAAGAATCATTAGCACCAAGTGGGTGTTTAGGAACAAGCAAGATGATCAAGGCGTTGTTGTGAGGAACAAGGCAAGATTGGTGGCAAAGGGGTTCTCTCAAGTAGAAGGACTTGATTTTGGAGAGACCTTTGCCCCAGTTGCAAGACTTGAAGCCATTCGTATCCTTTTGGTGTATGCTTCACATCACAAAATGAAACTCTTTGAAATGGATGTGAAGAGCGCCTTCTTAAATGGTTTCATCAATGAACTTGTCTATGTCTCACAACCTCCCGGGTTTGAAGATCCAAACTTTCCTAATCATGTCTATAGGTTGTCCAAGGTTCTCTACGGATTGAAGCAAGCTCCAAGAGCTTGGTATGAGAGGCTAAGGTATTTCCTACTCAAGAAGGGCTTCAAGATCGGGATCGTCGACACAACACTATTCACCAAGAAGCTTAATGGAGAGATCTTTGTTTGCCAAGTATATGTCGATGACATTATATTTGGGTCAACAAACCAAGACCATTGCAAGGAGTTTGGTGCATTGATGTCCAAGGAGTTTGAGATGTCAATGATTGGCGAGCTAACCTTCTTCCTTGGCTTCCAAGTGAAGCAATTGAGGGAGAGCACCTTCATATCTCAAGAGAAGTACACTCATAATTTGCTCAAGAAATTCAAGATGGAGGATTGCAAGCCAATCAAGACACCAATGCCTACTAATGGGCATCTCGATCTCGATGAGGGAGGTAAACCAATTGATCAAACTCTCTATCGCTCTATGATCGGTAGTTTACTTTACCTCACCACATCTAGGACGGATATCATGTTTAGTGTGTGTATGTGTGCTACGTTTCAAGCAAGCCCTAAGGAGTCGCATTTATGTGCGGTTAATAGAATCCTTAGGTACATAAGGCACACCCCACATTGGGCTTTGGTATCCCAAAGGAGCTCCCTTCCTACTTTGTGGCTATTCCGATTCGGATTATGCCGGGTGTAAGGTTGATAGGAAGAGTACCTCCGGTGGTTGCCACTTGCTAGGAAGATCACTTGTTTCTTGGTCCTCAAAGAAGCAAAACAGTGTGACATTGTCTACCGCCGAGGCGGAATATATTGCCATGGGAGCAAGTTGTGCACAAATCTTATACATGACCCAAACACTTCTTGATTACGAAGTTAACCTAAAAGATGTTCCACTTTTGTGTGATAATGAAAGCGTCGTAAAGTTTGCCAACAACCCGGATCAACACTCTCGCACCAAGCATATATATATTCGCCATCACTTTCTTAGAGATCATGTGGCTAGGAAAGACATAACACTAGTTGGAGTTTCTAGCGAAAATCAATTGGTGGATATCTTCACTAAACCACTCGATGAAACAACCTTTTGTAGGTTGAGAAGCGAGTTGAATGTGCTTGATCACTCAAACTTCACTAAAAATGAGATTGTGTGAACCATGCATTCATTTGTAATATAACCATGTTTAATCTATAGTAATGCACATAGGCTTGGCTAACGCGGTCGGGATAACCGCCCTCAAGCGTGTGACGAAGCCTTACCTTGGTTTAAACTTGAAATCAACCTAGATTCAAATTCCATATTGCATAGCATTTGCATGTATGTTGCTTGTTGCTTTCTTTTCGGTTAAGTTTGATCATCCTCTAGGTTCATCATTTAGGGGAGCATTCAAAGCTATAGCTTCAGCTAATAGCCCTCTTGTGCCCCTATGGTGATCCTTGGAGCTTTATTGAACTATTTTCCTATGAAAACTAATTCTAGCCTATGGCAAACTATTTCTAAAATTGAGGGTTTGAGAAATGGTTCTTATGCTAAGTCCAAAAAGTGCTTCCTTCTGTTCTTTTGTGTTGGTACTTAGCTAAGAGAAAAGATTGGAGATAAAAACAGGAAAATTCAAGGCTTTTGAAGCTCCGGACCACCCTCCGGACCACTCGGCATGGTCTGATGCTAGGTGGTCTGACGATCAGTCACTCCCTGCATAAAAATCTTCCAGACACAGAATCTGTCGGACCACAGGTCCGACGCTCCATCGGACCATAGGCGAATGGTCCGGAGCCCCAGTCAGCGCAAATTCTTCCAGTCAACTGACCTCCGCACTACTCTGCTTAGTTCGATGGTCAGTCCGACGCACCGAGTCCGGAGGTCGGTCCCTTACTGTATGATTTCGATTTTTTCTTCTCATTCCGTCGGACCACGTCGTTGGATCTTCACCGGACCATAGGCGAATGGTCCGGAGCCTCGATCAGCGCAAGGTCTTTCAGTCAATGGACCTCCAGACCACTTTCCTTGGTGCAGAGGCTCGTCCGACGCGCTGGTCCGGAGGTCGGGTGCTTCCTGCGTAAAACTGTTTTCCTTCTTAAGTCTGTCGTACCCCCCGTCGGACCAAGGCGAGTGGTCCGACGCTCAGAATTTTTGTGGATAACCCCCGCCCCCCGCATGAGTTCTGTTCTAGCAGTTGCTTTTTCTTTCTTCGCCATCCATACACCGCACCGCCGCTCACCATCTCGCCGCCCTAGCTCCACCACACGCCCGAGCCACCACCACCATCACCCTCGTTGCTGGTGAGCTTCTCCCCGGACCTCAGTCGTGCCTCCCCTGCTCTGCTCTACCTCCCTCACGCGCTAGCAGCAAAGCAGCCGCCGCAACCAGCATTGCCGCCGCTTGCCACCACCGCCGCCTCTCGCCGCCGAGGACCCCCTCGCCGGTGACACCAAAGCTTCACCTCCAGTGCCCCCTCACCCTGCCTAGCCTCCCCCTTGCCATTGCCAACCTTCAAGTATTTCCCCCCTAGGGTTTTCCTAAACCTAGGGTTTGGGGAAGTTTTCGTCGATTTGTCTTCACCAACTTCGCTTCATTGTTCCTAGGGTATGCTTCTGATCATGGTTTTAGCGTTTTGTCTAGCTATTGATCATCCCATGCCTTAGTTCATTCAATCTCCAATTCACTAAATTCTTGTCAATTGTGATTCTTAGTTGGCAATCCTCTTTGTGGAGTGTGTTGTGGAGCTTGATTTGCTTTGATTAGATACGCTTGCTTACCTCAAGTACCCTGGCAGATTTCACTCTATACTTACCTAGATGCTTGCTTCCATACAGTATCTTATCTCTAGCGATTATATATGCTTATATTACTTCTATCTATTCTATCTAGCAGCGGCAGTGGCAGTTAAAACTCGGGGCAAAGCTCGCGAGTATGGATTGAGGCAAAGCCGCAGGAGGATCAGTCCAGTGGCTTGCAGGCCCCTCTGTCAGATTACTCTTTGATTCCTTGACTGTGTTGACACAAAAAGCGTCGGATCTGCGAACACCTCGGGCTTATACCCGAACTCAATATCCAAAGGTGTGCCAGTCGATTTGACCAATTAATCGACAAGGATGATAACCAGAACAACAATGAACGAGACGACGGCGATGCGCCGGACGTCAAGGCTCATGTTGCTCAAAAAGCGGAACTCGCGAGGTAGATGGAGGTCTTGTAGATGCAGCCCGTCGAGATCGTAAGAACTCATGAATAAACTAGAACTAATGCGATAAAAGTAGATGCTGGAAAGTAGATAAAAGTAATAGATTGATTTTTTATTGATTGTCTTATACACCGCCCTTGGGTACATACTTATACTCTGGTAGAAGGAGTTATTCATGGACACGACTCATACCTAAACAAAAATCCTATTTTTAAGGAAATAAAACGACTCGTGCAAGAGTCGGACTCAAACTAAAACAACAATACTAGCATAAAATCGCTAGTTTCCTTATCCGTTTCCCTTACGATGAAACTTTCCATCGGTAGACTCTTTCAATCCACAATTTCCTTCTATTGCCATCGGCAACTTCCTGCTGACGTTAGCCACATCAACCTATATCCATCGGCAATATTCCCGATCGGCAATGTTCCCCTGTTTCCATCGGCAACACCCTTCTGATCAGCCAATACCTTCTTTCGTTTCTTCAATCCCCTATTTCCATCAGCAATCCGATTGGTGGGATTCTGATGTCGATAAGGAAAAGCAACCATCTTTCTACCGATCGGTGTAACTACATTTCTACCGATCAGTGTATCCGATTCATATTGACACGTACAAAAAATGGTGTCAACACATGCCCCCCAATTTTAGAGTATAAAATATCTTATGCACCGAAATTTGCTATATTGTAATCTTTCCCCCCAAAATACCATTGACATTTCGATTAGCGCGTGTTGTCACCGTAAATTACCAATAACTCCCGCAACTGTAGCACCAACAGTTACAATTCCTCGATCACAGCGCAAATCAACGTGATATCCTTCCATATTCCTATTGTAGAATCATGGACCCTTGTGTTTAGGCGATTAACGACAATACTAGATCACTATGACTAACGTGTGTTTTGCAGAGACAAAGTCATTTATGTTAGGTCATGAGTGATGCATTTTGAATGGGCTTAATGGATATTCATGCCCCCAAGATGGAAATCATTTCGGTTGCAAAGGATGGAGATACACGATGAAGACTAGGCTAGTTCTTAGTGCCATAAGGTTGAGAAGGGCACTAAATATAGCTAGGGCTTTTGTTTTTCCTTTGATCGTACTATAAAGGGGGGTATGAGGTTAGTAGCTTGACCTAGGAGAGTTTAGGAAAGTGGGTATATGCACACTTGTCACAACTAGTCCTAGAGACCTTGCTTTCAGCCCTTGATAAACCCTAGAAATGGTAGCAGCAAAATCCCTTAAGGAACCTCAGCGAAAACGGTTGAAAAAGAGGGAGAAAGAGGCTCTGGACCACTCTGCTAAGTGGGCATCGGACCAAGGAGAGTGGTCCGGTGGTCCCTGACTTAGGCAGTTTTCCAGCTCGAGGAGCTCCGGACCACCTGTCTGGAAAGCACCGGACCATAGGAGAGTAGTCCGGTGGCTTGGTTCAGAGAGTCAGAAGGCTCCGGACTAGTCCGACGGTTCGTCCGACGGCTAGTCCGACGCCTCATGACAGGGGTTTGAGTTTATGCAGAGAGCACCCTGGCTCCGGACCAGAGCGTCGGACCAGGGCATCGGACCAAGGAGAGTGGTCCGGTGGTGTGTAAAAGAGAGAAAGGATTTCACTCAGAGAGCACCGAGGCTCCGGACCAGAGCGTCGGACCAGTGCGTCGGACCAAGCAGAGTAGTCTGACAGTGCCTGAGTTTGAAACGAGAGTGAGCTCCGGACCAGTGTGCTTGGTCAGGTGGTGTGAGCTCCGGACTAGTCCGGTGGCTACGCAGAGAGAAGAAAAAGTGAAAAACGGCTAGTTTTGGAGGTGGGGACTATTTATAGTTGCCCCCTTGGTCCTTAGAGGGACTCTTGGCCATTGTTTCAGCCGGTGACACCTTGAGAAATCTTTTGGAGAGCCAAGAGGCTAGTGAGGGAGAGATTAGAGAGAGTTCATCTTGTTCTTCCCTCCTAGAGTGATTAGGAGTGACTTGTGTGCATCCATCCACCTTCCTAGCCTTGAGTGGGTCAAGTGAAGGTCTTGTGCTTGTTACTCTTGGTGTTCGACAACACCTAGACGGTTTGGTGGTGTTTCGAGGAAGTGACCGCCGGGAGATTGTTGGCGGCTCTTCTCCAAGCTCTTGTGATCGGTTGTGGGTGATTCACCGAGCCGGAGTGGTGAAGAATCAGCCCGTAGAGAGCACTCTACCCTTGCGCGGGTAGAGGGGGAGCGATACCTTGCGAGGTGCTCCAACGAGGACTAGGGGGGGGGTGTCGACACCTCGATACCTCGGGAAAAAATCGCTGCGTTCATGAGATTTTCTTTTCCCTAGCTCTTTACTTTTCCGCATTACTTTCCGTTGTGTTTTTACATTTCCTACTAGAATTGCTTAGGTTGTTTTCATTTCCTATGAACTGCTACCGCTTTCTAGCTAGGACACACGGACGGTAGGCACTAGGGGGTGATTGGCATTTGATAGGTTTTTATATTTGCTTTAGAAATTTAAAACAAGCCCAATTCACCCCCCCTCTTGGGCATCTTGATCCTTTCAATTGGTATCGGAGCCTTGTTGCTCTAAATTAGGCTTCACCGCCTAGAGCAAGATGTCCCATGGGGATGGACCGCCACCCATGTTCGATGGGGATGACTTTCCGTATTGGAAAGTGCGGATGGAGGCCTACCTTGAGGCCGTGGATGTCGGCGTTCACAAAGCCGCCACCCAAGGTGGATCGGTGTTCGCCGAGGACCCATACTTTGAGAAGAACAATGCTAAGGCAAAGAATATTCTTTTCTGTGGCATTTGCAAGGATGTGTTCAACCGTGTGCGGAATTGCAAAACCGCTCATGAGATTTGGACAAACATTTGTGCTCTACACGAGGGCACTAAATGTGAAAGAGAAGAGCGCTATCACCTTATCATTGCTAAGTTAAATGCTTTCACCATGCTATCTCATGAAAATGCTAATGAAATGTATTCTCTCTTAAATGTGCTTGTAGAGGAGTTGAATGGTCTTGGACTCTCTCAAATGACACCGGCCGATGTGGTGCGCAAGATACTTTGTGTCCTTCCAATAGACAAGTATAGCCACATCGTCACGGTTCTTCATCAAGGCGATCTCTCCGCAACTACACCAACGCAAGTGTTGGGAAAGATCAATGCTCATGAGATGTACATGAAGATCAATGATGGAACTTCATCATCCTCCAAGAAGAAAGAGAAGGAGGAAAAGAAGGACTTGGCTCTCAAGGCATCTTCCAAGGAGAAGTGCAAGATTCAATATGTCGTTGAGAGTACAAGTGATGATGATGATGAAGACAACATCGCTCTCATGGTGAAGAAGACCGCCAAGATGTTGAAGAGGCTAAACAAGAATGGAGTCAAGTTTGACTCAAAGAAGAAGAAATTCTTCACAAGCTCTTCAAGGAAGCCAATCTCCCAAATGAAGTGCTACAATTGCGGCACTCTTGGTCATCTAGCCCATGCATGTCCCGAAGAGAAGAAAGACAAGTTCAAGAACAACAAGTTCAAGAACTTCAAGAAGAACAAGGGCGGTAATGATGACTCAAGTGATGATGACAAGAAGCAAGACAAGCCATACAAGAAGAAGAAGAACTTCAACTTCCACAAGAAGAAGAAGGATGGCAAGGCTTACATTGTGGGTGATTGGCTCACCGATATTGATTCAAGTGATTCTTCCGATGGTGAGAGTGAAGAAGAGAAGGTGGCCGCTTTGGTGATTGGTTCTTCGATTCCACCACCACCTCCTCCTTCATCATCGGGCTCATCCTCTACACACCTATGCCTTATGGCTAAAGGTGACAAGAAGGTACAAAAAGAGGATGATGGTGATAACCTCTCTAGTGATGATAGTGATGATGAAGAAGCACCTTCCTATGATGAGCTAATTAAAATTTGCAACAAATATGTTAGCATCATAAGGAAGTACAAGAGTAAAAATGACAAACTTCTTGAAATCAAAGAAAACTTGCATGATAAGCTTGATAACTTGTCTAGTGCTAATGATGATTTGAAGCTTGAGATTAACTCTCTCACATCTAGCACTAGGGAGCTCAAAGCCTCTCTTAAGCAAGCCAATGAGAAACATGATAAGCTTGAGAGGTCATCCCAAGAGCTCCTCACAAGGTTTAACTTGCTAAAAGATGACTACAACCAAGTGAAAAGTGATCATGGCACACTAGTGGTAGCAAATGAATTACTTACTCAAGATCTTACACATGTTGCTACTAACCCGTGTGCTAAGTGTGCAAGTGCTACCTCTTGTGATATCGAGCTTGATGATGTGGCTCTTGAGCAAAGTGCAAAGTGCAAGGGCAAGAGAGTTGTAGAAGCCGACAAGTATGATGATTATGTGAAGATGAGTGAAGAGAACTCAAAGCTCAAGGAAGAGCTAATCAACCTCAAGGCAAACAAGCCCTTCACCATCAAGCCGGCTCAAGAAGAAGACAAAGATGCTATCACCTTGATCAACTCTCTTCGAGAAGAAATTGCCAAGCTCAAGAATGACAAGACCAAGCTTACAAGTGGCCTTGAAAAGTTCACCAAGGGCCATAATCTCCAAAGTGAGCTTCTAATGAGCACCGTCATGAAGAGTGACAAGACCGGTATTGGGTACAAGGAGAACCAAGTGATGAAGGCCAAGGTCAAGATTGAAGCCAAGAACTACTACAAGAACAAGTACAATGGCTACAATCAAGAGAAGCCAAAGCCTAAGCCTAAGAGGTGTTTTGGATGTGGACAAATTGGTCATCTATCATTTCAATGCAAGACTCCACTTCCCAAGACCTTGCCCAAGCACACTAGGCCATTTGCTCATGATGCTCACTATGTCATCAACAAAGATTCCAAGGGTAGACCACTTGTGGTGTTTCTTGGACCACCAATGAAGAACAAGCCTAGGGTTCTTTGGGTTGCTAAGGAGTTGGTTGACAAGGCAATGGGGCCCCGCACTAAGGGGGTTCCCAAACAACAAGCTTAACTCCAAGATGCTTGTGTGTAGGTGAACTACAAGACCGGTGGGAGCCATTGGGTAATTGATAGTGGTTGCACTCAACACATGATCGGCGACCCCCGGATGTTCACCACACTTGATGAGGATTGTGCAAATCAAGACAAGATCACTTTTGGGGATAATTCAAAGGGCAAAGTTCAAGGCTTAGGCAAAGTGGCTATCTCCCAAGATCAATCAATCTCAAATGTCTTGCTAGTACAATCATTGAGCTTCAACTTGCTATCGGTTGGTCAACTTTGTGATCTCGGGTTTCATTGTCTCTTCACACCAAATGAAGTGATTGTGACCAAGATTGAAGATTCATCAATGATATTCAAAGGGTTCCGGCACAACAACCTCTACTTAGTGGACTTCACTTCAAATGAAGCAAACTTGCAAGCGTGTCTATTCTCCAAGAATTCTTTGGATTGGCTATGGCATAGAAGATTAGCTCATGTGGGCATGTCAACCTTGAAGAAACTTGTCAAGAAGGAAATGGTTAGAGGAATCAAGGATGTGGTGTTTGAGAAGGACAAACTTTGTAGTGCATGTCAAGCCGGCAAGCAAGTGGCAAACACTCATCCAACCAAGGCTTTCATGTCAACCTCAAGAGTCCTAGAGTTGCTACACATGGACTTATTTGGCCCTACCACCTATGCTAGTCTTGGAGGAAATCTCTATTGCTTAGTGGTAGTGGATGACTACTCTCGGTACACTTGGGTGTTCTTTCTTCAAGACAAGGGAGAGACACAAGGCATCTTCAAGAAGTTTGCTACAAGAGCTCAAAATGAATTTGATGTGAAGATCAAGAAGATTAGAAGTGACAATGGCACCGAATTTGTGAACACAAAGATTGAAGACTATTGTGATGAAGTTGGGATCAAGCATGAGGTGTCCGCCACATATACTCCACAACAAAATGGTGTCGTAGAGAGGAAGAACCGGACACTCATAACTCTAGCAAGGTCTATGCTTGATGAGTACAACACTCCCGAGAAGTTTTGGGCGGAGGCAATCAACACCGCTTGTTATGCGGCAAACCGTCTCTTCGTCCAAAGGCTATTAAAGAAGACCCCCTATGAGCTTGTCAATGGGAAGAAGCCAGATATTTCATTCTTCCCAGTGTTTGGTTGCAAGGTGTACATCTACAAGAAGCGCCAACACTTGGATAAATTCCAACGGCGGTGTGACATTGGTTTCCTTGTTTGTTATTCACTTAAATCCAAGGCATACCGTGTATTTAACAAAGCCACCAGCTTAGTTGAAGAAACGTATGACTTGGAGTTTGATGAAACTAATGGCTCCCAAGGAGCGCTTGAGGATATTGATGTAGGTGATGAACCCTTGAGGGAGGCAATGAAGAATATGCCAATTGGTGCTATAAACCCGCAAGAGGTGGAAGAAGTTGAAGATGAAGCAAATCAAGACCCTTCACCACCTCACACGCCTCAAGTTGATGAAGGAGATCAAGTGAGAGAAGCTCAAGAAGACACTCACATTCCTCAAGATCAAGCCGAGGCCGAAGCAAGCAATGTTGAAGCACCACATCCTCCTCCTCAAGAGACAAATAGAAAATCAACATCCATCCTTCAAGCTCACCCCCATGATCAAATCATAGGGAGTCCATCAAAGGGAGTAATGACTCGCTCTAGACTTGCATCTTATGTTGAACATCACTCGTTTATTTCCTTTGTTGAGCCTACTAGTGTAGAAGAAGCACTTGCGGATCCGGATTGGGTGAATTCCATGCATGAAGAACTCAACAACTTCACCCGGAACCAAGTGTGGACACTTGAAGAGAAGCCAAAGGATGCAAGAATCATTAGCACCAAGTGGGTGTTTAGGAACAAGCAAGATGATCAAGGCGTGGTTGTGAGGAACAAAGCAAGATTGGTGGCAAAGGGGTTCTCTCAAGTAGAAGGACTCGATTTTGGAGAGACTTTTGCTCCGGTTGCAAGACTTGAAGCCATCCGTATCCTTTTGGCGTATGCTTCACATCACAAACTGAAACTCTTTCAAATGGATGTGAAGAGCGCCTTCTTAAATGGTTTCATTAATGAACTTGTTTATGTCTCACAACTTCCCGGGTTTGAAGACCCAAACTTGCCTAATCATGTGTATAGGTTTTCCAAGGCACTCTACGGATTGAAGCAAGCTCCAAGAGCTTGGTATGAGAGGCTAAGGAACTTCCTAATCAAGAAGGGCTTCAAGATCGGGATCATTGACACTACACTATTCACCAAGAAGCTTAATGGAGAGATCTTTGTTTGCCAAGTATATGTCGATGACATTATATTTGGGTCAACAAACCAAGACCATTGCAAGGAGTTTGGTGACTTGATGTCCAAGGAGTTCGAGATGTCAATGATTGGCGAGCTAACCTTCTTCCTTGGCTTTCAAGTGAAGCAAATGAGAGAAGGGACCTTCATCTCTCAAGAAAAGTACACTTATGATCTACTTAAGAAGTTCAAGATGGAGGATTGCAAGCCAATCAAGACCCCAATGCCTACTAATGGGCATCTCGATCTCGATGAGGGAGGTAAACCGATTGACCAAACTCTTTATCGTTCTATGATCGGTAGTTTACTTTACCTCACCGCTTCTAGGCCGGATATCATGTTTAGTGTGTGTATGTGTGCTAGGTTTCAAGCAAACCCTAAGGAGTCGCACCTTTGTGCGGTTAAAAGAATCCTTAGGTACTTAAGGCACACCCCTAGCATGGGTCTTTGGTATCCCAAAGGAGCTCCCTTCCAACTAGTTGGCTATTCCGATTCGGATTACGCCGGGTGTAAGGTTGATAGGAAGAGTACCTCCGGCGGGTGCCACATGCTAGGAAGATCACTTGTTTCTTGGTCCTCAAAGAAGCAAAACAGTGTGGCATTGTCAACCGCCGAGGCGAAATACATTGCCATGGGAGCAAGTTGTGCACAAATCTTATACATGACCCAAACACTCTTTGATTACAGTGTGTTTTTAAAAGAAGTTCCACTTTTGTGTGATAATGAAAGCGCCGTAAAGCTTGCTAACAACCCGGTTCAACACTCTCGCACCAAGCACATTGATATTCGCCATCACTTTCTTAGAGATCATGTGGCTAGGAAAGACATCACACTAGTTGGAGTTAAGAGCGAAGATCAATTGGCGGATATCTTCACTAAACCACTCGATGAAACAACCTTTTGTAGGTTGAGAAGCGAGTTGAATGTGCTTGATCACTCTAACTTCACTAAAAGATGAGCTTGTGTGAATCATGCATTCATTTGTAATATGACATGTTAATTTGGTAATGCACATAGGCTTGGCTAACGCGGTTAAGATAACCGCCCTCAAAGCGTGTGACAAAGCTTAATCGCGGTTTAAACTTGCAAGCAACCTAGATTCAAATTCCGTTTTGCATTGCATATGCATAAGTGTTGCTTCTTCGTTTCTTTTCGGTTAAGTTTGTTGGTCATCATTAGGTTCAACAGTTAGGGGGAGCAATTCAACGCTCTAGCTTCAGCTAATACCCCTCTAGTGCCCCTATGGTGACCCTTGGAGCTTCATTGGACTATTTTCTTATGAAAACTAATTCTAGCCTATGGCAAACTATTTCTAAAATTGAGGGTTTGAGAGATGGTTCTTATGTTAAGTCCAACAAGTGTTCCTCTTTGCTCTTTTGTGTTGGTACTTGGCTAAGAGAAAAGATTGGAGAGAAAAATAGGAAAATTCAGAGCAATATTAAGCACCGGACCACCCTCCGGACCACTCTGCATTGGTCCGACACAGTGGTCCGACGCCCTGTCCCTCACTGCATAAATCTTTTCCAGCCAAAGAATCCATCAGACCAGTGTCCGACGCTGCACCGGACCAATGACAAGTTGTCCGGTGCCCCTGTCATATCGATCTGTTCACCGTCGGACCAGTCCGGTGCTCCGTCGGACTAGTCCGGTGAGTCGTCCGGCGCAGTAGTCCGGTGGTCGGTTGCTCACTGTGTTCCCTTCTCTGGTACCATCGGACCACCCGTCGGACCAGCCACCGGACCAAGCGGAGTGGTCCGACGCTTTGAAATTTTGCGGATAACCCCCCGCGTGCAGCTCTGTTTTTCCACTTCCTTTGTTCAGCCGTCCATACACCGCCGTCTCGCCGCTCTGCCACAGCTCCGCCGAGCTTGCCCCCTGCGCCATTGCCACCAGTGAGCTCCACCTAAGCGCCGCCGCCCTCCACCGCTTCTCTGCTCTCTGCTCGCCCTCATAGCAGCACAGCAGGACCACCCTCCATTGCCACCACCGTCCACCGCGCCTTCGTCCTCGCCGCCGTGGAGCCAACCTCGCCGGCGGCCAGCTCCCACTCTCCTCCTTGCCGAGCTAGTACCAGCCCTAGGGTTTTCACCCTCCCTCCTTCCATTGCCTGCAAAACTCAGAGGACTTAGGGTTTGGCCTAACCCTAGGAGGGCTTCGCCGTGTTCGTTCTCGAACGAAATTGGGTTTCGACGCGTTCGCCCTCGACCGTTCATCGTCTTCGACGTCTTCGTCCACGACCGTTTCGTCGTCGTCGACTCCATCGCTTGTCTCACTAGGGTATGGTTTCGGTTTACGATATCGCGTTTTGTCGAGTCGTTAATTGAATTACGCCCTAGGATTATTCCTTGAAAATCCATATTCAATCTAGTTCACTAAATCCTATTGCCAATTGTAATTCGCAGCTGGTATATCCCGTTTGGAGAGTGCTTTGGTACTTGAGATTGCTCTGAATAGCTACGCTTTCTTACCTCAGATATCATGTCAGATTTCATTCTATCACTTATCTAAATGCTTGCTTCTATACGGTTTCTTATCTCTAGATGTTATATATGCTTATGTATACCCTGTCTATTCTATCCAGCAGCAGTCAGTGGCAGTTGAACTCGGGGCAAAGCTCGCGAGTAAGGATTGAGGCAAAGCCTCAGAGGTGCAGTCCAGTGGCTTGGAGGCCCCTCTGACAGTTGTGCTTGTGATTTGATCAGTTGGTAGTTGACTCTTACAACTTTTAGTTGTGGGCAGTGGTTCTGACAGTTGACAGTGGATCTTGTGATTGTGAGTGGGCAGTTGTTCTTTGCTTGATTCAGTATGACTCGTAGTACTCGTGCTCGTGCAGCTGGGTCCGGTGATGATGCTCCTCCACCTCCACGTCCTTCCAGTGATAAGGGCAAGAAGCCCATTGTTGAGAAAGCAAAGAAGAAGAAGCGCAAGCTCACAGAGGCTGAGAAAGCCGAGGCAGTGGCCGATGCAGCGGACCGCGCAAAGCGAGGTGGTTGCCGAGGTACCGTGAGACTCGGCACCCCTCCGCGGGATCTTCCCACTTCTCCTCCAACTGGATCACACACTGAGGACACTCCATAGGAGCCAGAGCTTGTCACTGAAGCCCTGGGGACACCGTTGGCACCTAGTTCATGGGGGCATTCCACACGTTCCCAGTCTGCTCAGTCACCTTAGTCAGTGGCTCCCACAGCAGCTTCAGCCTCAGTTCACCTCGATCTGAGGAATCTTACAGCAAAGCAAGTGAAGAAGCTCAGATTTGTTGCTCTAGAGAAGTGGTGTCCGGATCAGAGAGACCCCAGAGCCTCACCAGGTTGGCATACACCTCTCATGGAGGATTTCTACTGAGCAGCTCAGTTGACCAACATTCAGATACGACCACACAGGGTTTGCTCCTTAGAGAGCATCGTTGAGCTAGCTGGTGAGGAGATCCGCCCGTTCTTGACTTACCCACTGGGACTCGCCGATTTACTCGGGCGTTCTGGTAACTATATAGAAAGATGGGTCAGAGAGTTCTATGCTTCAGTTTGGGTGGATTCGGAGCACAAGTTTGTGCAGTACACCTTCAGAGGCGAGAGGTACAGGCTATACTTGACCAGACTCAAAGAGATCTTTCGCTTCCGTCAGCAGGGTGGTGAGTTTGACTTACACTACGAGTGCTACCGAGGAGCCTCAGTGCCTCGCAGAGCTCGAGGAGGCCATACTTTGTCAGTACAGGAGGTGGCTCCTCTGTTCAAGCCACCCTTCTCAGAGGGCTCCAGGCGTAGCCCAGCAGAGCTTAGGCCTACAGTTCATAGGTTGAACGAGGTGCTCCGTCGTACTCTGCTACCTCGCACGGGGTACAAGGAAGGATTGACCAACATGCAACAGCTTCTCCTTCAGGCCCTGGTATCTCAGACACCATTCGATGTTGCAGACTTTCTAGTGTCAGAGATAGAGGATGTGATAGCAGATGGCATGAGGGCCCGACGACAGTTTCCCTATGCTCACTGGATTTCTTCTATCATTGCTATTGAGCTAGAGGGAGCACACCCTGGACTCCGTCCTCTATTGGATCAGTTGCCGACTACTTTCCCAGATTACAGAGTCCTGGGGTCGTTTGATAGCCGGTTTGGAAACCGGGTCCTCCGTCTTGTCAGAGAGAGGACAACACCAGCTGACAGAGTAGAGGTTGATGCTCAGGATGAGGCCATTCATGGTGTTGAGCAGCAGGAGCTCCATGGACTAGATACTGGAGCTGATGTGACTCCTGAGGATACTTCAGACAGCTCAGACGCCGATTTCCAGCCAGTTCCACAGATGCCCCCATGGGCTCACGACACTGAGGCTGGCGGCTCTGCCTCTGCCACTAAGACGATGATGCTCAAGCTCCTTGATAGGATGAATGAGCAGCAGAGCTCTCTCATCACTACAGTTACACAGGTCCAGCAGCGACAGGACGAGATGCAGCGACAGTTAGAGGAGCGTCACTTCGAGATGCAGCGACAGATGCTCGCTATGCAGCTAGAGTCTCAGCGCCTTCAGCTACAGTCCCAGCAGCTGCAGCAGCAGAACATGGCCTTTATGGCCCACATGATGAAGTGGACTGGCGCTCCTCTAGAGTTTCCTGCAGCTCCACAGATACAGATGATGAGCACGTCTCAGCCCTCACAGTCAGTTGGGCAGCTAGGAGGGCCACAGTTCTTAGTAGGACCCTCAGTGGCCCCCTCGAGCTCTGTCGGTCAGTCAGTTACTCCCACCCTAGCCATACAGTCCAGTGGACTTCAGGGTGCTGGATTGACCACCCCGTTCCAATCACCGGCGACTCAGATGACTCAGTGGTTGGATACTTTTGGCCCCACTCAGCAGTTCACCCCTCTCACTACAGGTTTCACTCCACTTACCGCTACGATGGGTGCTACTGCTAGAGATCTGTCAGCGTCCTTTAGTGACATTACAGGGCAGCCGTCCCCCACTGGTCCTCAGATAGCAGCAGAGGTTGAGGCCGAGCTTGTAGCACCGACAACCGATCAGCACCGCTCCTCAGTAGCTTCCTCAGAGGCTACACACGACAGTCGGGCTCCAGCCGTGTCTACCCCTTCGATAGCTGCGGTTGCTACCGATGCTACAGTTGTCACCTCTACTCCAGTCCAGCCTCAGCAGTCTCCGGTTCTTCAGACTCCAGTCGAGTCAGTGCATGAGGCACCACCGGTCACAACAGCTCCTGAGGATCCCGTAGAGACACTGGCACCGCTTACCGATCCTACTGCTACTCTAGCTACTGCTCCCGAGTCTTCGACCGCAGCAGACCTGTTAGCTTCCGACCCCCAGACCGCTTCACTACCGGCTACAGACACTCAGGCGGAGGATTTAGATGATGAGACTTATCTAGCGGCTTTCGGGGTGCTCGACCGATCCACGGCTTCTTCCACTCCACCTCCAGACGCTTCGTTTAGGTGTTTCGACGCCAAAGGGGGAGAGGGAGAGTCGAGTAGATGGGCTAGCTTCAGGGGGAGCTAGTAGGACTCGTTCTTTTGTTGTGTATAAACTCTATTGCATCATGCATCACGTTTACCGTCTTATTGCATTGTATGATATGTGTGATGGTTGAGACTTGATGGTTGTGTGACATGTGTGGTCATTCCTATATATATATCATGTCACTTGGTTATGCTATATTGCTTCCGCGCTAATCTCTGATCTTTTGGCTATAGCATATCCTTTTTGAAATCAAGTACTATGCTCAATTCATATCTATTGTGCTTGTCATGGCTTGAATGGTTAGGCATATACTTGTCTTTCTTATTACTAACCCATGCCTATCTCATGTCAAGTCATGCCTTCTCTTATCAAAATTCACTCATTATTCTCTACTCGAGCTTGTATTGTCGTCAATCACCTAAAAGGGGGAGATTGTAGAATCATGGACCCTGTTTAGGCGATTAACGACAATACTAGATCACTATGACTAACGTGTGTTTTGCAGAGACAAAGTCATTTATGTTAGGTCATGAGTGATGCATTTTGAATGGGCTTAATGGATATTCATGCCCCCAAGATGGAAATCGTTTCGGTTGCAAAGGATGGAGATACACGACGAAGACTAGGCTAGTTCTTAGTGCCATAAGGTTGAGAAGGGCACTAAGTATAGCAAGGGCTTTTGTTTTTCCTTTGACCATACTATAAAGGGGGGTATGAGGTTAGTAGCTTGACCTAGGAGAGTTTAGGAAAGTGGGTATATGCACACTTGTCACAACTAGTCCTAGAGACCTTGCTTTCAGCCCTTGATAAACCCTAGAAATGGTAGGAGCAAAATCCCTTAAGGAACCTCAGCGAAAACGGTTGAAAAAGAGGGAGAAAGAGGCTCTGGACCACTCTGCTAAGTGGGCATCGGACCAAGGAGAGTGGTCCGATGGTCCCTGACTTAGGCAGTTTTCCAGCTCGAGGAGCTCCGGACCACCTGTCTGGAAAGCACCGGACCATAGGAGAGTAGTCCGGTGGCTTGGTTCAGAGAGTCAGAAGGCTCCGGACTAGTCCGACGGTTCGTCCGACGGCTAGTCCGACGCCTCATGACAGGGGTTTGAGTTTATGCAGAGAGCACCCTGGCTCCGGACCAGAGCGTCGGACCAGGGCATCGGACCAAGGAGAGTGGTCCGGTGGTGTGTAAAAGAGAGAAAGGATTTCACTCAGAGAGCACCGAGGCTCCGGACCAGAGCGTCGGACCAGTGCGTCGGACCAAGCAGAGTAGTCTGACAGTGCCTGAGTTTGAAACGAGAGTGAGCTCCGGACCAGTGTGCTTGGTCCGGTGGTGTGAGCTCCGGACTAGTCCGGTGGCTACGCAGAGAGAAGAAAAAGTGAAAAACGGCTAGTTTTGGAGGTGGGGACTATTTATAGTTGCCCCCTTGGTCCTTAGAGGGACTCTTGGCCATTGTTTCAGCTAGTGACACCTTGAGAAATCTTTTGGAGAGCCAAGAGGCTAGTGAGGGAGATATTAGAGAGAGTTCATCTTGTTCTTCCCTCCTAGAGTGATTAGGAGTGACTTGTGTGCATCCATCCACCTTCCTAGCCTTGAGTGGGTAAAGTGAAGGTCTTGTGCTTGTTACTCTTGGTGTTCGACAGCCCCTAGACGGTTTGGTGGTGTTCAGAGGAAGTGACCGCCGGGAGATTGTTGGCGGCTCTTCTCCAAGCTCTTGTGATCGGTTGTGGGCGATTCACCGAGCCGGAGTGGCGAAGAATCAGCCTGTAGAGAGCACTCTACCCTTGCGCGGGTAGAGGGGGAGCGATACCTTGCGAGGTGCTCCAACGAGGACTAGGGGGGTGTGTCGACACCTCGATACCTCGGGAAAAAATCGCTGCGTTCATGAGATTTTCTTTTCCCTAGCTCTTTACTTTTCCACATTACTTTCCGTTGTGTTTTTACGTTTCCTACTAGAATTGCTTAGGTTGTTTTCATTTCCTATGAACTGCTACCGCTTTCTAGCTAGGACACGTGGACGGTAGGCACTAGGGGGTGATTGGCATTTGATAGGTTTTTATATTTGTTTTAGAAATTTAAAACAAGCCCAATTCACCCCCCCTCTTGGGCATCTTGATCCTTTCACCTGCTCAGCCGGAAAAGAAAAACTCGAAAACACCCTTTAACCTAAAGACCACCGTCCGTCTTCTCTTTTACGCTGAGCTCACATTTTCACCTTCATCCCAACGTCATCTCCAAAGAGCATATTCCAGCGGCGGTTCTTCTTCTCTCATCAGGAGGAACGACCCTTGCAAGAACTCTACTTCAATGGCGATCAACTTCACTGCTTCCGCGGTAATCTTTCTTCTTTCCCTGTCGTATATACTGCAGTTTTATCCTTCCGCATTGCTTTTCAATCCCTTCTCCCTTTCTCTTTTTTTACTTTCTGGATCTAGGAAATGCGCAACAAAATAGTGATCCCTACCGATCAAGAACATCTCTGCTACTTAGGCCTAATGGGGAATACCGATCCAACCAATCTTATCAACGCTGAAACCAATCGCATCCCTTTTAGATCCGAGAATTTTGATCTAGGGTTATGGACAGATACTTTTCGCTCCTGGCCCAAACTCACCAAGGGGTGGAAGAACTGGTATCTCAGGATAGCTAGGTCACAACAACTCTATTGGTCAGAGCACAGCATCGACCAATGCATCAGGCTATCCATTGCCAATATGGCCATGAATGAGAATATGATGATTGCGGCTTCTTATTTCTGGTCCGATACAATGAATGCCTTTTTATTCAGACATGGACCAGCCACCCCTACACTTGCTGATGTACATATGCTCACCGGCCTCGACGTTTCTTCTGCCAATCCTGCTAACCTCTTCCGTAGGAAGT